>JANRMT010062821.1:8070439-8085099 GCA_026402145.1 Polypterus bichir lapradei | reverse complement strand
TTTACTGGATGGATGAGGGACAGGTTAATTGGTTAATTAACTTGTTCAGAGTCACAAAGTAAATTAGAAACTGGGATTGAACCAACAACGTCATGGTTTTAAGGTCTAATGCCTTAACCACAAGTTTTCGCAGCTTCGTTTTTTCTTGTTTTTAAATCTATGATGTATTAACAAAATAGGGGAAATACTAAATGAAACATGTAGAAAAAGGAGAAAAAAAATAATAACAACCATAATTTAAACTTTGAGTTTTATTCAATAATGTAGATTTTAGGTACAAATTAGCAAGCCACTTTCAAAGCAAAATGGTGCATACCAGAATGAATGAATGAACCTTGAATTTATAAGAGGGTTGAAAACTCATTTGTTTGTCACAGATATCATGTTGCTTTGAAAATTTATTTTAAATGTTTTTCAGCATCTTGCACAGTTTCATATTAAATTGTTAAAAACACACTAAAACATTTGATGAATTTACCTTTCAACTAAAACAAATAGATAAATCTGAAAATCTAGAAAAGTTTATATGTAAAATGTTATTAAATGAGTCTATGAAAAAATAGAAATAAGTAGCAATAGATAGACAGATCAAAGTGAATCAATAAATAATTAATTGAGTAAGATGGAATCTTAAATGATTCAATTTATTGAGCAAAGTCATAAAATATATGCACAGGTTCCACTTTAATGCCAAATTCTGTTCTCTGCATTTTACAATATATCAATAAAGTAGTTGGTCATTTTTGATGCAACTGTTTTAGCATCATTACGTAATACAATAGTTTTGAAAAATTATCTATCCCACAGATTTTGTTTTAAAAAAGGCATTTTTTATTGTATGGATTAGGCTCAGCTGTATCATCTACAAGTATATCAAATAATAACAATGTAAGCCAAATCATCATAGCAGAATTTTCCAGATCTCAGTAACTTATTAGGGATTTCACACGTAAAATCAATTAAATGAATAAACACATATTGCTCATTTATTAAATGATTATAATCTTCAAAGTTCAAGCGACGTATTAGATAAAGCAGGTACTTTCTAAATGCAGTTGCCACAAACTGTGACTCTGCAGAACTTGAAGAAGAAAAAAACATTTGCTGTATTAAGTAAGCATAATTTTAAATTGCATGTTTAACATTTTAAAGGCACATGAGAAAAATTGTATAAAACAAAGCTAAAGCAACAACCTTTAGTGTATATCACATACCTCACATTTTGTCAGAAGATGCCCAAATGCTTATCAGTTAGAGGACTATATGAAAGATAAACATTGTTCAGTAATGAAATGCATTTTGAATATTTTGACATTTACTCCAGGGTACTTACAATCTCAGAGATCGAATACTCCTTGGGGAAATGACTGCAGAGGGCATAACTTGCCATCAGCTAGTCAAAGCATTTTGTTACTTTAGTTATTAAAAAGGCCAAGGGGTTTGTTCTACAAATTCTGCCAGGGTAAGGAATGTGTGTTACATGTACTAAGTGCTTCACTGAAGGATGTAAAAATAGTCATCAAATGTAACACAGAAAAATGGGAGCAGGCATTCCAAGATGGGTAAATTACCATGTCAGGGTTTATTCTCTTTTCAGCACATGAGAAAGATAATGGCATGGCAATAAAGTCAGAACAGTTCAACATTTCAAGGAGTTCATCATTAAGACCTCATGTGAGCCAGTTTATACATAACAGAGTGAATGAGGTATTATTTGTTTTGCTTAAAGGAAAGGGCAAAAATGTCAAGTAAAGCATATCACAATCCACTCGCCATCTCCTTTAGGTGCATGCATTACTAAAATCTAAATGGCAAGCCTTATTAAACAAATTCAATTGCAAGGCTAATATATACTGCATATATGTTTACCTCCGGCAAAGAAGAGACAGAAACCTAATGTGAATTCATTCTTTCTTTAATTTAGGAAACCATTCACATACTACAAACATTAAACAAAACAAAGACACATACTATAGCTTGCCAAGTGTTTCTATCTTACTTTATAGGTTTGCATGGCCACTAAACTAAACAGCTATGTTTTTAAATCATGCCAGAACCTTAATCAAATGTTACCATATTGAAAAGTTCTACTTGCAAAACAGTTAAGTAAAAGGATCCATACTCACCCTTGGCATACATCAGGTGTTTACTCTCATTGTATGCATACCAGCAGGCATATACAGTAGTATACTGATTGAGTAGTAACTTCTGAATTGCCTATTCATCTTTTACCCCAGTATTCTTTTCTTGCTTTGGATAAATTGTGTATTGAAAGTTTTTCAGTCATACCAAAGTAATTAGAGCTCTACGAGTCATGTATAAGAGAATTCATACCCTCATGATGCCCCCAACCTTATCATCCATCCATCCATCCATTATCCAACCCGCTATATCCTAACTACAGGGTCACGGGGGTCTGCTGGAGCCAATCCCAGCCAACACAGGGCGCAAGGCAGGAAACTAACCCAGGGCCACCACAGAACCTTATCATCCATCCATCCATTTTCCAACCCGCTGAATCCGAACACAGGGTCACGGGGGTCTGCTGGAGCCAATCCCAGCCAACACAGGGCACAAGGCAGGAACCAATCCCGGGCAGGGTGCCAACCCACTGCAGGAACCTTATCATGAGTTGGAGAATTAAACAAAAAGACCATAATTATAATAAGTGAGATGAAGCACTGACCTAGCAGAGGCACTCCTGCTAGAAAAGGTAAAACTTTTGTGGGCAAGTCAAAATAAGGGGAACACAAATGTGCAGGGTCTTTGAGCAACAGATATGCAAAATTTGAAGGACTGAACAGAGTTAGACGACTCCTTTAGTAGTCCTATTATTAAAAAATCTATACATTTTTATAAACCGTCCACTATCAAGACATTTATTTTATGTTTGGCCATCATAATGACTTCTATAGAACAAATAACACTACAATGAAATATAAAATAAGTAAGTAAACCAATGAAAATCACAAAGCATATACAAATATGTAATTAGATAACTACTTAACTTCAGAACCTTAAATATCTTCCTAACAATTTATAAACAATAAATACAGTATTTGAATGAGCTCTAAAAATCACAAGTTATAATATTACAAAAGATGGTAGTTGTCAATATTGACACAAAGTAACAAAAAAGGATGAACTAAAACAATGCAAGAAATTTCAAGGCTAGCAAATATAATAATCACTGCACTTCCTTATTCTTCATACCTACAGTTAGTGTTCAACACACTATAAAAAATAAAGCATAGTTTTGTAGCAAACTTTTGCCACCAAGGGCACCAAAGTATGCAAAAATAATGATTTATCACATAATAAAGGACAAGAGAAGGATGAACAAAGACATACACAAAAGCAACAAATACACAGAATAGAAAGTAAACACAGCTGCCTCTCAAAGAGGCAACACATTCCCATACTGTACATTCCCTGATGGGAACATATGCCTATTATCCATTCTGGCATTTTCCACTATCTAAGACATGTTTCTATCCAAGTTTTTTTCTCTTAAACAACGATACCCCTGTTTCTCTGACTTCCAGGGCACTCAGAATACACAAGGCATACTACCCTCTGACATTATCCATTTTCTCATGTTGGCATGACAACATGCATTGTGGTTGCCAGTGTGTTTGTTTTCCTTTTGCTTATGTAAAGTTGTGTCCTTGTCTTATGTTGTCCTTCATTGTCTGCAATAAATTACAGTTCAAAATACAGTCTATAAAATTAATAACACATCAAAGAAACGAATTGTCAGAGGGTGATATAATGTGTGTATCTAGTGAGCAATAGGGCTGTGAATTCATTTTCTGGAGCTGATTCAATTACAGAGAAAACACACTTTCAGACAGGTAGCAGTTTAACAGGGCAGGATCAGCTGTAGACTAGAGTGCAAAGTTGCATGTCTCACACTGGCAGAAAGGTTTAAAGTGCAGCGACTTACTGTATATTCAGTTCACTATCCATCTGAGTTTTCAATCCTGTGGATTGTTCACATAGCTCGATAGCGCTAATGGAGATGCCAATGACTTATTTTAATTTCCAGGAACGGAATCAAACAAGTGAAGTTTATTGCATTTGTGGTCTGCATTTAAAAGACTCCAATATTGTTCTTTCAAATTTAAAGAATAAAGTGTACAACTTTGGACCGGAAATGTGATTTTTTATTTTATTCTGATAGATTTAGTTTAATAGGGCCATTATAAATTACCCCCTACACTTATAGTATGGCCAAGAAGGACTAAAGTATACAAAAGTAAAACACAAATATGAGGTATATAGTCAGGAAGAATGCAAATTACTAAGTAAAAGCAAAGAAACAAAACTCAACTGCCTTTTTGGGTCTCTATCATTTTTTAACTCCTGTCCATCCCATGTAGTTGTGTGACTATATAGATCTTTTTATGAAAATGTGATCTAACATACTTTTGTTTACTTTGAGTGGCAGAAACTAAATGATGCAAGAGAGACTTGGAGTCAAATAACAAAGTTTTGACTGTTCAATATAGGATCAAATGTCATAACTAAAGGAGGGAAATTAGTCAAACTACTCAAAACCAGTCAACTTTTTAAATGTTCACTGATAAGATGTAACAAGAATAAACAGTTTTTTATTAATAAAAAAAAACTTAAATATGAAATGCAACTTTTCTTTGCATTTGTAAAGTATACTGAATTTTGTTCCCAAAGACAAATGTACAAATTAATTAAATATGAGTACTAAACGCAGAATGTAATAACCTCTCATTCACACACACACACTTAAAGATTAGAAAAAAATACCTGGAAAAAAATAATCACTGAACTTTATGAGGGCATTTTAAAATAACATAATACAGAAGTAATATAAGTAGTATATACAATGTGAATAAACAATTTAGGATAATTTACAGAGACACACTGCACTGGCTTAGTCTATGCAGTGGTGTTTCATTAGATGGTTGTTGTTGAACATCAGTTGAGCATCAGCCTAGACTGACAGGAAGACTTAGTAGGCATGAACCATTACTCACAGTACAATAATACTCATAAATGTATCCTTACATGCATTAACAGTCTCTCCAAATACATGTATGCCTTCATAGCACATCTCAAAATCAATGTGATTCAAGGGTGAAGCTTTCAAGCTATGTTTTCACAGAAATGATATCCTAAAAAAAGTCTGCAAACAGACTAGCGCCAAGAGTTCCTCAACACACCTTTTAAAAGGAAAATCACATTCAGCATTTTTGTCTCTTTTTAAATACAGGGAGGTTCTAGTGGACACAGCCCAAAGTTATGATATGTTACTTACGTAAAATTGAAGTGATTAAAACAAAATAAATACAGTGCATACTTTGATAGATGTATAAACGATCCAATCACACTTGGTGTTGGAAATGGTCGCCTTCTTCTAGCAAACACATATCAACACAGTGCTCCATATCAGCAAAGGTATCTGCAAGCGTTGTAGGGGTGATGGCAGCAATTTCCTTTCCAATGTTTCACTTTAATTATTCCAGTGTACAAGGCTTGTTCTTGTACACTTTTCCTTTTTGCGCTCTCCAAAGGAAGAAATTTGGAGGTAACAGGTCCAGGGAACAAGGTGGCCATAGTCCCTTTGAAATGACCCAATTGCCAAAAGTGGTAAGGCTGTCCTCCTGGCATTGCAAGCAATCTTTGCTTCCATTTGGGAGATGGACGCCATCCCAAGTGACTGGAAAACGCCTGGATTGCAGCAACCTCTATAGGATTCACAATCACTTGCTCACCTACCACTAACTGGAGCAGTCTTGTTTTACACATAATAAGTCTACCATCGACAGCATCCTGACATTGAGGGTTCTCATGGAGTGTAAACACGAATATATGCAGAGTTTCTTTGCAGCATTTTTCAGTTTTCATAAAGCTTTCGACTCAGTTGAACAAGCTGCCCTGTGGGACTTCGTGAGACTTTGTGAGATCCCCTCAAAGTTGCTGGATATCATGGCCAGCCTGTAAACTGGTACTGTGAGTGCTTTTCCAAGTTGTTTTTGGGTTTTCATAATGGGTGTGTCCTTGCACCTGCTTTGTTCAATGTTTGCATGGACTGGGGCAAGGTCATGGGGTCCAGCTGCTGTGGGATATCTGTTGGTGAAGAAAGATTCACTGATCTTGACTTTGCTGATGATGTTGTGATCTTCGTCAATGGAGGCTCTGATTGGGGCTCTCAAGAGACTGAGTGAGGAGTCTGTGTCTGGGCACGCAGGCGTACTGGATAAAAACCAAGATCCAGACCTTTAATGACCTCTTAGACAAAACCATCAGCAGTGTGTCTGTTTGTGGAGAGAGTGTCAACCTTGTTGATGGGTTTACTTACCTCGGCAGCGACATCCATGTCTCTGAAGTCAGTAGACGGATTGGGAGAGCATGGGAGGTCATGAGGTCGCTGGAATGGGGAATGTGGCACTCCCGATATCTATGCAAAAGGATGAAGGTTCAAGTCTTTAGTGTCCTGGTACTTCTTGTCTTGCTATATGGTTGCAAGATATGGATACTATCCAATGACCTGAGACAAAGACTGAACTTCTTTGGTACTGTTTCTCTTCGAAGAATTCTTGGGTGCTGCTGGTTTGACTTTGTGTCAAATGAGTGGTTGCTCATGGAGTCCTGAATGAGACAAATTACCTGCATTGTGAGGGAGCATCAGTTACAGCACTATAGCCATATGGTGTAATTCCCTGAGAGTGATCATTGTTGAGGACCAAGGGGCTGGACCAGACCAAGGGGATGACCATGTAACACCTGGCAGCAACAGATAGAGGGTCATTTCTGGAGGGTGGGACTGGACCGCGTGTCTGCCTGGGGGGTTGCCAACCAGAATCCCGAGCTGTTTCGTTGTATGGTGGGTGCGGCAATGCACTGTACCAGTGCATGCTCCCCAACCTGACCTGACCTGAATACATCATAACTCTGGGCCCTGCCCATCCGAATGACACTGTACTTGATTTTGAATGGTTGACTGTCACTTTACCGAAACATATCTCCTTTAGTACTTGTCATCAGTTTCAAAAAGAAAGAAGGGGACTAAGGTGATGTAAGATTTGAATTGGTAATTGTGAGACTCTAATAATTAGTTTTATATTTTGCATTTTATAATTATAAGATAACTGATACCCCAACATTTGGCCTTTATAGACAATGGTCATTATTCTTTGATACACTATGTAAGTGTTTACCAAGAAAGTTTTAAATGCAAAGGGCTTGATCTATTTTTTTTCTGATCTTGTTGTAGCGTAGAGAATACTGTAATTCTTAATTCATAAAATGAAATAGGATTGCATCCTACACAGCCATATGAAACACCTCATTTTATTTTCGGGTACAGAGTGTGTAATTCTACCTACTAGCTTATTTAGAAATACAAGTGGACTCAAAAACTACCCATCTAAAGTATATGGAAGTAAGGTTAGCTTATAAATATGTTGAGAAAATGTGAACAAATAATCGAAAAATTCACAACACGTCAGAAAATATTAAAAATAAAAACCATAAACATACAATGTTATTAAGGTGAACATACATAATTGTGAACAAATATTGATCTATATGATTTCAATCAATCTACATGCTCCCATCAGGCCAGATGATCTCAAAACACAAGGTGAACTACCACAGCTATGCAAATGACATGCAACTTTATTTATCTATAGCATATGATAACCCTGACTCTCTGACTTAATGTCTGTTTTGTATTTCAGAATGGATGAGTAGTAAATTCTGAAATATCAGTCCTTAATAAAAATTGAAATAGTGAGGGTATTAGAAATAAACTTTGACCCATTAATATTTAAAGTCAAGGTAGAAGTAAAGAATTTTGGTATGATGTTCAATTCCAACAGGAACTTTAAATCACATATTAACCTATTATTAACCAAAATAATAAAACCAAATATGAAAATGTTCATGTGTACTTAGTTTATTACTGATGTGAAATATAAGAAAAAAGCAACAACAACAAAAAATATATACAGTAAACCTTTGTGGGGCAGCTTTTCTTGTCTGGTTCTTCTGTGGTAGCATTCCATGCCACCAACACCTAATCAAAGCCTTGTGTAGCCTCCTGTGATGTCTAAATGGAAGAGGATACCCTAACTTTTCACAAGACCCACTGCACTGTATCCTGTAAGATGAATCATAAAATAAATAAATAATTTAAATAAATAAACTTCTTCAGAACATTTATGTTAGGTAGAATGCCCAGTGGGTGCTAGATGATCTTTTGGCCTGGAACCCGTACAGATTTTTTTTTCCTTCAGCTTTTTTATTTTTTCTGATCTACCAGGCCATCTGACCTTATCAGACTGTCAATTACAAACTTAAACAATTCTATATTTAAGGACTCCACTTCACTTATTTATATATATTTCTTATCTAAGTGTACATTATCTTTTGTATACTATTAATTCATTATTATTTTTGTCTAAACTTGTTTTTCTTTGCATGTATCTACTCGTTTGACATGTTGTAAAGAGCTACATCTTTTGTATGAACATGTGCTCTAGAAATAAATGTTGTTGTTGTTCTGCTTCTAATTATGCCTGCTGTACTCTGCAATAAACACAAAACAAAAACTTAACAGTAGATGGGACCAGTCCACTGCAAGCTACAAACAGAGTACACTCATAGGCAAACCTGTGTAAATTTTAGCCTGAAACTGAATGTATTGTGATTCAGTTTTCCACCAGGTCAAATGTGAAAACAGCCATACTTCGAAGAAAAAAAGAAGACCTGTTTTAAGAGCTACTAATAAAAAGTCTGCTTTTCTTTAATTGATTTACTTATCTGTTTATTTTTTAAATTCATTTATTTATTTGATATGTAGTCTTCCACCTGAATTCAGAGGTACAGTAAATGGTATTCAGGAAAAATGAAAAAATAAAAATGGTTTTGGCATTAAAATGACATTTATGTGCTGTACTTTTCTTCCTCACTTTAGGATACTTAAAATCAGAAAATAGTTGTAGGTGTTATAAAATACAGGTATTAAAAAACATTATGTCGATTTATTGAAATTATATTTGTTCAATTGAACCACAAAATTGAGCTGGTGGAATTTTAGACGTAAAATCACACAGTCATGCAGTTTAACAAGGAGGCATGTATATTTTAACCATTTAACAGCCTTGGTATTTTTATGTGAATGCTAAAGAAGAAAGATCTCAGTTTAAAAAAACACATTACACATTATCTCTTGATATGTAATATTACAAACTACACTTTGATTTTAGAAGTCAAAATTAAAAACTTTCACACTATGGGCCTGATGTAGTTGATCTTATGGCAGGAATCACAACATGCTGATCATCGATTACACATTACTACTTAGTACCATGAAAATCTGACAAAATCATTCCAAAATTAACCTTTCATTTTTGTGTTAGCTTTTTGGTTTATTTGTTTATTTCTGAAACTCAGCAAATGAAGAAAACAGCATAATGTAGTAGTCCAACGTTCCATTGTAAGAAGGTAAAGTCTAGGCAGTGTGGTCGTGCCAGTTGTGTATTCATTCTGTGATACTACTTTTTATTCATTTTTGTTATGGTGGCGCTCATTATTAAGTGTTAATTCTATTAACATTATAGAAGACAATAAAATGGCACATTTGAAAGCTCATGGACATTTATAATGATAATATATAAAAAAGTTAGGGAATAGAAAATGGTATTTGTACATGTGACTTCCAGAGGACTTAAAAGTTACTTGCATGACTACGGTCTGCAACAGGGAGCTTCACAAAAGAAGTGAACATATTTGAAAGACGTTTTAAAAGAGGAGGGAGTAAATTAATACAATAATAATACATTTTAATAAATGAATGACAAAGAAGGATAAGCTACATAAACATTAAGTCTGTCTTTTGAATGACAAATATTAAAATGAAATGAAGAAAGGATTAAAGGGAAAAAATGTGTTTTTTTTTACATATTAAAGGTGTATCTGCTGTTGAAAAGGCCAGACTCCTTTTCGGGAAAATGTTTTTGCACTAGGCAAGACAAAATTCTAGCAAATGATTGGGGTATTATCACAAGCATTATCAATGCAAGTATGAAACTTTAAGAATTTCAGTTAGAATACATTCTAGTAGAGAAACAAGAGGCAGAAACTGGGCAAGCTTGGTTCTTGGTGATATGCCATTGCTTGTATTCTCTGTGACCAAGCAATGGATAATCAGCTCACATTTTTAATGGAGTTGGATTGCTGTTAAAATATAAGGTGATAATTTACTTCTAGCAAGTCATAGCAGTTAGGCATGTGTCTAAATTGAGGGAAACATTTTAATAGTAATAAAAGTCTAAGAAAAATATATGTTGGTTGTTTTTCACTTAATGAAAAACTCATTGTATATATAGGGAGCATAGCACAATCAAGAAAATAAGCATAATGAGCATAATGAGGGTAGGAAAGGCTGCAATCTATGGTATGGAGCTTCTCCAGGCTGGTGGTAAGGCTGTTTTTCCTGGCATTGCAAGCAATCTTTGCTTCCTTTTGGGAGACTGGCATCATCCCAATTGACTGGAAAATGGCACTTGTTGTCCCTATCTGGAAAGGGAAGGGTGATCTCCTGGATTGCGGCAACTTCAGGGGGATAACACTGTTCTTGGTGCTGGGTAAGGTCCTTGCTAGGGTAGTCCTCAATAGGATCTGTGATCACTTGCTCACCCACCACAGACCGGAACAGTCCGGTTTTATGCCTAAGAAGTCTCCTGGTACTGAGTGTTCTCATGGAACGCAAATGTGAATATCAGCAGTTTTTATGCAGCATTTGTCGATTTTGGCAAAGTGTGTCTGTCTGTGGAGAGAGTGTCCACCTTGTCCAGAGGTTTACTTACCTCGGCAGTGACATTCATGTCTCTGGTGACTCTTCCAATGAAGTCAATACACAAAGTTGGGAGAGCATGGGGGTCATGAGGTCACTGGAAAGGGGTGTGTGGCGCTCTCGATATCTATTCAAAAGGACGAAGTCCAAGTCTTTAGAATCCTGGTGCTTCCTGTCTTGCTATATGGTTGCGAGACTATCCAGTGACCTGAGACAAAGACTGGACTCGTTTGGTATTGCTGGTGTTGAATGAGTGGTTGCTCATGGTGTCTGAAATGAGGCATATTACCTGCATTGTGAGGGAGCATCAGTTACAGCACAATGGCCATATGGCGCAATTTCTCAAGAGTGATCCGGCTCGCAAGATCTTCATTGTTCAGGACCCAAGTGACTGGACCAGGCCAAGGGGATACCCGTGTAACACCTGTCTGTGGCAGATAGAGGGTCATTTCCGGAGGGTGGGATTGAACCGCAGTTGGGGTGGCCAACCAGGATCCTGAGCTGTTTCATTGTGTGGTGGGTGCGGCAATGCACTGTACCTGTGCATGCTCCCCAACCTGACCTGACTTGACCTGAAGAGGCATCTGCTCACTCTTAATAATTACCCAGTGCAAAGGAAATGGACCCAGATGTGTTTGCTGCCCCACTGGCTTTCATAAGATACTGGTAATACCATATCTTAGCCATATAGCTGGCATATGAGTCCTATTAATCTTTGTCTCAAGAAAATACCTCCAGGTAGACAATGTTTTTATTTTTTTTTTATTTTATTGTCCTCTGTTACTGAGGTGTTTCACTTGCACATTGTTGAGCTACGACATTTGGTTGGTTTCAATGTTGTGCCTCTACATTTGTGTTATTAGCATGACGTTGTTGCGCGGCGGCGTTTGCTGCACACAGATCCTTTACATCGAGAAGTGAGGTACCCTGAATACATTTAAATGTGCATGCATGAGCCATCTAGTGGCTGTGGCTGAGTATGAGCAGAGCAGACTGCTCCATACACACACATACAGACACAGGTCTTTTGTTTATATATATCTAATAATAATATGATAAAGTTATGAACACACAAACAGTAAAAAAATGGCAACTCTTTTGTTATGAATCTCATAAGAGAAAAACTTTATATTAAAGTTTATATTAAAGTAGCTTCAAAAGGAATTACCACAGTAGATATGCAAAATTGTAATAATTTGCAACTATTTTCAATAAGCACCATTATGTGAGCAATTACAGAGCACATTACAAGTTAATAAAATATGTTGCTTTTTAAATTTGTATGAACAGACATATTGTTACTTGAAGAGGTGTCAACCCATAGTCAAACAATCAAATATTTATGCATGAATTAAATAATGAAAGGAGAAATTACATATGTTACATTTGGTGTTAAAAAAAAAAGCTTACCAATTTAGTTGCATTGTTAGCAAAAATAGCTGTAGAACTGAAGCTGCTTGCCTCAAATTATGGCTTACACTTTTGTAAGAATGCATTAAAGTATTATTTTTTTAAATTTACTTATACTGTTTTCGGGCATGCAGGCCAGCAAGAAAAAAACAAATGAGATTAAGTGTGACATTAATCAATAAGACTACAGCCCTAACCATTTGCTGAAACCCTTCTTTTTTATCGTTATATTTTTTAATTATAAGAAAGCACTTTTGTAGTACTTTCAGAAACAAGGGTTTGCTTTCTTTTTGTCTTTTTATGTGTGCCTTTTTTATTGGCCCTTATTTCAGTTATTTTAAGAAGCTAGACTGGCACATATGATGTGTCACACATGTTCAATTGGCAATAATTGTCAAATACATTTCTTTTAAAATCTTGACTGTAAATAGTGGAGAAGCTATTTTTTAATCAATGATTTAATTCAAATTTTTCTTTAACAAATATTTCAAATGTATTAAATTAAACATTTAGTTAAATATTTTGAAAAGCATTTTTCTATATTCCAGTATGCATATACAATACTGTATATGCTGAAATGTAGCTATTTGGAGTTTTTAGCTTATAGGTGTTCTAGAAAATATACAAATAAACTAGCATATTTTCCTAAATTGTATATTTGTCACAGTACTTTTTTGGATAAAATTATATTAATGTTGTTTTTAATTAGCACTTAAACAAAAAGACAAAGATAAAATGCTTCACCCCACCCATTCCACTCAAGTTAGACTTGTGCACATACAGCATATTAGAGTTACAATTCCCACATTATACTTGTTTCATTCAGTAAGTTTTTCAAAAAATTAAATAACAGTTTGAACTTCTGTATAAGGTCCTGTAACCTTTTGCGACTGCCTGTTTATCTTAATCACCTGTTTCCAGTTTTCCAGATGCATGCTTGAGTGAATTTTCCATTTTATTGGCTGCTTCATTTCAGGAAGCATTTAAATAAATACCTGACAATCCAACTCCAGAACAAATTACTGCTGTTGTTGGAGAACAAAGCAATTTATCTATAATGGGCAGTATAACTCATTAAAGTAGATTGAGATCAGCGTGGTATCCTTGGCGCAAATGTATTTTTTTCAGTTTCTTGAATAGGTTCTGTATCTCAAAATGAAACAATCTTTTCTTTTAATTAACTGAAGGCAATGGGATTGATTTGTTTCATATTAATTAGGATAAAAAGGTAATTGGCCTTTATGTAGTTTCACTTATTTACATATTCATTGGAAAATGTGAGGCAAATTAATAAAGCATGTGCATTTATACCCTTTTCAGAATTAGAACTAAGTTTAATACATTAACCGACAAATTCTGAAAATTCTAATGACTTCTCATTGTTTAGCAAAAAAAATATATATAAGTCAACAGATGCAGTCTAGAAATGTGTCACTGTACAAACTGTCATTGCAATGAAGGTGTTATCATCACTGCTAAATGGATTTAAAGCTAAATCTATTCATTATTGTTTTTTCACATATCCACAGTTACTTGTTAAGAATCTAGATTATTTCTGATTAAAAGCCAATTGTAAGGCTGTGTATTGATTTTACAGATTTTAACTTCAAAATTAAAATTTCATTTTAAACTATTTTAAACCAATAACAATTTCCAATAATTTCAGATAAGACTTGAATATAGAGCTCACTTTATTATTCTTCATGTGAAATAAGGCATTTTTATTTAAAATCATTACTTGTTACTGAAATGGAAACTTGAACCCCTTGACAAAAGGATATGCTGCTTACGCTCCTTTTATGGATGTTAAAAAATTGCCTCAAGTTACTACAATTCTGATGAACAGAGTTAGTAACAGTACAAATATACAAGTACTAATTCATTTTTTCATTTTTGTCATTCCATTCATTATTTTCCTTCCGACTTCTTTCTTCCTTCATGATTATTGTGAGTTGTACCATAAATAGTAGTCCACTTACAAAAAGAAGATCTAACATTTTTGCAGTTACTGTAGGATGAAACCATGGTATATATATGGTACTAAAAATGTAATGTTTTTTATAGTACTGCAATTAGCTATTATTTGTAGATATAGGTGAAACACTAAGTTCAGGAGTGCTAATTTTAAAAATAAACATTATTACTTGGTCTATTAGGTCACCCTTTGACAAGTTTGTTATTAGATTTCCCAGACAATGCATCTGTATTCTTCATTTAACAAGCATTTGGGCAGGTATCACTTTAAATTCAATTGAAAACCATATACAAAAATGAAAATGTATTCTAAATATAAATGTTAATTAACCATATTTATTCAGATAAAACCAAAAATACTAGGAAAAATAGAACAAAACTATGAAATTTTTATATTAATTACATAAATCTTAACTAACACAGACACACACACACA
>JANRMT010062821.1:8053898-8070039 GCA_026402145.1 Polypterus bichir lapradei | reverse complement strand
AGTGGTTCAATCCCCCAATCGCTAGGGGGCAGTGAGAACCCAGTCAGGACACCTGCTTGGGATCGGTAGAGGGCACTGTCGGGAGGACCACCATATTTTGTCTATGGCCTGGAAGTGCTTCCTAGAGCAGATAGAACAGCACCGGAAGCATTTCCGGGTCCAACATAAAAGGAAGCCTACTGCCACTCATGGACGGGTCATAGCTGGGAGGTAGTGGGCAACACTCAGTGTGATTTGTGTTCATTTATTGTACAATTGTGGCTTGTTATTGGTAGGATTGTGAAGAGGTGCCTGGGAAAGGAATAAAAATCCTTTATTTTTACCCTATATGTACTGTATATATCCAATAAAAGGTGTCATTTTGCTTGACCTCTCATTGCATCTATAATGGCTAACACAGTACAACACCCTACTACTACCCTGCAGAGGCAATATATATTTCCGCTCTCTATACATGTAGTTTAGGGGTTGACATAGTGTGAGAGGCTGATTTTTCTGACACATTGATGGGTAAACATGGCTTACCCATGTTTCATGAAACAGAATAAATAGTGATAGCATTAGTAAAAGCCTTATCCAAAGGCATATTCACAGTTATCTTCAAAAACTAAACAATAAATATGTTATGTATGCATTCAGGGTTACAGAGGTCTGGACAGATATCCTTGCAGCATTAAGAAGGCCTAGTCTATACCTAGGCACAAACATTTGTACATCCAAAACTACTTGCTCTAAGCTAATTTACAGCTCTTGATCAACCTAACACATACACGTTTGGAACGTGGGAGGAAATCTGACAACCTATGAAAACTCACTTAGAGGGTCTGTGGCAGAGTGAGATTTTAAATAAAACAAGGTGCAGTTCAGGCTTTGTTCATTGCATGCATTGTAGTAAACCTAGTCGGCTGTGGGGTGTTCAGCGTGGAGGTGAGCTGATTACTTGATTAGGTCAGCTGTTTTGCATTGGAACTCTGCCAGTCTTAAATAGGATGCTACACCCACCAACGTATAAAGGAAACCTGAGTTGGATAGAGAGGGTGAATAACAAAAGAAAGAAAGAGGGAGGTAAAAGCACAAGTTATTAGATGTCAGGTCCAGAAACGTTTACCTCGAATTTGCCAATCATCACAGCTATACACTGAGAATGCTACCTTTTGCATGGTTACACCCAGTGATTAAAAAAGCGTGGTGGAAGAAAACTGTTTATGGAATACATTTCAGCATTTAACCTTTTTGTACCATAAAAGTTGATTACCAAAAAACAAGGCTTTGGACTCAGTGTCACTCTCTACAACTGGATTTTTGAACTTCCCAACTGCAAGAGCCAAACATGTTCTGAAAGGCACAATTACATCCCTTTGTGTCCAGCAGTGGGTGCATGCTCTCTGAAAATGCATTATTTTTAGAAATGCATCTTATAGCTCGAACCTGTATATATACCCCTTCAGTAACCATGAAAGAAGAACATATACATTGTGACAGATAGGGGGCGCTGTCGTCCCCTTGAACCCTCAGACCAGACACCAGATAAAAGTCCAAATAATGGATTTATTACAATAATAATATGCACAAAGCACCATCCACTCCACAATACTCATACACAATAATAATCACAATAATCAATAATCCTCCACACCTCCCAGCAGCTCAGTCACCCTTCCTCCCAACTCGGCTCAGTGTTGGGATCTCCCACAGTCCTTTTATAGTCCCTGACCCGGAAGTGTTTCTCTCTCTCTGTCCATGTGACTGGCAACACTTCCGGGTCAGATGAAAACTCCTTTTTCTTCAACCCGGGAGTATGTCATTTCTTCTGTCCCCATGACTGGGATGTACGGATGTACGGCTGTATGGAAAATAATCCTTGAATCTCCCTGCGGCGTCCTCTGGCGGCGTGTGGTGATATGGGTCCACAGCTCTTCCAGTAAAGGCCATTTTGTTTTAAATAAATAATCACCGTGCTCGCGGCTTAGTGAGGGAGCGTGGTGGCTGTAGCAGATCTCGGGGTGATCTGCAGTGTGGGCGTTTCTCACTTAGTGCACAAGTGAGGGACTGCCCACATCCGTGATTGTTCCTGAGGCTGCTAATGTGCTGCAGTTGCTATGGCCCCTCAATATATAGAAGCGCGAGTCGGCTAAGAGGGAGAACAGAGTAAAAACAAGAAAGAACAAAGAGAGAGAAAGGCGGAGGTGGCTGGAGAGAGCAGGAAAGAGAGCAAGAGAGAGATGGTGCGAGTGGGCGAGCAAGCAAACGAGCGCTCGCAGGCAGCTGTGTGGAAGCCTGGGTGTTAGGCCAACACCCGGGAGTCGAAGTAGTGGTCGCTCCCACTGAGTGAGCATGTGCTGTGCAAAGGACCAGCAACTTGTTTGTTACCATGACTGAATAGATGAAATGGATAAAACTTCTTGAACTTTATTGCAAAGTAATTTCTAGGAATTTCTCTTGGGGTTACATCATAGACATAACAAAAGCAATCACAATTATAAGCGCAATATATAATATATAACAATATTACATAGAGTAGAGGTAATAATATTCTGAATGAAAAAAAAATGCAACATTTTGGTAATGCATGATTGCATTCATGCCCTGAAATTAAAAAATGGAGATATATAGAGGTCCTCAACAGATTGGAGTTTCTGGACAACAATCCTTCCTGCTGTTAAAATGACATGCTATGGTTCACCTGTTGAATAAGTCAATGCATTGCCATGTCATAAAATCACAGAGAAACTGAGAATGCTTTCAATAGCAGCTTTATGAAATTGCAACTGTACTATTTGAAAACGGCTCAACCTTTTTATATGGCTGAGAAGAAATATCCCCTACTGAACTTTTTTGATAACAGCTATTATGTTTTCATCCCAGTTCCAACTATGAGCGATAATGATGCCAAGAAATTTAAGTGACTCCACCTGTTGATAGTAACACACATATATAACCAGGGAAGTGGAAGATATGGAGTGACTCCTGATATTCACAACCATTTCCACTGTTTTTAGAGTAGTCGGGTAAAGATTTTTGAGGTCACACCAACTGGCCAGGTGATCCACCTAACTTCAATATGGCACCTCATCTCTATCAGACCAGTCAGAGCAGTGTCATCAGCAGTTTTAGAAATGAGTCACTAGAGGTGCAATCACTGTTGAGGGAGAGAAAAGGGAAGGAGACAAAACACAGACCTGAAGGGACCCTGCACTCAGGGTCAGGGCGTCTGATATTTACCCAGCCATGCTGGCTGATGTCTACCTCTCTGAAAGTCAGAGATTCAGAGCTACATTGCATAATCCAAGTTCATAATGAGAAGCTTGCCATATATAGGGTATGCTTTTGTTAAATCTATGAATCCAAAATAATATTTGAAATAAGCACTTGGGGAGTCTAAATCCTATAAGATGTGGTAGAGAGTCATGTTTACCGCATGTTTAATTATACATTTGGGATGGTAAGTAAACTGTAATCAGACAAGAAGTTTGCTTACTTGCAGACTTTAGTTGTGAAAGTATTAGACATTCAGATGTCTTCATTATGGCAGAGGTCAATGCCACTGGCCTGTAATTAGTAAGACAGGAAATATTTTTCTTCTTGGGCACAGGGTGATTGCAAGTTCTTTGAGTAGGAACAGTAGGAACACTAAATTGAACAAAAGAATGACTAAAATGTTTGAAAATATAAATGCTAACTGATCAGCACAGTGTGCTTTTGTGGATCTGCCAAATTTGCTTTGCAATACTAGTATTTGATCGAAGGAAAACATAAACGGCAATCAGAATTAATTAGTGCAAACTGTTTCAGCAATCTCTATCAGCATTTAAAACAATTTGTCTTTGCCATCGTAAAGAAGGCTCACTCACTTCCTTAGACATCTGAGTCTGAACGTCTATGTCTGTCATCACTAGTGTTTACAAGTGCACAGTGGAATACATATTCACAGGCTGCATGATATTTTAATAAAGCACATACTCTGGTCAGGTCACCAAGCACTACAGACAGCGGTGAAGGTGGAGGCATAGAAGAGAACTGATACACAGTTACCGCATCTTGTGTCTGCCCATAACATAGAGCCCATGCTTCTACCACAAGATTCCACAAGTCATAAGCCTATTCAAGAACCAATCCTACTGACAACAATAATGTGAGTGTTTCTTGTATATAATACAAGCCTTGATTTTTGCAGCACCATGCGCCACATGATAGTGGTAACAACAGTTTGTTACAGGAGTAACTTTAAAAGTAGGACAGGATTCCTATCCTATCCACCAAGGGGGAAAACCAACCCAACTTGGTGTTGGTCACAAACATAGAAATATAGAGAGGGTTAGTGTCAGGAAGGTCATCTGGATGTAAATCTTTAGTTAAAACCTTAATATTGGAATTATAGTAGTACTAGCCTTATGACATTGTAAAAAATATTAAAAGTTCAGTAAAAAGTACAGCAGCGATAGGTGCCAACCAACAAACTTAAAGTGAAAACAATTTTCTGCATTTAAAAAAATGTAAAATACCTCTAAAATCATAATAATTTCTATTATGTCATTAACTGGAAAGAGAATGTTAATTTGACAGATACTCTTTACATTCACAAGATAAATCTCTGTTAAAAACATGTTTTACATATTTCAAATCAGTATTGAAATCCTAAAATACTAAAATATTTTTTTAACACAGCATATGGTTGTCATTTTAAGGTTTGTGGTTGGTACTCATTGCTACTATACTTTTTATCCTAGTTTTACATTTTTTTTAATTCATTGTATGATTTTTGTTATATTTTTTGAATAAACGTTTTCTCTAATACTGCTTGAACTACCGAATAAAACTAAATTTATGCATTTATGAGATGAGAACTACTTGTCTAAAAACACAGATAAAACAGAGATGTTAATTGTTGGAGGGAATGACGCTGATTACAACAATATTCTGTCATCATTTAACTCAGTTGGAATCACCATTTTACTGAATCAGTCCGCAATCTAGGAGTTATCTTTGACTCTAGCATGTCATTTAAAGCACATATTACAAAATTGTCCAAATCATGTTTCTTCCATCTTAAAAATGTTGGCAAATTAAGGTGCTTTCTAAATAAGCAGAATTCTGAGAAATTAATTCATGCATTTATTTGTAGTAGAACTGAGTACTACAATGCAGTGTTCACTGGATGTTCAAGCTGTTCTTCATACAGCCTCTAGTTAATCCAAAATGCTGCTGCAAGAATTATTACAAGAACAAGAAAATATGAACACATAACTCCAGTTCTTAAATCCTTACACTGGCTCCCGGTTAAGTTTAGGGCAGATTTCAAAATCCTCCTTTTAACATATGAAGCATTAAATGGCCAAGGTCCGGCTTACTTATCTGAACTTATCATGACTTGCAAACCAGGGCACACATTAAGATCTCAAGATGCCAGTCTGCTTATGATTCCAAGGATTAATAAAATAACAGTGGGAGTTTGAGCTTTTAGTTACAGGGACCCTAAACTGTGGAATGGTCTGCCTGCTACTATAAGAGATGCCCCTTCGGTCTCAGCTTTTAAATCCTGGCTGAAGACTTACTACTTCAGTTTAGCATATCCTGACTAAAGCTGCTGATTAACTGTACAGATTCCATCTCTGTTGTTAGTCATTAGCACTAAAACATAAGTAACATGATAGTTATAATTGGATACTAACCCTCACCTATTCTGTTTCTGTTCTTGGTACTCAAATGAGGCACTTGGTGCCACGGCCCACCTGCCAAGTTGTTTTGCCTGCCTAAAGTAAAGTCATCCCTGATGGAAGATTGCAGGAATCATGGGAAAGAGGGTTCCTTTCATCGGATTAGCGCTATTTCAGCTGTGGAATGGCCAAATGGGGGAGGCAGCATGATGGATGAGGTCTCCAGGACTCTAAACAAATCCAAATCATATTATGTGATATCATCTGTTAAATTCTACTTCGTACTTCTAAAATTTTTATTTTTATACTGTATTGAGGATTTGCTCTGTTCTGTGTATTGTACTGTATTGTATTGACCCCGTTCTTTTTGACACCCACTGCACGCCCAACCTACCTTAGGGGTTTCTCTTTGAACTGCCTTTCCCAAAGTTTCTTCCATTTTTTCCCTACAAGGGTTTTTTTTTTTTTTGGGAGTTCTTTCTTGTCTTCTTAGAGAGTTAAGGCTGGGGGGCTGTCAAGAGGCAGGGCCTGTTAAAGCCCATTGCGGCACTTCTTGTGTGATTTTGGGCTATACAAAAAATAAAAATAAATTGTATTATATTGTATTTAAAAATTGATATGATTTTCTGTAAAAAAGGAGATCTTTGAATTTTATAGTGGTGCACAAAATCTGTTAAATAACAAAGAAAATGTTAAACTGCAGTTTAATATAAGAAGATACTGTATCAGTTAAATTGACTAACATGAAAATACTGTAAAATTTGATTTTTTTGTGTAAAAGTATTTTTTACAGTGTATAGCTAGCTGGGTATGGTTCTCTAAAGTAAATAGTAAATCACATCCTGTGATGTTTTTGAACAAATGCCATAACTGCTTCTGTAGTTTTTCAGTTATGTCTAATTTAGTTAAAGTTGGCACTTATTCATCCTGCGTTAATCCAAATACTTTATAAAGAGAAGGTAGTCCCTTAAAATCATTATGATCCCTATGTTGTAAGATTAACCCAGGCCATACCTCTAACAGTCAAAGCTGGCAAAAAGATTTTGTTATTGCTAAATCTATGCTGACTGGAACACAACTTTCTGGGTCCCCCAAAATCCACAGTTATTTCTGGGTGACATTCTAGGCCTTTATAATATCACTCTGTTAAATAAGCCATGTTACTCCATTATTCAGTCTTTTCGTTATTTTTATTCGTCCCACTCCCTGTGGTGTTTTAAAAAAAAAAATTGATTTACCAGAAGAACACTAGATGAAACTTCTCGTACTGAGGTGGCAGCCATGAGTAGGCCTTTTATTTAAAATTTGTGAGGTGAATTAAATTTGCTTATCTGTCTTTAACACCTGAAATCCACCTATTTGAAAATGTACTTTCTAATTGCAGATTAAGCTACACACAGGACTGGTCCTATCATATAGGCAAACTAGGTGGTCACCTAAGGCAGTATTTTATTACCTATTAAAAGATGTACCTGTTGGCATTGGGTAGTGGTGATTTTGGGAGCCCTTCCCCTTATTTTCCCTTGTGTCGCTATCGTCTCCCTGTCTTTGATTTGATATTTCGAAATTCATGTGCAACTTGTGTGAATCTCCCACGGGGACTTGTCAGGTCTGCCATCCTTATATGACTCATGGGAATCTCCAAGAGGGAACACCCCTTCCTTTCTTCGATCAGACATTTGTGTGTGATTCAAAGGGGAATACCAAAATCCACCAGCTCTAAGATCAGAAATAATATGAATAGCAACAGCTTTTAGCCTGGAGCAGCAAAAAAGCTAGAGCCAGCCATAGTTACACATGCCCAAATTTCAAATTTTCAAGAACAAGTAAAGGGAAAAATGTAGTCTGTAGATAGACTCCTAACTGTGATATCCTACCTATCAAGGTGGTCTCAAATATAGTGTAAGGCCTTAGAGATGGTGTTAGGAGAAACAGAGTCTATGGGCTCTTGTATTGTGTCATTAATTGTGAGGCATAACCAGATTTTCAAGCTTTTTTAAAGGCCTCATTGAGTATAAATCATATAGATACAGTATGTGAAAATATTTTCTTGTACTAAAGCACAGGATGTGACCAGTCTACAAAAGTTTGATGCCAGCTGCTTTGACAATTTTTAACTTCTTAAATGTTGTATGCACTTTATAATTACAAAATAAGCTGGGCTGAATCAGAGTCCAGCTGGAGGAATGTTGCCTAGATATTCAAAACACGTACAAAATGCAGTCATGTGACATTATAGGTGATTTAACTGGTATTACTTTAAAGTTGGTGACAGGCTGTGCTACATATACTGTATCAAGCTCTATAATATTGCTGCTTATTCAAACATAATTATTATATACCTTAAATACATTTTATGGATGGTGTTTTTATCTGCAGGGAAAGAAACAAAGAAGTGCCAGCAAAGCATCACTTTTAGAAAAATGTTCTTTGTATCATCTTGTTGCATAAGCACACATTGAGTACCAAGCAAACACCAAGATGCTTTTGAAAGAAAATAAGATAACCACACCAAACAAAATGGTGTTTACAAACATTAAACGAAGACAGTAATGGACAAGCACTTGAACATTTTCTGCAGTTGATTACCTGAGGCTTGGAGGAGTCCAGATATAGCATGCGGAGTGTATTTTAAAACTAAGGAAAAACATACTGTAGATATAATAGCTTATCTTTAAGTGGCACTATTTGTACTTCAAAATCAAAATTGCCATACAGCACAAAAGAAATAAAAAATAATCTACACAGCTAAGTGCATTGGTGGTACAGGGATTAGCACTGCTGCCCTTAGGCACTGTCACTGCAATGTCCCTCCATGTCTACAACATGAATCCAAAAAATGTGCATGTTAAATTAATTGGTAACTCTTACATAGATAGATAGATAGATAGATAGATAGATTGATTGATTGATTTTATTACAAAGTACTTTGATAGAGTGAAGCATGTGATAATTAGATGGTTTACAAAGGATTACATATTTACAGTTTGGCAGAGAAAGTAAATACTGTAGTATGTAACTGCTATTTATGCTATAATTAATTATAGAAATATAATTTTTTGCACATTTCTGTATTTTACATAAACAGTAGATTTAGCATGCATTCACACAAAAATATTAAAGAATTTTAACTTGTACTGATAATATATAGATAGACTATATGAGATGCAATACAAAGGTATTTTTGGAAGGTAAGCATCCAGAGGTTAATTAGAACAACAACATTACGACCGAAAGCCAATAAATGTCTGATTAGAGTGAGAAAAAGAAGCTTAACTGGTGTTTATAACTTACTTGACTGGTGTTGTAAATAATAATTTGATTAAGATCATAAAAGTTTTATCTTGTTGAATGTCAGACCATTCAGCCTTTAGACTTTTTTCTAAACTAAGTGACCTGGTGTGGTGCTGAGGTGTCACCTATTGCATGGCTGCACTGAGGTCCTAATCTGCGATCCTGAGTTGGTTTGTCATGTGGTAGGTGCAGCAATGCACTGCATCAGTGTGTGCTCCTTACCTCTCTCTCTCTAAGTGACCTAGGCACTGCTGAGGGGACAGGTAAAAAAACTCAGTGATAGACAAGAAAATTGTCTGCACTCCTGTTGCTCCAGAGACTTTTATTCTTATAATAATGGTAATGATATGTTCCTTGCCCCTCAGCTTCTTATACTGTATATTGCTGCATTAAAATACTAGCTGGGTGTTTTTGAGCATCTAATGTTTGTGTGTTTTATCCTTCCACCTGTTTTGAGGTATGTGTGGGTATTTTGACCTAGCATCAGGCGTGAACAAGAAGGAGCATGATACAAGGAGTACAATACAAGGAGGGAGACAGATGTTTTCAGGGATGACTTCTGTTCTTCTGCCTGGCTAGAAAGAAAGCAAGAAAGGTAGCTGCAAGTGGACAATATTTAATGCAGGTCTATGAAGTGCTACGGAAGCCATAAGGCAAGATCATTAGCGTGAAGCTGAAAGAGATGCGTGACCTGGGCTGGTGCAAGTCATTATATACATAATATTGTCCGACCCTCTGTTACATAAGAAAGTGGGCAAGGGAGAAAATGCCAACAGTGACAGATAGTGTTTGGTTACAAGGGAAATGAATGAGGCTGTACTGCAGTAAAGAAGCTACACTAGAGACCTGACTCCTTAAGGGCAATAGAATGCTCCGGTATGCAGGAACACAAGGTCTGCTGGAATGATTTCTATCCTAGTATAGTATTTCTGTCATAAAAGTAAGGCTTGTCCCAGAGTGACTCCAGAATCAAGGCCTTAGGGTGACTGTATGAAGATGTTAGTCAAGAGAAGGTGTAAAAAGGTCAGCCAGACAGAGAGAGATATAGCAAGGGAGATGAAAGGTAAAGAAAAAGGAGTGTTTATTTACTGTATGTACTTATAAGTTGGTTAATGTGTCAGACATCCCTCCAAATAGAAAGGGGTTCAAATCCTGTATTTTTGTTGGGCTTAAGGAGGCAACAGGGTTTTGTTCCTCTTTTTATCTTGAACTTTGCTTAATCCTCTTTCTTGCATCCTTCTTTGTAACAAAGACAAGCCAATGCATACATTTGATATGCTTCAAATTTACACACACACAATGTTGTGCAAATGTTTTAGACCACCCAAAAACATTATTTTTAAAGCTTTCTATGTACATAGTAACTGTTTATTTGTATATGAAAATACTATATAAGACTAGAAGAACCACAAATAGACAAGTATTTAATTAAAGGTAACAAGAGACCCTTGTGTTTTTAAAATACTTAAACATTTTGTATAATTTCCTTTACAAAGCAAAAGTGAAGAACTTCAATTTAGTACTCTGCTGTTCATTTTTTTAACTAGTCTTAAGATAAAGCTCTGCAAGCTTCTTGCAGGATTTACTATAACAATTATTTTGTTTTAGGTGCTTTTTCTTTTTAACCTATCCAAGTGAGCTTTTGAACCTTCAACTAATACTGTTGGTGTTCCCTCTGCAGGCATACACTCCAAGTACAGCTTAATTGTCTTTGCAACACATCTGTTTGAGGTAATTGTTATGCAGAAAGATTAAGTTTTCTATATGAAGGTACAGAGTGTATTCATTCCTTTGATTTTGACCTTATCACCCACACTATTAGTTGAAATGCACCCCCAGGGCATGACAGGGTCACCATCATGCCTCATTAAATGTTGTAGACAGGCATCAATGTACTTCTCATCAACTATTCCTTTGAATTACTGGCATGATTGTAAACCAAAAATTAAAAATTGTGAATCTCCACCTATAAATTTTTTTTGCTCCTGGCTGTCACTCCTTACTTTACTGTCTTTCATGTCCTGCAATCTCTTTTGCATTTTGGTGCCAGATGCTTAGCAAGCATTTCACTAGATTTCATCTGTCCCTTAAGGAAGTGACCTTTACATATTGTTCATCAGATGCAGACAGCTTTTTATCTTCCTCTGCTATTTTTGTCTTCTACTTGCCAAGTTTCTTCAAATTTCTTTCTGACAACTTGAACAGAACATCTTGCAGATCTGATTTGGTTTGTTGTTGCTCATCGACTATGGTCTCATTGACACAGATCAGTAATTTCATGTCTGTCAAAGTGTCAGCCCCAATTTCAGACCAAAATGATAAGAAGCTCATTTGAAATGCAAGGATGTGGGCATGGTGTGATAAGTCCTAAAAATTCAACATGTAGCAGGGATAATGCGTTAAATAATACGAAAGTAAAGTCAGTAACAACAACAGAAAAGGAGTTGGTGAGCACAATCATAGTACTTTTCCTAATGCATCAAGGTACATTTTTCCTGCCAATTCGCCCCAGTCCCTATACATCATTATTAGGCATGAGATGATAGATTTAATTCACGTGCAATACGTATTGTCTGAATATCAAACAAATAAAAAAATTAAAACAATTTTTTTTGACAACAATGGATATCAATGAAAATGATTAGCTTTAAAATAATAAAACATGCAAAATTGGTATAAAAAACAAAAGGATGTATAATACGAAATTGAATGCGAATCGAAACTCAGCAATGTTGCTCTTCGCTTAAATAACCTAAACAGTTTCATACTGTCTTGTAAACTAAAAGATGCCTACCCTTTAAACTAAACATGTGTGGTACAAACTTAAAAAACTTTTAACAGACATTGTGATTGACATTTATAACTGATTCCAGAAATTAGCAAACTTTTACAAAATTACATAATCAGCAAATATACAATGTGATATGCATGGGCGCTGACCCATCATAAATGTTGAAAGGAGGGGGCAAAAATTATGGGTTACAACATAGATAATAATACAGCAACAACAACAATAATAATAATTATAATTATAATAATCATCATCATCATCAAACTAGCATAGCACAGCACACACAGACGTGGCAAAGTAAAACTAAATGATCAACACTGCAAAAGGACTGCAATAGTAGTAGGGTTTCAGAACAAATCACAGTACAGAAACTGCACTCGTTAAAATAGTAAATGACTTGTGGGTAAATGCAGACAGAGGCAATTTATCTGTTCTCATCCTCTTAGATCTGAGTGCCGCATTTGATACCATTGATCACAATATTCTTAGAAATCGCCTTAGTCAATGGGTGGGCCTCTCTGGCAATGTCTTAAATTGGTTTGAGTTATACCTGGCAGGTAGAAAATTCTTTGTAAGTTGAGGTAATTATACTTCAAAGACCCATGATATTCTGTATGGTGTTCCACAAGGCTCTATCCTGGGTCCACTGCTCTTTTCGATTTACATGTTTTTATTAGGTCAGATTATCTCGGGGCATAACGTGAACTACCACAGCTATGCTGATGACACACAACTGTATTTATCAATAGCACCTGACAACCACAACACTCTTGATTCACTGACACAATGTCTTACTTGTGTTTATGAATGGATGAGTAGTAATTTTCTCAAACTAAATAAATAGAAAATAGAATTTGTAGTGATTAGCAATAACGGATCTAATGAGGTTATTAGAAATAAACTTGATGCATTAGGATTAAAAGTCAAGACGGAGGTAAAGAATTTAGGGGTAACTATTGACTCTGACCTGAATTTTAAATCACATATATATCAGATTACTAGGACAGCATTTTTCCACTTAAGAAATATAGACCTCTTATAACACTACAAGATGCAGAGAAATTAATTCACACTTTTGTTTTCAGTCAACTAAATTACTGTAACACACTCCTCTCAGGACTACCCTAAAAAGACATAAATCGATTGCAACTAGTGCAGAATGCAGCTGCTAGAATCTTAACTAGGAAAAGAAAATCAGAGCACATCTCTCCAGTTTTGATGTCACTACATTGGTTACCTGTGTCATTTAGAATTGACTTTATAATCCTGCTTATAGTTTACAAAGCCTTAAATAATCTCGCTCCATCTTATATTTCGGAATGTCTTACACCTTACACTCCAAATCGTAACCTTAGATCTTCAAATGAGTGTCTCCTTAGAACTCCAAGAGCTAAACTTAAAAGAAGTGGTGAGGCAGCCTTCTGCTGTTATGCACCTAATGTAAAATCTCTAATAGCTTGCCAATAGGAATTCACCAGGCTAATACAGTGGAGCACTTTAAAAAACTGCTGAAAACACATTACTTTAACATGGCTTTCTCATAGCTTCATCTTAGTTTAATCTTGATGCTCTGTATATTCAATTAATTATCATTATTAATCATGGTATTCTTATTCAAAATCCGTACTAACCCCTACTTTCTCTCCTGTTCTTTTTCCAGTTTTCTGTGGTGGCGATCTGCGTCACCACCACCTAATCAAAGCACTGTGATGTCGTTACATTGATGGATTAAAGGCCAGAAGTCCACACAACCATCATCATCAAATTCTTCATTGAGAACCCTGAATACAATAAGGACTGATTGAGGTCATTTATATTAGGTAGAATGCCTAGAGGGGGCTGGGCGGTCTCGTGGCCTGGAACCCCTGCAGATTTTATTTTTTTCTCCAGCCATCTGGAGTTTTTTTTTTTTGTTTTTTCTGTTCTCCCTGGCCATCAGACCTTACTTTTATTCTATGTTAATTAGTGTTCCCTTATTTTAATTCTTATTTATTTTGTCTTTTTTCTCTTTCTTCATCATGTATATCACTTTAAGCTACATTATTTGTATGAAAATGTGCTATATAAATAAATGTTGTTGTTGTTGTTGTTTGAATACATTGCTAAAGATTTATTTCCAAGCTTACACAATAAGCATCTCTAAAATGTGAGTACATTAAAACTTGCTTAAAACTCTGCAAATACTGCCCTCTGTTATACACCATTATGAATGACCTGATTATACACTTTTGACATTCATTATAGTTTACTTTTACTATTGTCAATTTTCTTTAGCACTGCTCCAGTATTTGTCACAAGTTTTAAAAAGTAGTATATAAATAAGACACTGGATGTGTATGCATTTCTTAGGGATCACACTTTGTTGTTTTATTATTCCATAATGTAAAATAAAAAAAAAAAAGTTAAATGACAATGTTGCCCTTACCAAAGTGCTGTCTGAAGTGATTGGCTTGTCATCTCACTTTACACACCAGACTGAAGTCTAACAGTGTTGGTAGGAAGTTTGACATGATATGGGGGGAAGGGGGCTTAACCTATCTAATGACCCCTTGGAGGTAGACCTGCAAAGTATGTTAGCTTAGCCATTTCCAAATCTTTACTTAAGGCACCTCAGTATTTCTAGTTACTATCTAATACACCATATGCTCAGGAGAGAATGAATAGATCAGGTTTAGTATTCAGAAATCCACTGTGGAAAGATAGTTCTACTTTCAGTACCTCCTCAAATCAACAACAGCAATAAAATAATCACAACAACAACGATCAAAGAAACAGTCTACGTCAGCATCTGCTGAGAAAATCCCATTGGAAAATCAGCAGAAAGAATGCAGCCGCAGTGGTTAAATCACTTGATTTTGTTGCACATTGGGACTCCTTGTTAGAAATAGACATTTTTGAAAACGGGTCTGGCTGCAGGCCTCCAGTTTTGGACCGTGTGATGTCATTCAGGGGCCTGAGGCTGAAGGTGTTAAGCAGCAAGAGCTGGCTCAGGACTCTTTTGAAAATGTGCCATTTAGTGAGTCCCCAGTTAGTTTAGTGAATAAACATATGTGTGCATGTAATGGCAGAAATGAATGTGAAGTACAAATATATCTTTAAGTGTAGCTGTGTTTTGTTGATAAAGCTTAATATTGTAAATTACTGATCGCATGCCTTTAAAAACAAAAATATAGTTTACTATTTCTAAATGGGTATCATAGCAGAAAGCTTCCTAATACTAGTCTAATGTCTAGTGTGCGTTTAACCAGAAAATATCTAAAAGTACTCTCATTTTAAAATTGCTGTAATGATTAGACACACACCAAACAGAAGTAAAGATCAACAACAGAAACATTTATTTAAAAATGACAAATCAGTATCTGTAGTTGCACTTTCCCACTGTGACAGGTTGCTACTCTTGCTTTGTCTCCCCATTCTTTGGCATTGCTACAATATCAGATTGTCCTTCTGATTGTCTCACTCTCCCTGCAATCAAAGATATGCACTTGCACATACAATTGCATTGCATTAACATGCAATGTAATTAGTTTTAAGAAGACTTTCCTGATGGTACATGTACAATGTAGAAATGGTAAATTATCTGTTGTTATTGAAGTCATAGTTAGCAAAAGTACAGCCACGTTTATTTATTTATATATCCATATCTGCTTTTTACATGCACACATACTGTACACTTATCCAGAAAGCCAATATTTTTCCCTGCGGACCCATTGAATGGCATATATTCAAGATTGCCCTGTGCCATGAGAGTCCATTTGAATTATATTACAGGGTCCTGTGGTTGGAGCAGACACAGATGGGCTTGACACTAGAGATCTGCATCCAGAAAATATTTAATTTTTTTCCAATTGTTTTGTTGTTGATCATTTGGGAGTTTGAACCCAAAGGAATGTTTCTATGTACTGTATGTGTGTTTGTATCAATAGTTTACTTTTGGAAAATATGTTTTTTTTCAGTTAATTTTGAGTGCATCATATATCTATTTTGTAGTTTCAGAATTTATTACTGAGTTAGAACATAAGAAATTCAACAAGCAAGAGTAGACCATTCAGTCCATCAAGCTCATTTGTTTAGCTAATGTGTTTTTGCGAAACTTGGCTAACAACTACCATCCCAGATGCTAATGTGGAGCTACCCGGGTTTAGCACAGTTACAGCAGACAGAGACGCAAATACCTGCGGGAAGCGGTAATGGAGGAGGACTCATGCTCTATGTGAATACAAGGTGGTGCAACTCTGGACATGTAAATGTCAAAATCTTCACTTGCTGCAGGGACATCGAACTGTTGGCCATAAGTCTGCATCCCTATTACTTGCCCAGAGAGTTTGGACATGTCATTGTTGTTATTGTTTACATCCCTCCTCGGGTGGACGTGGAGATAGTGGGTGACATCATGCACGCC
>JANRMT010062821.1:7979804-8024300 GCA_026402145.1 Polypterus bichir lapradei | reverse complement strand
CCGCCTATGGGCACAAACCCACCTTCGCTGGACCAGACAGGAGTGGCAAAAAGTGCGTGAGTTTCTGCATGACAGCAATGTCAGTGTTCTGCCATGGCCAGCGAAGAGCCCAGATCTCAATCCCATTGAGCACGTCTGGGACCTGTTGGATCGCAGGGTGAGGGCTAGGGCCATTCCCCCCAGAAATGTCCAGGAACTTGCAGGTGCCTTGGTGGAAGAGTGGGGTAACATCTCACAGCAAGAACTGACAAATCTGGTCCAGTCCATGAGGAGGAGATGCACTGCAGTACTTCAAGCAGCTGGTGGCCACACCAGATACTGACTGGTACTTTTGATTTTGAGCCTCCCTTCATTCAGGGACACATTGTGAAACATTTTTAGTTTATGTCTTATGGTGTTGACTCTTTTAGTGTTCATACAAATATTTACACATTAAGTCTACTGAAAGTAAAAACAGTTGAAAGTCAGAGGACGTTTCTTTTTTTGCTGAGTATATATATATATATATAGAGAGAGAGAGAGAGATATGACAACAACACTCATATCAATGACAAAACAATTACATTAACAATCATGTTACGTTATTTTTAAAATATTTCCTTTTCTTTTTCATAACTTCTTTAACACACTACTTCTCCGCTGCGAAGCGCGGGTATTCTGCTAGTCTAATGTATATAACTGAACCACCCTGCATATCTAAATGTATTTCAACCAATGCATATATCTGAATGTATGTATATATCTAAACCGATCTATTTAAACCAATCTAATCCAATGTATATCAGTAAACATATATCTCAAGCAATGTCTATATTTGAACAGATGTATTCAAACCAGTTTATATACTGAAACCAATGTATCTCAACAAATGTATATATTTGAACAGATATACTCAAATCAAATTATATATATCTAAACCAATTGATATATTTATAAAACCAATCTTTTTTTCATGAATGCCACCTCATGCTATATATGCACAATATTCTATATATACTGTACTATATAGAGTACACATAAAACCTTAAAGAGTATATTCCTGTCCTAAATTACTTTCGCAAAAGAGTAACAAACATAATAATTTAGATCTCATATACACAGTTGTTTACCATATTTCTTTGCTTAAGCAGCAATTTATTTTGAAATGAGAGATGTATAGTTAAACACCTCAATTTGAAAGAAAGAAAATCAGTAAAAAAGAAAACAAAACAAATCCACAAGCAAATGTGAAGACAAGCCACTGGAGGCCTGATTACAATATCACGTGAAAAAACTGAGTTAGTATTTTAATTAGTACTTAACTGCTATTCCCTTTTAAACCCATGAACAAGAAATAACTGTGCAGTCTTGTATTAGCACTCGAGTGACACACAGACTCTTTTTAAAGCTGTCATCATTTGGTTTAATTTAAAGTTGTATGTGAAACATTTGTCTTCACATAACGGCAGCAGGCTGTTCATAAGAAAAAAAAATTCTTGTCTTTTTAACAGACAAAGCATTTATTGTTGTTATCACATGAACCCTAGAAACTGTTTTTAAGGCCTAACAAATCTCTGTTATGACTTTTTCTGTAATATTCACAATGTTTGGAATTGGTGTTGGCAAAATTTTTTACACAGACTTTAATTTCATATGATTTCTGTGCCTATTTACAGTACAATTAGAAAAGGTAAGGTAAAAACAAATTTACTTCTAAAAGTATTGAATTGTACTAACTGGGATAATCAAGGAAAAGCGGTCATACCATCTAGGATTCGCAAATATATTAGTATTATATATTTAACCATTATCAGGCATAACAAAAGTAAAATTTAAAAAAGGAGACAAATAATTTGATTCACTTTTTATTATGTTGCTTATCTTGCTTACCATTAAATCTATTTTTATAATTGATAACTGATTGCCTATAATTAACCTTTTGCATGGACAAGGACAGAACTTTGACAACTGGCTTAACACTCCATATAAATGAAAGACCCAGACTGATGTAGGCATACTTAGAGTGAAGCATGAGTGAACAATAAATAAGGGATGCTACATGATCACAGGAATTATGCTTGCTGAAGATAGTTTTATTCACAAAAAAAGCATAAAAACACCTGTAACAAAAACTAGCAAATATGAGGACATTAGGTATAAAACCAGCTTAAGACAGTGCAATCCTTGTAGTCCAAACTGACCAGATTAAAATATTGTCAAATTGTTATATACATTTTCATAATTGGAGTACATATCAGGTAATAGACTTAACTCAAAGTCACGAAGTGAGTAGGAGATGAAGAAGAACCAGCAACCTTCTGGTTTAAAATCCAATGTGTTAACTGCTATGGCACATTTGGCAAAGCAACTAATTAGATAAATGAAACAAATGTACTAACGCTATATTTTACAGGTTGGATATACTTTGAAGAGTTATATTTTCACCCTTTTCCTAGTACTAAATGTTATTATTGTCAGGAGAACTCTGTTTTGTAGTTATGTACATTTAAACCACCATATATTTTAATGTTATAAGGATTGTTGTTTGTCACTGTGTTTGTACTGTACATTTTCCATCCTTCACTCCTTTCCCAAATCTGCTTAATTCAACTTATTGTGTACATGGATAAACTTTTTCATTCCAGTCTAGTTTGCAATAATTAGTTACACTGCACATTATTGAGATATGAGATAACCATTTTTCAGAAATATAAAGTGTGATGTGTCCAGGCTCTACACATCTGCAGATGCATTTTTAAGTTTTTCAGAAAATACAATTAATGAAATACCAACAATTAAAATCTACACTATGAGGATTCCTTCAACTCAAAAATATTTGTTAAAGTCAAGAGTGAAGCTGAAAACCAATTACATTTTCAAGTTATATGTAGCTTGATTCTTAAACTACAGGGCACTGATTTGAAAGCTACTAAAATGATAATTGTTTTATGATAGATAGATAGATAGATAGATAGATAGATAGATAGATAGATAGTAAAAGCATTTACTGCTCTCCTTTTCAGACATTTTTGCTGTTAGCATTTAGTTTATATTTTCCCTGTCATGTATGGAGTTTATAACACTAAGGTTATAAAGTCATTGCATGCTGATGTGCTAAAATTCAGTTAACATTGTGTTCTATACATTTGGTGTTAAATTATTCAAAGAAAACCAGAATTAAGGATCCTTGGCAATTGTCTTCTTATCAGCCCACAGAGACAAGGGAAATATTTGTAGCATCCTATGGCTTGGACACTGCTTGGTCAAATCGATTAGGTAACACCAGGTGCCAATAAAAGAAAAAAATTTGGTTTAGAAAATAAAGGCTACTTAAGTAACAAAAAGGTATTTCGTTGCTACAAGAATTTTCCATTTCATGACTCCAACTGCAGCTAATCAAACTGTTTTTACTTTATATTGTTTGTAAAACTAAAGGTAATAATAATTCTGCAGCCACCAAATGTACTGTAAATAATTCTATATAAATAAGCCAAAATAAACAAAGACCTATGAATATAAAACACTGTTGAAGTTGTGAGAAGAACATTTAAATATTTGTTAAAAAGATTATAATTTCACAAAATCATTTGAAATGCTATCAGTTTCTCAATAACAAATCCAAAAAGTGTTTCTGAAATTAATACCTTCTCAAAGTCTATGAAAAAGTGAAATGTTGTATGCCACTATTGGTTCAGTTCCCAGTCAACTGACAATAATTTAACCACTAATTAAAGCTAAACTAATGTGTTTTAAGGCTTTGAATTCTGTGTTTATTATTTTGGTCTATATATCATTAGAAAAAGTTGAATATATTCTTTTCTATGATAAAAGTCCTATGCACGAAGCTACAATTTCACTTAATAATACTATTTCTGCCCCTTGATGTATGCAAAAAAATACAAAGCAGGTTAATTTGTGAATTTGAGTTAACAATACACATTTACTGCAAATATCAAATTATTTTTGGACAAATTTGAAGCATTACAGTACAAGAAAGAAAATTGTGTTGTCCTGACTCTAGTAAGTAGTTTTCTATGGATAGGCTAACTAACCTCTGTTTGATCTTTTATTTAGAAGTAATTACACTAGACCACTATTTGGTTAACTTGCTTAAATTATGGATTCTTTCTCTGAGTGGAGAGGCCTTCTTCTTAACACTAAACACATGTTGTTACTAGGTTTAGATGTTAATCCAATGTGACAGCTATCAAGTCTTTCAGGATTTTTTTCTAACCAAGTCACCAGGCTACAGCTAATGAATCAAGAATTGAGCAATCGAAAAAGAAACTCACTGATGCTCTTGTTATTAATGTTGGATTAGAAACTCTTGTTTTGATTATGATGATGTAATTTCAACTAATATTAAGCTGTTTTGTTCTTTCTTACCTGTTATAAAGTATGCATTTGTGGTCTGAGAGTTGTGGGTATAGAAAGAAGTATTTTTGTGTAATAAGTGTATTCCCACTGTAAAATACATGTCTGACTGTTTTAATGTGTCCTATTTGAGCCATCAACACATACAGTAAGGGATATATCATCCAGTCATTGCTTGGGCACTCCTGCAGGATCATCTGCAAATGATTTTCTTTTAGTATGGGGAATGCACCCATAAACCAATCACTCAATTTAAGTATCAGTAAGGGAGGGCATTGTTAAGAGAGTATATGGTTCAGGCAAACTGATGCCTGGTGGCAATTATAAATCTATTTTTAAGGTATTTTTCTGTGTTTTCCTTCCTGTGTAAACATGGTAAACCACATAATGGAAAACATTTTTTTTTAATAGAAGTTGGATTTTTTGGGAGTGTCATGCCTAACATGAGTAAATGGAAAACACATTTTATAAATTGCTTGCAATGATAAGCTAATGATAAGCTGAAAACCTATGCAGTTACCTTAAACTATTAAACATATGCTATAATGTTAACGTTACCAAAAAAACAAACAAATATAGTGCACAGCGGTCCCCAGGCACACTACACATCACTAAAGGAGAGTCATTGAACAACCAGCATTTGATTAAACTGCAGTCTCAAGGGAATCAACATCTGACACTCAAGTGGGCTGCTACTTACAGTACATGGGATCAGGTATCAGCAAAGACTTATCCCTTCAAAATGAATAACTGGCAGCACAGGACTAAAGTAACACAAGAGCAATACTTTTTTATTCACAGCCATCTAACAGAGTGGAAGAAACAGCACTGCAGTGATTGCTTTCCTACTGTCATAAAGAAAAAAAAGTTTCATGATCGAAATTAGATTACATCTTCTTTTCTTTCTTCCTCTCATTGTTATTTTTCGCTAAATAACTGATTACCCCACACTTATGAGTGGAAGGAAAGCAGTTGGTATGTAATCAATCCTTTTAAAAATCACAGCATGTGCAGCATTCTCCCAGAACAGGATAAATGTGGCATTAGGGACACGAATATCATTACCTTGATGAATTACTGAAGGTATAACGATTATGGAAATCGTCATCGACTGATCATCAGTCTCAATTTATTTCAAATCAATGTCTAGAATTTGTAGCCTGGATGGGAGTTTTATCAAAGGCTCACTGGTATATTGCATCTTCTCATAGCTACCTTCCACCTAAGAGCATTAAAGTACTGTCATGCATCATCTGCTGTTCAAGAATGGAACCACTCAATGATTTTGTGGCCTCAGGCAATCCAAATTAGTTAGTCGAATGCTAGGCAAGCATACACTTAAGTACCCTGTCTCTACTGGCAAAACAATTTAATTTAAGAACCAGCAAATCTGGCTAGACTGAGAAGATTCCTCCCTAGACACCTCAATTTGCACAAGTTCTTTGTGGTGCCAGCATAAAATGTTTTATTTCATAATTATAAGAGTTCTATAATATGCTGCCAGTTGCTAGCAGAACACTGCTGATGAGCACAATGGCAAAAACTTTTAAAATGAAAGTTCAAAATAAGAAATTCATTATAAAAAAAAAAAAAAACATGCTATATTTAAGTTGAATGACAACCCAGTAAAATAGGACAATAATTACAAAATGTTTTCAAATAACAACATGTTAAATTAAGCACATTGCTAGGGAAAAATTTAGACTGATGTCAGAAAATATGATAATTTGGTTCAACAATGCAGAAATCTGTTAACATTTCAAAGGTCACTTTAGTAGATAATTTCTTCTTCAAAGAATGGCTTTCTGCATGCTGCTCTCCTAAAGAGTTTTAGTAATTCAGCTTTCTAAGGACAGCCTCCAGATATCACTCAAATTCAGGTTACTACTACTTCAGTAGCCTAAAGGCAGTGCAATCTAGTGGCAAGAAAAAGCTTGCACAGAAATCACAAGCTTTTTAGATTTTGCCCCTAACTCAATCTTTGACCATCAACCAATCTTGCTCTCCCAAACCTGAAAAATATACATTTGGATCAATATGTAAAAATATGTACTAGTTTAAATACAAAGTATTTTATTTGTTGAACAAAAGTATGATCATAAGTGGAAATTAGACAAATTTGTTGTTTCAGTACTATATTAAAAATATGTAAAACAAACAAGTAAATAGATATCAAAAAATTAAAAGAAAAATCTGTTGCAAATGCATTTTATTTGCTTCTGTGCAAAACTTTGTCTTAATAAATATTACAATAGTGAAAATGTACAAAGAAACTGCAGAAATAATCATAAAACTCTCACTTAAAAGTCTCATTTCAATAAAGGTACTCAAATTTACACACTGATAAACACCGGCATAACCAGAGCTACATCTGTAGATGGATGTTAAGGACTGAACATATTTGCCAACACACGCTACCAAGCAAAGCACACTGTTCTTTGACTAACTGTGCATATATGTGTGTTTTACAGTATATTGCTGTTAAGTAAACAGTAAAAAATATATACATTAATTATTTTTAGGCAATTACACAATCATGCACATACCACACATTAAAAATATTATGGTTTGCTCATTGGAGTTTAAAATACAATGCAGAATATAATATTTAATGTTTAGAAGGATCACAGTAACAGATGATAGGAGATAAAGCAGCATTATAATAACACATTAGCCTGTATCAAACAAAACTTAGTCTGTATAGTCAAACGAAAACCTTTCAAACATTACTCTTCTCCAGTGAATGAGGGGAGAGGTGGATCTTCAATTCAAAAGCACAGAATTATAGTAATGTGCCTTTCCTGTTGTATGATGAATGCTGCATGTTCCGGAAATAACCTAGTAATATTTTAGCAACAAATGTATTCTTTTTGTACAGTTTTATTATAAATCTAGATAACAGAAAAAGGGGGCCAATTTTTAAATAAATAAGTCCGGCTCAATCTCTGTGGGTGCGTGCGCTTGCACAGCTGTGGTAGGTTGGTGAGGTAAGATGCACATACACATGAGGGGGCTATCTGTCTCAATTGCTTTATCAGCCTCCTGCGGTGGCAACTGATATGCTGCGACCACAGAGGCATATAATGAAGAACTGGCACGAGAAGAAGAGAATCGCATAGAAAAACATAAGAAGGAGAACTGGAATGGAAAAATAAAAGAAATGAGGTTAAAGACAGGAACTGAGAGAAAGTCAGGAGTGAGTGAGAGCCAGTGCAAGACAGGAGGAAGCAGACACACGGGAACAGAGTCCTAGGAAAGAGTGTGTGGCCAGCGCTTAGGATGGGGCTTAGGAATCGTTCCTGATGAGCGACTATGGAGTAGGAGTGACCATTGTGCTCAGGGTGTTCTCTTGGTGGAAAGAGTCAGCGATTGGCAGCGCTGTGAGTATAGCACGCTGTCACCAGGAGGAGCTACGTATTGACAGAGGTGCGAACAGAGCAGGGCTTAGAGGCTCCCCGTGGAACGCAGTGATACTGGCAGTGGGGACATGGGCTGGAATAAAAGGTTGTCTGCACCTGTTGGATGGACGTCTCTCTGTGCTGCAGGGTCCAAAACAGGGTAAGACAGAGAGACATCAGTTGTAAAAGGAAAGCACCAGGACTCTGAATTGTAGAGGACAGATTCCTGCCTGTGTTTTCAACCTCGTTTTAAGGGATTATTTATTTACTGAATTTATGCACTGCACTGTGTGTTTTGACTGTTTTTAATAAAAGCACTGGAGCACTTTGCATCTACCCCTTTGCTTTGTGTGTTGTGTCCACATCTGCTGGCTCATCTCTCGGGTACATTACAGACAGTGGCAGGTTCAAAAGGATCCTGAATGCTACAGGAAGCGTGAAGCTGACCCTCACTGTCACACAAACATGGACTGTACAACATAAGTAACATGAGAATATTTTCTTTTTTCATGGAAGTATTTCACTATTTGTGCAGCATGTGTTGCCATTAGGGTCTATTATATCTTAAACTTTTTTCTCTTGTTCTGCATGAAAACATTTAAAAAATAATTTTTGGGCATCACTGCAAACTACATGGGCCAAGTAACATATAAAAATATATAATTTTTGGGTGAAATATTCATTCAACAAAATTACTGATTTGCTTATTTTTTGCATAGCCTTTAAAACAAATAAAATAGTCAAGTCTTGTTTTCTTCTAAATATATTCATTCAAGTGTATAATGCTATAAAAGTATTTTTCATTTCCATTTTAATTATACGAGGGGATCACATTGAATAAAATTAATTTAAGTATACGTAGCTGGATAATACCAACAATACCATACCAATTATGCCATAGTTTAAAGTAATGAAGTGTTTAAAATAAATATGTTAAATTGGCATTCGATTATTGTAAAGAAATGAGATGAATTCCAGTTGTAGGGTAGCTATTTAAAGAAAACAATCCCATATGTGTACAATGAACTTACCACATAAAAAACAAGTAATCTTTTACATGAGAGCAACATTTAAAGGAGCAAACAGAACCAGACTTTATGTAAAGCATTACTGGCTGCATTTAGTAATGTAGCATGTGCTGCATTGTCTTGAGTAAAAAAAGCTGAAACTGTAAGTGTGAGCAGACAAAAAAAAATAACACTGCATATCTTCCTACTGAAAATAAGGTCGATAGGGGCAGTAATCATCAAGCCCTCTGTGAAACTGAAAGTTCAGTTTGCACATGCATACACATATGCAAACTTATGAATAGAATGCTGCAATGTGAACAGTCTGAGCCCAAGAGCTGGAAACAGGCTGGAAGCACCAGTTTAACATCTCTCTATTATAAAAAGAATCCTGGAGAGAAACACAAGGGATACGAGACGTTATGTTCACGTTAAGATCATGGAAGACACTTAAAAGACCTGCGAGACGAAAGAGAATGGCTACGGAGCGTCTCTCAGGGACCTTAATCATGAGACATTGTGCCAAGAGATTGACCCAGGACCGTCTCGCGATGACGTAGAACATGAGATTCTTGCAAGACACGTCCTACTTAAAACCAATATCAAATAAGAAGACGGGCAGCAAATCACTCAGCCATGTAAACTAAGGCTTTGTGCACACACAGATCCAGGGTCTCAGCACATATAAAGCTTATAAGGACAATACGTTATAAATGAAACGTTGATGATTAAGCAAAGAAAAAAGCAGCACGGAGAAAAGAGACTTAAAAGCGTTGGAGAGAAAAAAGAGCAAAAAAGAAAAAGAATAATCTAGGTGAAAATTCAGAAAATAATGAAAGTAATTATCAGCCCAGAACAAGTGAAATTGAAACAAAGCATGCCCAATCGGGCTCAGAATTAAAAGACAGAGTAAAAGACAAAGTAGAACTTCATAAAGACGTTCACAAAAGTTGGCGGAATACACATGCAGAGCAGGTTAGAGATTATGAAAGCAGTGGAATTCGAAAGGCTCAAAAAAAATACACATGTGGTGAAAGTTAAAGAATATAAAAGTAGGAAAATTAGAAAGTATAAATAAAGAAATTAAAGATCACAGTAGCACAAACAAACAGAAATTATTACTCAAAAAAGGGAAAATAATCACCATGGACCAGGTGTCATTGAAAAAAAACAGGACAAAGCGGGGTCAGAAATAAAAGACAGAGTAGAAAACAAAGTAAAACATCATAAAGAGGTTAAAAAACAAGGGGGCCAAATACATGCAGAGCAGGTTACAGATAATGAAAACTGGAATTCAAAAGACTCAAAGAAAAAAACGTAGGCGCAAAACACATGCAGAGCAAGATACAAAATATGAAAGCAGAAAAAAATGACAGGGTCAAAACAAAGAAAGTAAACATTGTATTAGCGCAAAAAAAAAGAAATTATTACTCGGAGAAATAATGAAAAGGCGAATAGAGATCGAATATATGGACACAGGTGATATGTCAGAAGTATATAAATATTGTAAGGGTTTGAAGTTTAAGTCAGAGAATTTCAAAAACGTGGTTTACCTCACATGCATTTATTGGTTACTTTGTAAAAAAAATTATTAACTGCTGATGATATACATCGTTTTGTTTGTGCTAAAATTCCAAACAGATAGACCTATCCTGAATTATGGTACAAAGTCATTAAACACATGTCTCACTGACCTCATTAAAAAGATTCAGCATATTGGGACTCAAAAGATTCCAAATATTGTTTTTACAGAAGTTCTGAAATAAAAGTGAAACTAATGAAATAGCAACAATTCAAAGAAAAAAAAAATCTTAAAAGTGTGTATCCAGAAAACCAAACACAGGGGTTGGCGAGCGAAGCGAGCAGGAGGCGAAGCTCCTTAGTACTATAAAAAGTGATATGAAAATACACCGAGTATATGATGCAAAATTAGAAAACTGTGACTAAGATGACAATGTTACATTTGCGATAAATATTTTAATAATAAGTTACAATTATTGAGGAATGCTTATTACCTATTTTACTCACATTAAAAGCAGCATTTGGTGAAATCTAGATGGGATGTGCCCTACTAGCCTTTAATACAGAGATGCCACTATACATGTGCAATAAACAGTTATATTAACCTTGCCAGTGAAGAAGGGATGCAACTTTTGAGCTTATAGCTAATAAACAAGTTTGCTTTGGTGGATACCCTTACTTAGACTTTAGATATACAAATTTTTATTAACATAGCATTGCTTCATTGATCAGTCTGCTTTCTAATCAGCAGATCTTGCAGTATTATAAAAATAGAAAAAAATATGTGACAGCCTTTAAGACAGTTTTGTTCATTAACATTAAATTGCTTTCACACTGTTCCTTTTCACTTTCATCTAATTAAATATTAAACCAAGGTATTATGGTTTAGGTTTTCAGATTAATTATTAAACACGATTAACATAGCATAAGTATTCCTTGTAACTGTCTCATCTTAGCAAAGTGGTGCCAAAATAGTCCTAATGTTTTGAGCACAAAGCAAAGACAAAGTTTAACAAGTTAAAATGGCATCTTGAGAGCTAAAATATATAAAATAACAAGATTTTTAATAATAATGTAAATTTATTTTGAAAAAATTTATAGAATTGAATTAGCACAAAAGGAGTTTGTCTACATAAGAAACTACTGTCTATTATAAGGGAAAGTATAGTACTGAAGCTAAGAGAATAAATTTTACTGTATTAAAATATTTTAGATTCCAAATCAGATTATGCTCCAACATTGCTCTGCTTAAGCCCCAAATATACAAAACATACAAATTAGCCATATTCTTCTGCCAAAGAATTTGATATTTACATTAAATTTGTGAATCTGGAAGGGTGACTCTATAGCAGAATGTGGTGTGTCATTTGACCAAATGATCAATTGTGCCATGTTCAGTGGGCCACAAACTAAAAATTCCACAGTAATATTTATTGCAATTCAGCATATACTGTATTTAGTGGAACATGTGTATTTTTGTATTCCAGTGTTACCTTTGTGAGCGGGTGTACAAAAGGAAAGTTAAGTAGCTTGTAATATAACAAAATGTGGTGTCTCTGTTGATGAAATGTTCACAAGTCCCATGGTAAAAGTAAAATTTGCTATTTTTTGTATATTAAAGTTTCTTGCATGGTGCTTTTCTACAATTCAGCAAACAGTTAATTAGTGAGTGAGACAGACTGTGTGTTGATGAAATTTACAAATGTTTCCTCAATGAAATGACACTCAGAGAACTAACGTTAGCAGTCTTTAACAATGTATTTAGGTCCTGAAGTCTATATGGCAGTAATAAATAATCCTTAGCCATGTGTCAACTGGGTAGTGTATCATCAGATAATATATATTAAACACTTGTTATCAAAACTGTTACACATCCTATTGTTATGCCATTGTTACTCCAACAAACTGTTTTAGTGTAGTGGCAATTGATTTAATGCTAGATATCTTACTGGAAATTAGACAAGTTTAGATTTCTAAACATGCCTACAAGTGCAGTATGTGCTACCTCTTCATGCTTTTCTTTTTCTTTTCTGCACTCCAGACTGGTCTTGACGTGAAACAATCTTTTTGCTTCTTAGTGCACAATGATCATAACAAGTGATTGTCAACAACATTATTTGGTGATTCATAAATCAGGAATAACACTATTAGGTATACCCCTCCCCTAATTGGTCTCTTGATTGAGGATCCTATGCGCAGTGTGTGATGTGTGTATAGGAAGGTGTTGTGTATTTTCATATGTGGTGTGTCAGTTGACTAAGTGTTCATATGTTCACATGTACCATGTTCAGGGGGCCACAAATTAAAAATTCCACAATAATAATTTCCCACAGTTCAGCATTTCTGTAGTTTAATACATGTATTTTCATATTCAGTTGCCATAATTGTGAGACAGTGTGCAAAGGAGAAGGTTAGGTTCCTTGCAAAATAGCAGAATGTTGTGTGTTGGTTGGACATCTGTGCACAACAGCCAGGTTCAGAGGGTCACACATTTAAAAAAATCACAGTAAAATTTCATGTAATTCAGCAAATCTGCAGTAGAGCACATGTGTTTTCAGTTTTCATTGTCATTATTTTGAGACACTGTACAAAAGAAAAGGTCATAGCAATTGATGCAGAACTGCCATTTTAAAACTTTAAAATATTGTATGTTGAAGAATTGGTTTTTAGTTTCATGTAGGCACATAAATAGATAGAAAGATATTAAAATAAATAAAAAAATAAATAGATAAATAAAAATATATATACATGCACACACACTGTGGTCTGAACACACCATAATGACTGAAAAGAAAGAAAACTTTTGACTTGGCAGTTACGTTCCCAGGAGTTAATAATACAGACCTATCATCGTTGTTATAAAGGGGCCAAAGCAGTGTTAGTGTTTCAGAGCACAGATATGCAGCATTGTCCATATGGAACTCAGTTTTGTTGTCATTCTCTGTTTCACTAGTTAGTACCTCCAGGATGTCCAGAGTGCATTCTTTTTAGTTTATTAATTTGCTGGGCCTCTCTTAAAATTGTGTTACTGGCCCACAGCTTACAAAATTGCACTGGCCATCACACAGTTGTCTAAATATACAAAATATAGCAGAATTAAACGTTGAACAGAAAAAACGAATAAGTAGCCAACTTCAGCCCTGTCTAACACATAAATAGCCAACTTCAGCCTTATTGAGCTCTCTAGATAGTTTATCTTTCTTTATGAATCTTGAAATCACAAAGTTTAAAGATGCTATTGTCATCTTGGTGATTTTTGACCTTAGATTTTGCAGATGGCCATTTCATTCTTTGCAGTGTAGTCTACAGTAATTTGAAAATATTCAAAATTGATAATTCCTAATGATGATCTATCCATTGCTATTTCACTCCAGTATGCCGATTAGTCCTGAGGAATTCTAAAGCTACGGAGCATGAAAAGTATAGCAGAATGTAAATTAAAAGAATGCAATTTGAAAAATAAAAGTTCTGGCACGATAAGTAAGACTTTGTAATTCATTAATCTTAAAACCAAATTGAGTCACAAGTTGCAAGTCTAAGTTAAGTTTAGTCACTTTTTAAGTATTGTCAAGCAAGTCAGAAAATGTAAAACTCAAGTCTGATTTCTCAAGCCATGTTACCTGAGTTGACCACCTCTTCTTAATATCATTTACGTTATCTTTAATAAACTGCTTTTATTGAAATAGGCAAAAATGACACATTCATAATACTATAAATCCTCAAACTGCTTTACATTGCCAAAATGTACACATTCAAAAGAATGTCCTGCATATACATAGATGCCTTTTCACTCAAATGTCTCCCTGTAGTCATTAATTTAGTTGTGTTTAAACACTGAAAACCTCTAAAAATAAGGACAACTGATAACTATGATTCAGCAACAAAAGCTTTCTTACCCAGTTATGCCAGAATCAACACCTTAATGATAATGCATGGTTGCTCACTTTTCTTTTTTAATAAACCTTAAATCGTGTGACATTCCAAACCCTTTACAAACTGAAAACAAGTGTGAAAAAGGAGCATACCAATTTAAATATTTCAACAGTGGTAAGGCACTGCCTCTGTTTACACAGTGTATTTCAAGATTTAGTATCTCTGCTGTTAAGAGTGAAAGATTCCATGTATTGCAATCAGTTGACCAAATGTTCACATGTACCGTGTTCAGGGGGCCACAGATTAAAAACTGAAAGATGATCCAAACAGATTCTTTTAGTATTTTAGTATTTATTGTAAATCCCTTTTTTTGAAAATAAAAAATAGGGTTTGCAAACATTATTTTTGAAACTAAATCTGGTTATAGGTGTTTATTTTTATCTTTTGGGCAATTACTTTATTTTTAAAGTTTCTCTTGTAGCAACAGCCATAAAAGTAGGCTGCTACCACATGAACAGGTTGGTATGACGCATGACATCTGTGTGCACAAGCAGTGTAAGATGGCAATCGTGTACACTGATCATCCTGGATTTTGGATAAATTCATAAAAGAATTGCTGCATTACCTGTGCTTTCTTTTATTTAGGAATTTTTAAAAATTTTTTTTTGTTTTTGAATCTTTCTCTGTCTCTTGTACAATGAATCACACAACCTGTTTGTCTTGTTAACTAGTTAGATTAAATTTTTGTTGTGGCACTTAGCAAGAATTCTGACGATGAGTTTGACTTGTCTTATATTAAACCCCTTTTCTCTCCTAATCCTTATTTTTCTGGTTCAGACTGCTTATCAGTCTGTTGCCTACAATAAAGAAAAATGTTGAAATACTCTCCAAAGTTCTAGCTATAAGGACTGAGAAAGTGCTTCCTTCTGCAATATCACAAGACCAAACAGGATTTATTAAAGACAGAAACTTAGCTTCTAATCTTTGCCATTTGTTTAATGTAATCTTATTACTTTTGGAAGTAGAAAAAACATTTGACATGGTCGAATGGAACTACCTATTAACCACATTGCACAAATTTAGGTTTGGGCCAAACATATGTGCCTGTATCAAACTACTTTATACCAGTCCAGAACAGCAACATTATTTCAGACTACTTCAAACTAGAACATGGGACTTGACAAGGATGCCCAAACTTTCAAAATGCATCAGAGCCAAATGGGATTAGCAGAGAAGGACTTGAGAAGGAAATATTACTTTATACAGATTATATGGTACTGTATATATCACACCAACAAACTTCTGTACCTGTAATCTTTAATGTACTAGCAGATATTTTATTTCAAAATTAAGTTGAATAAAAGTGTGCTTTGTCTAGTGCATTCTCAATCACACAATATTAGACTGGACAGCTACTCATTTATTTTAGCAGATCAGTTTAAATACCTAGGAGTAAACATAACAAGTAAATATAAAGATCTTTTTCAACAAAATGCTACTTTCTGAATGGAAAAAATTAAAGAAGATGTGAACAGATGGTCTACCCTCCATCTCACATTAGCAGGGAGAATCAATACTGTCAAGATGAACATCCTTCCCAGGCTTCTTTTTCTATTTCACAGCATCACCATATACATATACAAATAATTCTTTAAGAAATGAGATTATTATTTTTTTATTTATTTATTTGGAATACAAAACATCCATGCATCTAAAGGGTGACTCTATAAAGACCTAAAGCAAAAGAGGGCATAACACTACCTAACTTTCAATTTTATTACTAGGCATCAAATATACAAGTTATAAAGACCTGGGAATTGACACAGATTGATGAATATACATACACAGGCCTGGTCTGCAACAGAAATAAAATCTTGTGTTTCTTTATATGCCCAGCTTTGTGCCCCAGTAAATATAAATTATTGTAAATATACCAGAAATTCAATTGTCCATCAACCACTCAGAACATGGAACCAATGCAGAAAGCACTTTAAGACAGAGAAACATTTATCTGTTGCACCACTACATGATAATCACCTTTTTCTACCCTCTCAAACCTACACAGTATTTACTGTTTAGAAAATGTCCGGGAAATAAACACTTAGAGAATTGTATATAGATAATGCCTTTGAATCTTATGGACACTTCAAATTTAACTTCCCATCAACATAATTTTTTCCACAATTTTCAAATTAGAAACTTTACTAAAAGGAGCCTATCCAGTTTTCCTCACAACTCAAACATTTCTACTCCAGAAGAAATACGGAACTGTCTTGAAGACTGAGACATCATCTCAATAATACATAAAAACACTTTAAAGTCCCTTTTTTCAAAGATCCCAGGGTATAGTGGGAAAAGGATCTTTCACTTAACATCTCAAAAAAGAAGTAGAAGGTAGCTGTGCATAGAATACACTCTGCTTTCATATATACACAGCATTTAATCATTCAACTTAAAAAGTTTATCAATCACTTTTATCTCATTTTAAATTGTCTACAATGTTTCCAGGGAAAACATCCAACCTGTGAGCTTGCAATCTAGCTCCAGCCTCTCTGCGCCAAATGTTTTGGGTGTGCACCAAAGTAACAATAATCTTTGAATGCTTATTAGACAGCCTTGGTGGCACAATCACTCCTAACCCATTAACAGCTGAGTTTGGTGTACTTTTAGATGGGCTTAAAGTGGAGAAGGAAAAATTGATTGTAACTGCCTATGCCACAATACTAGTACGTAGTCTTATGTTGCTCAACTAGAAGAATCCCAGCCTGCCTGTTACAAGTCGGTGGGTAACTGATGTTCTGCACTGTTTGAATTTGGAAAAAATCTAAATTTTTACTTAGTGTTCAAAACTTTTTTTAAAAATATGGTGAAATCTAATTAAAAATAGAATAGGGAAAAGGATATTCTCTTTTCTTTGTTGTTTTTAAAGATTTGCTGTTGTTGTCAGCTCTCCTCTCTTTCTCTCGGGAGGGGGTTGAATTCTGGTTTGTTTAGTTTGAATTGATTATATATAATGTTATTTTCTTTGTTGTTTAGGTTAGACTTGATCATGTAGAATGTTATTTTTTAAATAAAATTAATAATAATAAAAAAGAAAAATAAAGAATAGGAGGAGGTGAAGTGTATAGGAATGGTCAGTTTAAAAAGGACTTTAGGTCTGTGAAACAGTGAATACTGTAAACTTGACATTTTCAGATATTTATATGTGTGAAGAGAGTAAACTAGAGTTTGCTGCTGTCCGGTAAGTACTTAGTAATACAGTATATATTAATTTCGCTAAATGTTAAAACAACTAAATCACTGGGGGGCTATACATTGATACCATTAGGTGGCAACAGAGTAGTGCATGTGTGAAAGGCAGATGCAGTTTAGATATACAGAAAAAGGATCAGTGAGCACATAGGCTGAGTGTTAGTTATCCTCATTGTAATGTACAGATAAAGACAGGAAATCAAGTGCTTATTAAATGCTATTACAGTCAACCAGGGTCTGCAATCATTATTCTTTTTTCAATCCTATGGAACAATATCCACATCTTGCTGAAACTGATTGTGCAATTTGTAAATGGTAGTTTTACAGATTCAGATAATGTAGCTCTTTCACAGCTTCATTAAGTTTTTTCTGTAAAATTGCAAAGCCTAAGTTCCCATCTGCAACTGTATCATTAAGCATTAGTCATAGGGTACCTTGACTAACCGCTTATATCTTTATTTCAGTGCTTGCTATTCTTTTGCTTCAGATTTTAGATCTTGAAGATATACAACCAAAAATTCCATTCCTTAACAATTCAATAATAAAATCTGACATAATTTTGGCACATTTAGAAGTTTTAGATAAAGATGCATAATTAATATTTTCATTCATATTAGGTTGAAGACATCTGCCTTATTTGTCTCATGTGTGGAACTCCAGGAACAGCAACATCTACTGTAGACTCAACTGATGTTAGAATTTATTGTGTTTATCAGAATGCCTAGAGGTTGTACATAATTAACTTTGTAACTGATCTAAAGGACCCACAAACATATTACCATCTTAGTTAGTTTGATATTTATTGGCATGACTCAATACTCAACTTCCAATGGTTAAAAAAAAAACTATGTTGTATATTTTTTTATGGTGACAGATCATGTATAGAATGTAAGATTGTTTAAAAATATTTTTCCTAGATCAGCTTCATAATATTCTATCAAGCTTCATCATTGCTTAATTTTCAATATTTCACAGTTTTTTGTTTTGTCATGCAAATTACAGTAAAATACACCCAGTAGCCATTTTGGCAGTACCTTCTGTATCATATTTGACAGAAAAATAAAGTGAAACCTACAAACTGTATCTTATACTATCATCTTTGAACAATCTCCAGAGCCAGATTTGTCTCAAAGAAGATGGTTGCCCTGGGCTACCCAAACTCTCAATTCCACATCCTAAATCCCTCTTCACACTTGCATAAAAATATGAATAAACACACAAATACACTTTTTAATAAAGTGACACACAAAATTCATATTTTTACTCAAGGTGACATCTAAAATTGATGTAAGAGCAGATGCAACCTAAAGATACTGTATGTCTGTCCTGCACTAAATACGTCATCATTTGAAAGTTAAAAATGATTGTGAAATTCTAGTATGGAAAAAAAAAGTTAGCTAGAGGAAAAATACTCAACACAAACAGAGATGGAGAAAAATGACTAAAGTGAATGCAAGAAAAGAAAAAAGAAGCAGAAAAGGGAGGGTTGTTTTGAAAGGTTCACTGTAAAAACAGGAAGCGAAATAGAAAAGGACACAGGTGGTGAAATTGATAGCAGTGATTCCAGTGAGACACCAGAAGATACTGACAGCACTAAATAAAAACCATACAGGCCAGATAGGTAGAATAAAAAAAAGAAACATATCATAGAAACCAAAAAGAAAATACTGTGAGAGGCTTCCAGAACATTGCAGTAAGAGTCCCATGGCATAATGATGAACACACTTAAATTGCATAAACTAGTGATTGGGATTTTTCCAGGAAGATATACTGTTCTTAAAACATTTTTTTCAGGAGATTGTGGATACATAAGACAGGTTGTGCTGCCACAACAAAGGGAGGGTTTTGCAGGTTTCTTTGTGCAAATGTGCAAACGAGATTGCCACAGGTTTCAAAGAAGGGGATACAGAGCCTCAGATTTTAAAAAGGTGGAGAAAATCAGGAAGGGAAAGATAGCTGAACATTAAAGTCTTAAGAACAGACCTAATTTGCAATTATAAATAAAAAGAAGAAGAAGGAATTGTGTATTTGGACATCAGAAATTGAAGAACACCAGAGTAGTAAGAGATTCCCTGACACTATTAATTATTTGGCAACAGATGGAGTTTGCATTGTCCTGAAGCAAGAGGGAGATGTCAGTTACAAAATATTTAGTTTATTTTACCATAGGGCAAAAGTAATAAAACTATGATAACTGCAAGGAGAGTTCAATTTGAGAAGGGAGAAGTTTGGAGCAACTGATTTGTAGTCTGATATGCTGTCAAATGAACTAAATAGACTATGTTACGGAGGTCTGAGGAAGCATCTTGTAGAAAGACAAAGATATCATCCACATGCAAGGGGGCTTTGGGCAGTAGTAGTAATAATTTGTTTTAGAGAATGAAGGACTATGTGCAGTGGTTCAATTGAGATGTTAAATAGTAAAGGAGAAAGAGTGTGTCCTTGCCTAGCACATTTAAATATCTTAAAAAGCCAGACAATATTTATATTTGTCAGGATATAAGTAGTAGCAATGGGAGAGGAATGTAATGTTTAAAATATATTAATATAGCCTTTCCCATATCCCATCAATTGCATTAACTGTCAAAGAAACGTCTAGCACATACTGTCCAAAGCCTTTTCTGTATTTAACAGAATTAGAGAGGTTGGGCAAGGCACAGTTGGAACCACATCTATAACATGCAGGAGATGAAAAACATTGTTAGCTGCATGGTGAGATCGAATGAAATCCCTCTGATCAGGATGAATAGACATGTGATTGACCAATAAGCACCCTTGCAATTGTCTTTGCCAGTGATTTTAGAATTTACATATTCTACAGGGATTTTTCCCTATTTTAAGAATAGTGAGATCAATAATGAATTCTAGGATTAATAATAATGAATTCTAGAAAAGTTTGTCATCTGTAAATAAGGGCTTGGCACTTTATTTCCAGAAGGCTGAAAAACCTCGGGAAGTACCCCGTCAACCCCTGGTGAGTTCCCCGTGTTCATCGAATCTAATACCTCCTTCAATTGAGCTAAAGTAAATGTGGAGTCCAGCAATTCCACATCATAATTAGACAGCTTGGGAAAGGGCATGTTTTCCATAAATAAATTTTGTTCTGTATAATGATGCTTAGGATTAAAAAAAAAAAAAAAAAAGAGTAGAACTAATAAAATCTGTTGTTAATCTGCTGGATGTTGTTGGTCAGTGATCACAATTTGTTTATATTAACTGAAATGGGAGCAAACGCTTTACAACATCATAACCTTAAGGCTAGTAATTTGGTGGGATTACCACTATAAACATAATAGTGTGCACAAATACAATGGTTATGAAATTTAGCCTTCTGAAGACGCATAGAGTGTAATTCATATCTTACAATACTAGTTTAAAATTCATATTCCGGGTCCACTGCACATGGGCATCTAGCTTTCAAGGAAGATAAGTATGATTCTAATTTATGGATTCTATGACTACATAGTAGAGCCAATTCTGATATATTCTATTGTCATGAATACCACATTTAGCTGTCAACTATTCATATGAGAGATCTTCGACTAAATTTAATAAATTGCCAAAAAATCCCTGTGACACTCATTAGCACTTAGTGCAGAACTCAGAATGCTGGAGAAGAAAATATGTTAAACCTTCTATCGTGATAGGAGTTGCAGAAGCTGGAAATGAGCATGAATAGTGCAATGATCTAAAACATGAGTAAAATGTAGACTCAATAAGAAATAAAGAAGTGATTTTGAGAATATATAATGTAAGTAGTATAAGCCAGGTGGCTTCTGTCAAACTGTCAATCAAATCTGATTTATGACCTTAAGCCTCCCCGCTTCATCTGATTGGTGAATTTGAATGATGTGCCCCACCCCTCCACCTGATTGGTGGATTGGAAGGATGGCCCTGCTCCAACTCCCGCCCACCCACCTGTCTGCCCGAGGAAAGTGTCAAGGGCATTTTGATGGATGTCTAACCCCCCCACCTGTTTGCCCAAGGAAAGTGTCAAGGGCATTTTGATGGATGGCGGTCCCACCCTCCAACCACCTGCTTGGCCACCTGTCTGTCAACACCTGTTTTGTGGGGTGGCCCCCACTTCCTGGCCCCTTCTCTCAAAGCCAAGTCCAGGCCTGTTTGATGTTTGCTTTATCATTTGTAAGCCGCTTTTTTATCTAAGTCTTTAGTCATTCACTTTCCGTAGCGTTTAAAAGGACGTTGGAAGCCGGGGGGCTCTGCCGCCTTGGACCCGTATGTTGTCGAGGTACTAGGCACATCTTGCGCATGTATTCATATTTATACTCTCGAACCTATTAAACTAGTAATGAAAGGAATGGCTGAGCTTAACAGGGCTCCGAGAGGCCCTCCTTTCTGATTTAAAAGGTTTTTTTTTTTCTTCTTAACTGTAACTTTCTATCGCTGAGTTTTTTAATGGCGCAACGAACCTTCTTCAGCAGAGGGATCAGGATTTCACTTTCTTTTTTAAATCTGGTACCTCCTTTTTCCATCTTGTGCATTGTTCAGTAAACCTTATTTTTGGTGGATCAGAACATTTTGCTTACAGTCCACTCATTATTCTCTTTAGGTTTTTAACTGTTATACCCTACACATTTGTAAGCTTCAGCAGTCCTTTGAAAATGTTTCTGTGACAGTAATAAGTAGTAACTTAATCATATGGTGCAAAAATCCAGACTACTCACTTTTAAAAGTTCTGCTCTGAATTTACCAATTCAACCAATATGTCAGCTTTGCCTCCATTTCACCACTGCAACTGACCCTTTCTCTTTGTAGATTTAGGCTGTAGGGTAGCGTTTCTCAACCGTTATGTAATTGCAAACCGAGTTTCTCATAACAGTTTTAATTGCGCCCCCTAATGTTTTTTTGAAAGTACCCCATTAATACCAATTTTATCTTTTTTAATTAATGATATATCATAGATGCATATGTTAACTACTTAACTTTTATCGAGATTTATCTAACTCTATATTTATTTTTCTAGTAGCAGAATGTAGTTTAAGTTATTTTGTTTTGGGTTCAATAGATGTATTTTTCATATTTTCGATTCTTGTTTTCTTTTTTTCACATCTTCGTGCCCCCTTTTTGTTACTTTGCGCCCCCCCCCCCTAGGGGGGCCAGCCCACAGTTTGAGGACCACTGTTGTAGGGTTTTATTTGTAAAACATTCTGTGGCATTTCAAGCTAAATTAGATTCCCCCTGGTTATTAAGCTCTCCATCGGTGTTCCATTTTTGTTATAAATTGTATTTAGTCTCTCTTTATTTACTAAACATTTTATATGATGATTAGGAAACAGTTATCTTGTTCAAGCTTTAATTTAAAACAGCATTTTCATCAACAGGTTATAACCACTTTGGTACTCAGGGTGCTTTGTATAATAGAAAGTTTTAGAAATTCTGTTAATGCTTGGTAATAGCCTTCCATTTTACATCAGTTATGAACCCCTGAAAATAAGAATGGTTATAGTAGGTTATAGGAGCCTATACACTACAGGGCTGATGATTAGGCTTATTTTGGACACGTTAGGCAAATCAGGATGGTAAATGTTTTAGTGAATAGTTACATAATATCTATTATATGTGTTAACACAAGGATTAAAATTTTACTAAAACTGTGAGGTTTATTCTTTCTTTTAGGTAATACAGATTACATAGGACAGCTATCATTGAAAACTGCTTTTCCCCCCTGTTTGTGAAAAAGCACCCTTTGTTTTAGTAGCATTCAGGGTGAAGGGGATGTAAGTTTAAACTGTGATTCCAAGAGTCAACAAGTGTCTGCAATCTTCTTGAATATGAGTGAAAGAACCAGGGTTTGTACAGGGATCATAGTCAGGGGCAGAGTTAAGCTAGACAATATTATTCCAAAATGAAACATTGACTCGCCCATATCACAAATATAAGATAGTAAAAACTAAAATTTACAAATACTAAGTCACAGAGGAGATTAAAAAACATATTAAGACCGGATCAACAAGGGATCACCCCAAGCTCACAGCACACTACAACAGAACCTACATGTTCTGCGGTATATTATCACCTAAACTGTCATCTATTTAGCCTGTTCCACGCGGTTGCAAAGAGTTGGGGAAAAACATTATTTAACATCTGCTAGTATTATGCTAATTAACATTAGCCTGTTATTGTTACAACCTTATCTGGATCTAAAAGTGAGGTTTGTGTTCCTCCTGATTCAGGAAGAACATTAAATATTGGAGTTTAGAATATTAACTAGACTGGTAGTCTTGATGGTAAGGACATTTGTGCCAAAATAATTAAATAAATAAAGTTAATTATGAAGTAAATAGCCACATGAAAAACTGGAGTTATAAAGGAGTTATTACAATTTGAAAAACTGTTGTGATGTATAAAAAACATTGATAGGTGACAAAACCAGCATGAAACGAAACCTTTTAAAATAAATAATAAGCTTTTTTGACATGTGCAGTCTGGAATAGTCTAAATTTGTCTTAAAGAGTTAATTTTTAAATAAAACTTGCAAAAGGCATATTAAAAATTTTAAATATTAAAACTGAATAAAACACAGAAGTACCATTTAATGATATCAATTAGTGTTAAGTATTATCAAGCACTGGGTTCTATTTATAAGGTTTATTTAATTTAGTTATAAGCAAAATGATTGGATGCATTTTGCTTTGAAATTAACAATAGTTTGATACTGCTTTAAGAATTAGATTGCAAGACAAGCCTATTCACTTAATAACAAATGTTGCTGTTCCAATAGGTTTATCTTGGATCTCTGTTTCATTTTAACCCTTTGACAAGAGAACCCTGGACAGGGAGATATACCACATATATTGAAAATGAACAGTGCCGACATGCTACTTAAATAGATATAATCTAAGATATTTTAGAATATGGAACTGGGCACTACCCACATGATTCTGACAAACTAAAGGGTCTCCACTTAATTGTCAAACCGTCAATTGTCAAATTGTCTGCCGTGTTGGAAGAGGCTGAAAGAATGATCACAGTTTTCACAGAGTGGCGAAGAGTGCTTAACTCAGAGTCCTGAAAGATTCCTTAGGTCAGCTGAAAATACAGGTATTTGATTATTTAAAATGGGAGGTGTTGGACAGAACTGGGATTGCTTTAGATATACTTTTTATACAAATTACAATTATATTAATATAATTATAAATTATACAGCATAAGATAGATTTTTTTAGACATCTCAAACGTGATTTAAAAGGGAACTGCCGCATATTATTTAACTGTGTATATGATTTTTAAAATCCCTTAACTTGAAAAGTGAAGTACAATCCATGGACAGACTCTCTGGGTGCTCACGAACAGGCGGGGGTCGGAGGAGGGGAACTTGCACACAGCTGTTTACAAGCATACATGCGCAGGGACGGACACAGCAGAGCCTGACAGCTCCGAGCATGTGGCTGGCACTGCCGGCTCTAGCAGCGCTCCGGGGCTAGTACAGTTTGTAGACACGTGCCTGTTCGGGGCCGTGCAGAAGCTGCCTGCTCCGAGCATATGGGGACTCGCTAACGCTCAGAGCCTGTCAGCTACTTTCTGTGGGAAACCTGATTCACTGCTGCGGCTGCTTTATTGCAGAATCTGTCTGTGAGATGGAAGATTCAGCTGTTGGACGGATTTTCAGTGAGATGGAAAGAGGCTGGACCTGTAAGTGGGCTTAGATAAAAAAGCAGCTTACAAATGGTAAAGCAAAGATTAGATAGATATTTTAAAAATAATAGTTACATAGATGCACGGGTCTTACCCAAAGCAATATAGGCAGGAGCGGCTATAAGGTAGATCGGCCCGGCTGGAATATGTTCTGGACTTGTCATTGGGAGAAGTGAGCCAGGAGGTGGAGGGGCCAACCAACAGGTGCTGCCTGACCGGGGGCTGAGGCAAAGGCTTTCATGCCCCAGACACGTTGCTTGGTCCGGCTGCAACATGCCTGGACCTTTCCTTGGGAGATGGGTCAGGGGGGTGTGGGGGGCCACCAACAGGTGTGGCTGGCAGGGTATGGATAGGAACATGCTTGGACTTGTCAAGGGTCCAGCAGCAACATGCCTGGACTTGTCCTCAAGAGAAGGGGCCAGGAAGTGCGGGGCCACCCCACAAAACAGGTGTTGACAGACAGGTGGCCAAGCAGGTGGTTGGGGGATGGGACTGACATCCATCAAAATGCCCTTGACACTTTTCTCAGGCAAACAGGTGGGGGGGGCGGGAGTTGGGGCGGGGCCATCATTCCAATCCACCAATCAGGTGGCGGGGCAGGGCACATCATTCAAATCCACCAATCAGAGGAAAAGGGGTGGGGCTTGACAGTTTGACAGAAGCCGCCTGGCTTATACTACTAATGTATCCTTGAGTATGAGTAAAAATATGAGGGAGAAGAATGAAAATGACTTGGGAGATCTTTAAAGAAGATGAAAAGTGTCAATCAAATTCAGTCACAAATTTACTCAATTAATGGGTGAAGGAAACATGTGAAACCAGAGCAGAACCTGGACTTTTTCACTCATATATTTCTTCAAACATCTCATGAAGTTACAGCCATAACTTTACACAATAACTATAAGTGCTTATATACGCGTATCTTTACTGACATATTCATTTTTCTTGCTTTTAAAATTCATATAATGTAATCCTATCCTTCCTTTTCTATTACCTCATTTGTTTCTAAAACTTGTGAAGTTCCAGTCTCTTCTGTCCTTGTTTCCTATTCTTTGTATAATTTCTCACTTACTCTGTTCCCGGGTCACAAACCAGTATATGCAATGCTTTGTAAGGCATCATAATGTCCACTATCAGTTAAGTCAGTGTGGCTCAAAGATTTTTCTCCCACTCCTTCCATGTCATGGAATTTAGTTCTTGAAAATACGTAGTTGGTTTCAAGGAACCCTAAACATCAACAAACTCAACTTAAAGTTTCCGATTATATTTTACCCCCACCCCATTAAACAACATGTTTGGGGATTGTCATCTGCTCCCTGAACACCCCAGGGACATTTATACATATATTTTGGGACTGTCCTTCTTTGTTTAGTTTAAGGTCTGAGAGCATGGTGTTTTTTCCTATCAGAATGGCTTTTGTACATGTCACTTAAAGATTTGCACTTGGCTTAATGGGAATACTAATCAAGCATTAAGTTAATATTAAAATAAAGGAGTTCTAAGTAAACACCTCAACAACAAAAAGCTTTAAAATGGAATTCCAACTGTACATATTTTCTTGGGAAAGAAAAATATATAGTATACTCCAGGACCATTTTAATTTCAGCAAAATAATGTTAGTTGTTCAAATAAAGTTAGCTGTTCAAATAACAGGCATTGATCACTGTGGAATTAAAAGATTTGTTACAATGAAAACCTGCAGCCCTTGTAGTGCACCACTACTTTAATTCATTTCAAAACTAACATTCTTTAGTGTGTGGCTCATTTCTTTCTCCTTTAAGCTATTCTTTTCATGCTCCAGTTGACCCTTTTCTTTCATGATCATTTAGCATATTAGTCAATAGATCTTCTGCATTATGTAACGCTATTAATTACATTGTAATGTACTTGAAGAATCTTTTCTGAATGGTATAACACAAAAGAGTTACTAAATGACTGAATCTGAAAATGAGAAATGTCTTCGTAGCAGCACAGTTAGAGTGTGATTTTTGTTGCTATTACGTACTATCAATGTGACATTTACAACATTATGTCTTCAACACAAAAAAATCTTATTTAGGAAAATAGCATGTTGCAATTTACAAAAAAAAAAAAAGCTCTCAATGTTCCTTTTTCATGGTGACATTTTGCATGCCAAAAATGGCAACAAAATGATATTATAAATAACATAAGGAAACCACAAATTAAATAATTAGGGAAAAACAGAGAGAATGATTGTAGCTAAATTCAAATTTAATGGCTTAGATCAATCATATCATTGGCATGGAAGAAATTTGAAAGCAATGATGTCACATTAAATTATTTTATAGTTTGTAAGAATTATTTCAGATACTTCAACCCTAATCTGACATTCAAATTCATCTTTAATGCATTATTCATCTGCCTGTTCAGATGATTTATCACTCTAGATATAGGTTATTATTGACATTGAATATAGAGATGAACATTCAAAAATTTGCTTTTAAATATATATGCTCTGCTTTATGTGATGCCTTACTTATTCATAAAGATTCTTTTAAACTTTACTATGTTCATACAAAGGAATTCTAGAAAACAGTAAAAAAAATCAATAAATTACAGGTTAAAGTAGCTGACTCCAAATGCAAAAAAACTCCATACACTAACAAAGAATATGGTTAGAGGAAAGTGAAAATGTCATAGTCCTCCAGTATGTTAAAGCACATCATGAAGTTCTACATAATGATTAATGACACAGATTCTATTTCAGCCATACCATCAAAGTGTCAGTCTAATGTTCCTTCAAGTGCTTCTCTGAAGATATCTCTGATCCACAACATGTCTGATATCAATACAGTATTACTCAAATACTGCGGAATCCAGGTCAAAAACAGGTTCATGCAAAAAAAGAATATACAAAAGTTCTGTCTAATTATCAATTGAAATTATAAATAAAATATTGATACCCCCTTTGAATATAATCTAATTTAAAGTATGGTTTTTAATTTGATAACTAAATGGAAATTATTTATTATTGCCTTTTATCTCTATATTTTTAAATCTCTATAAAGTTTAGGACATATACCCTATAACTGAACTAAAACAAATGGCATGGGTTATAACCAAACCAAAAGCAAAACCATTTAAACATTTAAACCAGGAATCTAAAATGGTTTGTCAATAGGATTATGTATTAACTTAGATAAACTAAGTCCCAAAAATTGCAAGTAACATATAGAAAAGGAGGTTGAACTACTGCTAAAAATTTTGGTGGATGAACGACAAAATGGGTTTGGCAGGAAGAGGCAAACATAGCTATGAAATGTATTTTAACAATTAATGGGGTGTGTTTCCAAAAACTGATCAATCTTAGAGATTTAAAAGCAACTTTATGATTTGAGCTACATTTTCATTCATTTGGCAAAATGATTCTTAATTGGTTATGTAAGAGCCATTTTCCTAGTTCTATAAAATATATGAATATTTATTAGATAATAATGCATAAAATATGGGAGGTTCCTATAACCCCCGTGAATTGAATTGAGTTGGTATTTTCCTGTCATTTCTTAACAGTTTTTGAGTAAACAATGTTCGTTAGTTAGAGTCTAGCCTTGCCTTGTGTAAGGTATAGAGGCATACGGTTTTTTAACCGTGTCCTTGTTTGTGCTCACGTTCGTGCTTGCGCACGTGAACGTGCCTCGGTGCATGTCAATGTGCCAACGGTCTACGGGCCTTTTGAGTGTGAAGTAACTCTTAAAATAAAAGATTTAAGTGTTGAACCGTATGTTTAAGGCATACAGAAGAAGAAATTAAGAACTTTTAAGTACAGAAATAACCAAAGCTTCTTAAGAAAAACTAAGTCTATAGAAGATACATTTTTTCCTTTTTTTTGCCTTTATTCTATGTGTGTAACTATTTTTCTTTTTATTCTTGTGTGGATTATTTGATTTTAACTTTCACTAAATATTTTTAAACGAACTTTTGGACTTTGAGATTTCTTTGACACACGTCTTACCCGTACCTGACTTCGCCTTACACATTGGCAGCTACAGGTTACTTTAAAAATTAGTTTAATGTACTGCTTTGTTAACTCCACCACCAATGTCACCTACAAAAAAAACCCACCATAAGTCAACTGAAAAAAATAGATTGACAATATTTATATGGTGAATTTTTTAGTCCTTTAAGGGGATGAAATAAAGTTTAAGTAAAAGTAGCCCCTAATGCATGAGTTGTCCCACCGGTGGGACACAGCCATACAGTATTTCAAAGTTGTTTATGTATGTTGCAATAAACCCACAATAGAATCAAAAGCAGTAATGGCATTTTTACATACAAAAGTGTGTCCTCTTTCAAATAAATTAAACTTTTAATGTTGTGTGCAGTCTTTCATTAGTAACATATGCAATTTGCAAACATATATGCCGAGGTGAGCAGCACTTCACAGATGAGTGAGTCTACTTTTATCACAGATCCCACCTATGTCTCACCACAAATGGTGAAAGGCTCAATAACATTGGATAGCTGAGTATGATACTTTTTCAGCTATGTATATTTGTCTATGATTAGTCACTTTTACTACATGTCAAAAGTGTATGCGACAGCTGTTCATTTCGCATCTTTATGCATTTTTATGCAGAAGCTTCTGCAAGAATGCATGTAGATCGTTTGGTTGATGTGCAATAAGATTTAAGGTTTGTACTAGGGGAATGTTTTCTTCAAAAAACAAAAACATACGGTTGAAGAATACCTACAAAATGAATGCTAGTGATATGGAATGTGAAGGCTTTGAGGCACAGTATTGACTCTGTTGAAAGTGACACATTTTCTGAAGGGCTGGATGCTATACTTGATTTGTAAGTACAGCTTAGTATAACTTTAAAGTGTTGAAACATGCATTTTTACAGTTCAAGTGTCTTAAGTTTAATTACCATATCTAGATGTTGTCTTCTGCACGTTCTTCCTATGTTTGTTTTCTGAGTGGTGTTCTAGCTACAGTTTATTTTCCCTTGAAGTTTCATGTGATGAGCCTTTTGATCGAATATCACTGGCTCTGCAAGCTTTGATGGGGAAACCAATCTTTGATTGAATATACTTGTATCGTGCTACGCTTGCAGTTTAACATGGGGACCCATGTCTTTCCATGCCTGATGGAATGTCACTCCGTGCATATTTTCACAGGGGACCGCTCTCAGGTCTAACGTCACACCACTGCTCGCAGTTTCATGTGGGGGAACCACTTTGTCCACCCATTTCAATCGAATGTCACTGTATCACGCTACACACGTCAATGTTTTACAAGCAAATGATGAACAAAATGCCATTTTAACTAGTATCTTTTTCAAGGTATAATCTCCTGCACGCCACTCAAGCATAGTGGGTGATAAAATACTGTAGGTTGACGCAAGCGCTTGGATGAAGTAACCGCAATTAGAATCAGTAGTGGGGGGAGGGGCAGATTATACCATGAATAAGTCTCATGTTCTTGTTATGCAGCAATGGCCACCTGCAACCCAAAAGTGGCTGAGAAACATTGGTTTAGGTGTATGTGTGGTGTGTGACTAGTTCTGAGGAGCTATGTCCAGGGCTGTCTCCTGCTCTGTGGCCAGGGCTGCCAGGAAAGGTATTATCCTCACCCCCATAATCCAGCACTGGAAGAAGCAGGTATAAAAATGTATGTATGTATTTAGATTATTCCAGAAGTGAAATGCAAAAAAAAAGTAACAACAAAAATAAATAAATAGGTGAAAACTTCTGTGGGGCAAAGGCAACAGAAGGCAGCAGAAGATGTGTGAATTGCGGCAGAAAAACTCCAATCAGTCATACAATAAGGAAGGTTTCTGTGTGTCTAGTGGTAAACAAAAATTGTTTTAAGGACTGGCATGAAAAATAATTTTGTTTACTTGTTGCTTCAGAGTGATATATAGTGTGTATGTTTGTGTATATATTGTTTTTCTAAAAAAAATGTAAAAATATGTAATTTCAATTGCAATATTTGTTTTGAAACATTGTTTAGATGCCAGAGATACAATGTTTTCAAAATGGGGAATACTTTTGCCAAACAGTATAACTTTCCAATTCTACAGGATAGGACATTTAAACTTAGTATATTAATAGCTGAGAGATTAGGGCACAAAAGAAAATTGATTCCAGGGTTGTGCATCATAAATGTCTTACTTACGCACTGTAAAATCCAGTTTTTTGGAAAGAAATCTTTATTTTTTTTTGTGTTGTACATAGTTGATATTTGTGTAAACAAGCATTTATAATCTTATAAATACTTTATTTTAAAAAGTTGGAGCATTGTACTCACTACTTTTCAGCAATTTGCAGCTTCTTTTTTTACATAAATAGATAGCTTTTTATTTTAGGATATGTAGTTTAGATGCAATAATTCCAATAATTCTCTGAACATTTAAAATACTAAGACTTATCTTTTTTATATGAAGTATTCATGTTATTCGAAATAACAATAAGATGGAAACTTTTATTTGTAGTTCTTCATTTTTCCTAAAAAAAACAACAACCAAAGAAATAGTAAGACAAAGAAGATGAAAAATAAGAAGAATGCTGAAACTGTAGCAGGAAGGAGACAAAGACACAGCAAAATTAAACTAAACAATCAGCAGGACAACTGGACTGTACCTTCAACATTTAAATGCATTGATTTAATTCAAAGTCAAAATACAGAAGTCTCCCAAACAACTTGATTTAAAACTTTGTAAATACCATACTGCACTATTTACTAACATCTATAAATTTCTCCTAGCTTGGTAAAAAGTTCTCTATAGTTAGCTTCTTACTGTATTTGGAAAACTCTTTGACATCATATGTTTGACAACGATATGTTCTCTGCATATGCTGGCTTTGACACATTAAACAAGAATCATCCATTATCCATTATCCATCCATCCATTATGCAAACCCGCTATATCCTAACTACAGGGTCATGGGGGTCTGCTGGAGCCAGTCGCAGCCAACGCAGGGCACAAGGCAGGAAACAAACCCTGGGCAGGGTGCCAGCCCACCTCAGGGCACACACACACACACACACCAAGCACACACTAGGGACAATTTAGGATCGCCAATGCACCTAACCTGCATGTCTTTAGACTGTGGGAGGAAACCAGAGCACCCGGAGGAAACCCACGCAGACACAGAACATGTAAACTCCAGAGGGAGGACCCGGGAAGCGAACCTGGGTCTAAACAAGAATCATTTTAACATTAAGCAGTTATAGATTATATTGACCCAGTCAGTTTATTTCTGGGAAACACATTAAATTTACATGTTTATGGGATTATTTTAATAAGATTGTAATTTTGCTGTCACCATCACCATAGGATACCAGTTAGTCTGGCATGTTAAGAACAGATGTGTCTTCATAAGTAGCCTGAATTAATGTGTAAATACAAATGCATCTACTATGATCTTATAAATTCAATTTTACCATTGTGACTTTTCTCTAGCATTGCTCCAGGATTATGGGGCAACTGGCCTAATGCCCAAGATAAAAGTGTCATGTTATTGAAAAATTGTGGCAGCAACTGAACTAATTATTTTTAACACTGTTCCGTTAAGACTGTATAAATTGGTGGAAAAGATGTAAATGACACGCAAGCAGTTGAGAATCAAACCAAGGAGCTGTAAAAAGCCAAGTCTTTAGTTTTAATACCTAATTTTTGGTCAACTCCAATACCTAATTAATTGTTCCCAATAAAAGTACAATTTAAAGCAGTATAGGAGAAGGCACACAACCCTTTATAACTAAAAAATTAATTTGGAAAAAGAAATATAGACCAGTAGTAACAACCTTAAAAGAGGGAAAGGAAAAGCATTCTCCACAAAAAATATATAGAGAAAAAACATTAACATAACTGCACCAACTCTTTGGTTGAAAAGTGTTAGGATTGCAGACAAATGAGGGCTCTGGCCTTAAGATGCCTCCGGACCAGATCTGTTTTGATTTCAGGAGGAAACCTGAAATACATCGCAACGTCACAAGGGATATGCTCCAGAAGGGAGTGCAGATACCTGAGTGGTTAACATATATCAGATCATCTGGGTATGATTTTAAATATTAAAGATGCCAAAACCAGAATTATGGCAGTTTGTGATATTACTGTGAAGTAGACTGAACTTGGCCTGAGAGACAGCACCATTCACCCAACATGCAAGATACGACAACAACATAGGCAATCATTTCAAAGATGATAACTAGGGACAGGAAATTGGAGACTGGGAATAGAAATGCTGTCATGAAACATGTTTGAGTTTAAAATGTGATCTTCATTGTTGGTTTGTCTGACAACTCCTAGTTGTTACAGTAAGAACAAAAACTGTTTAAGCATTTGAAATTGTTCAGTCTCAAATATATTATATTTGCACTCTACTGTACAGCTATCTTTTTAGTGAAGATGAGGAAATTCAGTCTTCCTTCAGTTATTAATAAATATTATTATTGTTGTTGGTGTTGTAGTTGTACATGGTATTAGTTTTAGTCTGCTCTAAGTTAAGGGCAGAGCTGGATGTTTACATAGGAATATGCCACCATAAGTATAATTTTCTACCCTTTTAGGGAAAGATTATTGCACCTCATACCTATAATCAATGGGTCCTTACTCAGTTCCTTTAATGTATAACCTGCAGTTGTTCATAAAGAACCATTCTTTATTCCTAATTTCTCATGCAAATTTTTTCTACTACAGGATCAATAAGATCCATACTGGGGTTGTTTCTATCAACTACATTATGAAACATGGTGACTACACACTTGCCAACCAGGAGCATTCTGGGCAGCCATGAAAATATCTTTAAATGATGCATATGTGAAACGCTTTCCAAATCAGTGTTTTTGTAGTGGTGTCAAGTTAATTTACTGTTTTTATCTATTTAATATGAATAAGTTAAAACATTAGAACAATGTGGATGAGAACAGACCATTTATATGTAATGTTAATTGCTTGATTGTGTGCTTTGTTAAACTCATTTTGAAAGAGCGCTCTTTAAATGATGCTATATGATTGAATTACAATAAAACTGATTTAGGTTCACTCAGTCATAAACCACCAATTTTAAATTTTCTACTGTGGTTTTTCCCACTATGCTTAGTAATTTTCATGTAATGAATTGTGTCATGTTCACAAAAGTTTCCAATTTAATGGGAGCAGGACTGTTAGATACAACTGTAGCTCTGTTTTAGGAGACGCTTTTGTAATGAGTTATCGTGAGAAGTATAGTAACAAACTACTGCTCTGTAAAAATTCCAGACCATTTTGTAATAGTAGTTGGTGACAAATATCATGCACAACAGGGTGTATTTTTATCCAGGATATGGCAAACATGGAAACTGTGACAAAAAACAGTGCAGACAATGTTGGAGTATAACTAGCATGTGAGTAAGTATACAGGTAAGCTGGTGTAATTCATAAATTGAATAATGTATTAATCAAACCATTAAAGAGCAACAAGTTGTCATTTGTTATTTTCCTTTTCATTTATGCTTTTGCTTAATCCCTTTGTTTCTTAGTTTTATATGCTTATGTGTAGGTGAATACGGTCATTTAGAAGAGTACAATTCAGGGCCAGCCTCACTGAGGGAGAAAGAGAGAGAGACATATTAAATATGCCGATATATACACCCATTCAAGTTCAGTTTTCTTTACAGATACTCAGACACACAATAATTTCAAACAAATCCTTTCACACTTAACTGTATAAAGGCTGTGCCAACACAATTCAACAAAGGGTTTTGAATACTGGCAACAATTTCACACAGACTAGTCTATTCAAACAATTTCTCATGGACTAGTCTATTCTTACAGAAAACATTCTAGAGATTTTTTTGAAACGTGCACTCCACAATTAAAATTTTCTTGCTTCTTCCTAAGTAGATTGCTCTTTTCTAAGAAATACCCTTGATAATATTTTTTATATTTGTGAATGTACTAATTCAGACAGTATATGGTGTTTTGAAAAGTATTTAATATATCAAATGTTAAATGATACTTGGAATAAAACATGATTTATTAAAATAACTTTTAATTATTGATAGAATACCACATTCAAGAACCTCAATTACTGTACAAAATTAAAGCATAAAACCTGTCCTACAGATATAGCAATTGGACCACAACCACACAATAAGGGTCAGGCTTGTAGTATCCCTGTATTCAGATTAAAGCCACAAATGCCAAAGTGTTCAAAAAAGGGGGTCATTCATTATAAACATAAACACAAAAGAGGCATAATGAAAGGTAGGACAGACACAATAAATACAAAGTAATCCCTACTGAATTTCTATGTCCTTTCATAAAAACTCCAGACTCTGCCCACCAGGTGAATTGATTTGCCCTCTTGCCCAGTACAGAATACCACAACAAAGCTTTTCCTTTCCTTTTGAACTCCAATTCCCACCATTTCTATTGCCATGTCTTCTCTATGCAAGATGTGCTTGTTGCTACTCACCTCTGCACTCTACACTCAATGGGTCCACAATGGGTAGTGTCTTTTAAGCCACACACAAAAGTTACTTTTAGGAAGTGGAACTTTCACAGGGGACCGCTCTCAGATCTCAGATGAGATTTCTCAGGCATTCCATGAACGTCTAATCCTAATTTTACATTCACACAAAAGAGCCATGCCTGGTAGTCTTCCAAACTATTGCTGTGACTGAAAATCTTTGAATTGCATGCTCTCTTTAGTGAAAAAGGTGGTAAAGGGTGCTTCCAGCAAGACGTCAGTGTTAGGTTTTGCTTTGTTTTTTTGGATTTTGTTAGTGCTTTGTGTAGATGAGTTTGGCAGTACATTTCTTAATGTGCTTCTCCATGCACTGACCTCCTGCCTACCTTCCAACTGATACCATTGACAGTCTTTTTTTAAAATGCTATAGGGCACTCTCATTCAAACTGTTTCCTAAACAGTGGAGAAGGATTAACAATAGGAGTATGTCAAAGAATTAAACAAAAACCCAAAAAGAAAAACAAACTCTGACTAGGTATACCACCACAAGCACTCCTTTTCTTACCTTTCATACCTTCTCCATGCTACAATGGCCTTTGTACCTCCTGTCAATTGAGCACTTGCTACAATTCAAATCCTTACTCCAAGCTCACTATTTTATTGAGGGTGAAATTGATATATCCCACAAGATGAAAGTACCTCCAGTGTAATCTCCAGTTCAGGACCTTCCTGCAGAAACCCTGAAGTCATCCTTCTGGAGCTTCTCTTAATTGTTCTAGGTGTCAGCCAGAACCCTTGCTTTCTCTCAAAGGGCCAGGGGCAAGCCCTGGATAGCCTACTCAACATAATACATAGTAGGGGACAATGCACAATGTAGTAGGCCTCTCTGCTACCACCTATCAGATCAGGACGTATAAACTGTTATTAATTAACAAACATTGTCCTGTTCTTATTTTCATGTAGTTGCAGTGCAATGTGGAAATGTCTATAAGCAACTGCTCAACCGCTCTCTGGTAACAATCCATGTAACTTGTTGGCATGGCTCTGTACTGCCCTCTTGCCAGAGGTTTAATTCATATGGCCAGGGCTTCTCAGGCTCCTAGGTGCCTTGTAATGCACACTGTTGCTGGTAATGCTAGTCCTTACCTGACTCCCCTTTACACAAGCTGTTTTAAGATATTTGCAAAATGCTTTAAATTAAACAAAAAGACACTCTTAAAATATATTTAAGAACATTTAAAACATACATAACACAAGAGTTATTTAATATTCCGCAGAAAATGCACGGTAATTTGTGCAATATGACAAAATGTTTTTTCATATATTTTCAAACATATTTGTGCTCTCCTTTAACAGAAAGAATACCATCTCATGATAAATCTTAAAACAGACCAAAAGATTCATTCAGAAGGAACTTACATAGGCTTAAGTAGAAAAATAAAACTGCAGAATACTAAAGCACCCTAAATGTGGATTTCGTGTTTCTCTACAGAACTTCACAGATATTGTCTCTACAGAGGAGTAGCTATACAGACACCACACTTGAGTAAAAAAAGTCATGATATTGTATGGCAGTAGTTTGCAAGAAGCCATTTTCTGATTTGATCCTTTTGGACAGAATTCAGAAGTGATAAACCCTGCACAAATCTAAAAGCACCATGTTAATTAGGATTTGGTGACAGGTAATGGAGAGCTTGTCTGAATAGAGGGTATAATGAGCGTCATCAAAAACCGGCAAATGTTTGAGGAGAGCCTGCTTTGGTATGCAAAAATCTTAGCCTAGGATAAAGAATTATGCTTTAAAAGGGAAAGTACTCATGCTTACGCTATTGTTAAATTAACACTGGAATAGCTTTAGGAAGTTTAATGTCCTTAATTGACATATCTTAACCTGAAAACCTGTTTAGTCACTTTAATGTAACAATTCAATGTGAAACTGTTCATTGAACTCTACTCTTTTCAGTTTCAATTCAACTTTATCATCATTATACCTTACAGCATAGTGAAAAATCATTTCTTGATATTGGCTTAGGTGCAACATGCATACAGCAACACAACAAAAACTTAAGGTAAAGGACAATATACTTATAAGGTAAATACACAAAATATGCAAAGTAAAGCACAAAGTACAAGACCTTGCAAATTTACCAGTGTTGCTATGTAATACAGAAAGTAGTGCAATTTATCAGGTACAGCCTATAAAAATTGCACACGCAACGCAGAGTATAGAAAAACATACACAGTAGTATGTGTGCAAATGACCAGAGGTAGCACATTTAACTTTCACAATGGCATATGTTCTTGTTGCAGATAAGGTAAAGTACAGTTATTGGCCATTATACTTAGTGACTGCATTGCCACACAGTCTGCTGTTTAAGGACCAGAATGTGAAAGTGTGGGAACTGGTAGTATGGCGGCTCTATGAGTTGACTGGATGGTCCAGTTTCTCATATCACAGGATAAGGGAACAAACAGATGATAACTAGGATGTGTGGGATCTCTGAGATTTTTCTTTGGAAAGGTCCTTTATTTGTAGTAGAACAGTCCCAGTTATTTGTGTGCTGTTTTTACCACCCATTGCAGCACCTTGCGATTTGACATAGTGGAGTTACTATGCCCAACTATAATGCAGTTGGTTAGTATACTCTCGACTGTATATTTACAGAAGCTGGTGTGAATTTAGAGGTGCAGATTCACATTTAAATGGACAGTAATCCTGCTTTAAATCACCAAGCATCACTGGAATTACTTTTGTAGAGCATGTAATATTTGCATATGCTTGTTTGGTCTTAAATTCATGCAAATGTTATGGTGAATTTCTAGAAGGGTATGCCTCAGTTATACTATTCTCTGGAAATCTTTCAATAAATATTTATATGGATGAACCAGACCCGTTATGTTTCGCAGGTTTTATGGCATGCAGATTGTCAACATGATTCCTCTCTTTGCATTTCTCAGGAATAAGTTTAATTGGTATTAACTCTTTGAAGGTTTATGTGGACACACTTTGTCTTATTAGATAAGTTTTAATTTTTGACTTAAAATATTTGTATTAGGTTCTCACAGTAAGATAAGCTTGAAAAAAAGATAAGCTTGAAAGTACAAAAAGAAAATAATTATTTCTGACTTTTGGAATGTTTATCCATGCATTTTTAGATTTTTTTCTCACCATTTTTATACATTCTTTCTATTCTGTAACTATACAGTATATAACTTTGAGTTTGCCATTATAAATAACAATTATCTATCTACTGCACAAGGCTTATTTATATCTGGACAAAGCTGCCATGCACTGTGAGGATTATGTTTTTTGATTTCTCCAGTTCCTTCAATACCATCCAGCCATCCCTTTTAAAGGGTTAACTCAAAGATATGCAGGTGGATGCGCCTATGGTGTCCTGTCAGGAAGACTGCAGTTGGTGAGGTTCAAGGTCTTCTGCCTTTTCTTTTCACTTTTTACACTTCTGATTACAAATACAACACCAGGTCATGTAATTTGCAGAAATTCTTAGATGATTCTGCACTTACGGGGTGTACTGATAAAGGGTATGAGACACAGTTAAGAAGGGAGGTGGTGAAGTTTGTTTCTTGGTGGAAAAGAATTGTCTGCATCTTAATATCCGCAAAACCAAGGAACTGGTTATTGACCTCCACCACACCAAAGAGCTTCTGTATCACTGATCAGGAAGTGGATGTAGAGGTGGTCCACTCCTACAGCTATTTGGGGGTTCTACATCTATTTTGGGGTCCACATTAGTGACAGATTGGACTGATTTTGGAACACAGAGGAATGATATAAGAAAGGGAAGAGCTGTCCTGTATCTTTAGGAGACAGCGTTCCTTTATTGTGGGAAATTACATCTTTCACATCTTCTGTAATTCTGTGATAGCTAGTGCAATTTTCTCTACTGTGGTGTGCTGGGTTGGTAACATCACTTCAAGAGTGGACTACCAATTTAATAAGATAATTAAAAGGACAAGCTCAGTTATACAACGCACTGAGGACATACTGAAGGTAGTAGCAAAGGAGAGAGTTAAAACCAAACTGATGGCCATTATGAACAATTCTGCTTATCCTCTTGCTGACACATTAACACTAGGCACTTTCAGTCAACATGTTATTCAACAGAAGCATGTCAAGAAGCGCTACTGGGGCTCCTTTATACTAACAGCAATATGTCTGCATAATGCCTCATGGTGACTGTGACAGGAAAGTCAGAAGTTTTCTTTCTTTCAATTGTATTACTTTATAGTCATTCTGGTGTGTATTCAGACAAATGTGTGTGTGTGTGTGTGTGCATTTATTTACTTGTTTATCTACCTAATTATGTAAATATTTATTTAAAGTGTTTCTGTAGAAAGTTGGTCTTGTCCGTTACGGGAGATGGACGTCTGAAGCGGAGCTCCGTTAGCAGTGGCTTATTTTTTCTCTTATTTCTTATTATCCCGAGGTATCCTATATTTACCCAAACTGAGGAGTTTCTACTACAGTATATAAATATGAGTAAAAAGAAAGACGGTCAGAAAGAAATGGAAAAGAAACTTAAAGCTACACCCAAGTCTGGACAGGCATCAAGCACCAGTATAAGGTATGGCCTTTCAGAGACTGACCTGGAACAGGCAGGCGAAAGCATAGACTTCCCAGGAACCCGCTCCACTGCAACATCTCCAGTCGAGAGTGAAAATGGGAGCGAAGGTGCAAATGATGCAGGTCATGATAGCTTGCCGATTCCAGAAGATCACTTGAAACTAGAGATGGCCTTGCAGTCTGCGCATTCATCTAATCCTCACGAGCCGGAAGCATCGGCTGTAGCGGGGTTTGCCACTTCACCTGCAGAGCACGAAAGCCGAAACGATTTCTCCAAACTGAAGGAAATGATCGCAACATTGGCCACGGCCACGAGTGAGCTCAAGAAAGACATTCAGAAAAATATGAAGAGATAAATGGCTTGCTGAAGACAAACGAGAAGCTGCGGCAGGAGCTGCAAGAATATAAAGACTTAGAAAAACGTATATATAATCGTTTTGATGCAGTCTTTAAAGATATGCTGAGAAAAATTGCGGAACACTTTCAGGAAAATGCGTCTAAACCTAGAGAGCTTGCTGATCAGCTGGAAGACGTTAAGCAGACATTCACAGCTCGAATTGAAACAATGGAACATTTGGCATCTAACGCTGATGGAAAAGCTACAGCTGCGAATTCCAAATGCAAAAAACTCAGAGACAGACTTGCGGCTCTGGAAGATGGAAGGAGAAGGAATAATATTAGAATTGAATGTCTACCTGAGAATCGTGAAAGTCCAAACCCAGTGGAATTTGTAGCTGAACTATTCTCAAAAATAATTGGAGAAGACTTTAAATCAGATACCAAGATAGCAGCAGATTATCACATACGTGGATCAAATACCTTTAAACCTAGGTCTTTAATTGTCCGCTTCGAAAGATTACAATTTAAGCTTGATGTAATGACACTTCTCAGACACAAACAAGAGATTATATTTAAAAATAACTACATTCGTATTTTCCCTGATTTCACACCCTCAACAGCTGCTAAGCATGCAGCTTTTTACAACATTAAACAGGGTTATGGAAAGCTGATATCAGATACAGCCTCTTGTATCCTGCCACTGAAAGTGGAAGTTCAAGACAAATATCACATCTTCTCTTCCATGGATGAAGCAGAAAAGGAATTAAAAAAACTGATCCCAACGCTTTTTTGAAATACGAAAGTGAGTCGCATCCCGTCATGGTATGGCAAGAAGATATTACCTACTGTCTGATCTGCTTGCAATGATACTGGTACCATAATAATACATCCTTTTCTCTTCTCGGACACTTTTTGTTTATGTTTATGCTTTAATTATTATTGTAGGCGTAGGTGTGGAAGAAATTAAATCATTTATTTTTTAACTATTTTCTAAAGGAGACTGTTTAATATCATACCCTTGGTTTACTGTTATTGTTATTATTGCATTAGGGTTTACTATGCTTATCCAGGGCAACTTTTTAACACCACTCCCTGGGTTTACTGTCTTAATATTTCAAGACTGTTGATGATTTTATTTTATGCTTATAGTCTGTTAATGATATTTTATGCTTATAGTATTTAGACTTTATTGGCAATAAATATCTCTGCTTTTTAATCCCCAAATGCTGCTGCTGGGGGGCTTGTTTTGTTTTGGACGTGCTCTGTCTCTAGGTATGTCAGAGGACCGGAACTTTGTGACGTGGAGTCCAGCCACACGTGGGGAAGCAAAATGGGAGAATGGGGGGATAAGGGGGGAAGAGAAAGAGAGCAATCTATATTTAATCTGTTATTTTAATCCTTATAATGATAACTACCAGTGTAACAATAAGCTGCACGGCAATAACTCATGGGAAAATTGGAAATTAAGGTTAAAACTGTCTCACTTCCAGTTAAGACTACAAAATGACATCAAAAACACAGAATCAATGTCTCCATGATGGGACAGTTAACTTTGTGAGCTGGAATGTTAAAGAATCACAAATTAAAGAGAAAGAAAGTATTCTCTCACCTAACAGGTTTAAACGCTAAGATAGTATTTTTACAGGAGACCTGCGTACTAAGCAAGGATCAGTTCTGGCTGCAAAAAGACTGGACTGGCCAAATGTTCCATTCCAGCTTTACAAAGAAAACTAGAGGTGTGAGGTGTCATACAGACCAATTTCACTTCTGAATAATGATGTTAAGATACTCTCCAAAGTCTTAGCTAGAAGGATGGAGAAAGTAATGCCTTCGGTAATATCACAAGATCAAACTGGATTTATTAAAGGCCGACATTTAGCTTCCAATCTCCGACGCCTGTTTAATGTAATATATTCACCAGCAAAGTCAAACACCCCATAGATATTATTATCGTTGGATGCAGAAAAAGCATTTAACATGATTGAATGGAACTACCTTTTTACTACATTAGAGAAGTTTGGGTTTGGCCCTAATATTTGTGCATGGATCAAACTACTGTATACCAATCCAGAAGCTTCAGTTTGTATTAACAACATTTGTTCAGACTACTTTAAACTAGAACGTAGTACCAGACAAGGATGTCCCTTGTCACCACTTCTATTTGCAATCACCATTGAACCACTGGCAGTTCACTGTTGAAATGCTTATCAGATAAAGGGGATTATCAGAGAACGACTTGAACAGAAAATTTCTCTATATGCAGATGATATGGTTTTGTATATATCAGACCCACAAAATACTGTGCCTGCAGTCTTAACAACACTTACAAAATTTCAAAAGATCTCTGGTCTCAGAATTAATTTGAATAAAAGTGAGCTCTTTCCAGTGAATTCTCAAGAATACAATATCATATTGGACACCTTCCCTTTTATCATTGCATATCAGTTTAAATACCTAGGGGTAAATATCACAAGTAAATATAAAGCTCTTTATCAACAACCTTTCGCCATCTGTATGGAAAAAATTCAGCAAGACTTGCATAGATGGTCAACCCTTCGTCTCACTCTAGCTGGAAGAATTAACATTGTTAAGATGAATATCCTTCCTAAGCTTCTCTTTTTATTTCAAAACATTCCAATATTCATCAATAAATCATTTTTTAAGCAATTAGATTCAATCATAACCTCATTTATTTGGAACTCAAAACATCCATGTATCCAAAGAGCGACCCTACAAAGACCTAAGGCAGAAGGTGGCATGGCTCTACCCAACTTTCAGTTTTATTACTGGGCAGCAAACATACAAGCTATAAAAACATGGACACAAATAGATGTGCTTGGTCAGCAATAGAAATAAAATCCTGCAGTATTTCTTTATATTCCCTGCTTTGTGCCCCAATAAATGCAAGTTATCGCCAATATACTAATATCCCAATTGTGCTTCACTCACTCAGAATATGGAACCAATGTAAAAAGAATTTTAAGATGGAGAATCTTTTATCTGTGGCACCTTTACATGAGAACCACCTTTTTCAACCCTCACAAACATATGCAGTTTTTAATGTCTGGAAAAGATTTGGAATTAAATTGCTTAGAGATCTTTATATAGACAACATGTTTGCACCCTATGAACAATTACATTCCAAATTTAACTTTCTAGCAGCACATTTCTTTCACTATCTTCAAATTAGAAACTTTGTGAAACAGAACCTGCCCAATTTCCCTTATCTCGCACCTTCCTCTATGCTGGAAAAAATATTGCTCAGTTTGGAGGACTGCAATATATAAAATTATTTTACAGTCCCTCCCTTTCAAAGATTTAAGAGGACAATGGGAAAAAGATTTATCACTCAACATATCAGAAAAGGAGTGGAAGGTAGTAATGCAGAGAATTCACTTAAGCTCCATATATGCAAAGCATACAATTATTCAACTTAAAATTAAATATCAAGCACATCTGTCTCGCTTAAAACTGTCCAAAATGTTTCCAGGGCAAGATTCAACCTGTGAACGCTGCAGTCAAGTTCCAGCCTCACTGGGTCACATGTTTTGTGCCTGCACCAAATTAACATCATTCTGGACAGAATTTTTTAAGTGCCTTTAAGACAGCCTTGGTGTCACGATCCCTCTTAATCCATTAACAGCTGTGTCTGGTGTTTTTCCAGATGGGCTTAAAGCAGAGAAGGACAAACAAACTGACTGCCTTTACTACACTATTAGCACACAGACTTATTTTGCTAAACTGGAAGAATCCTAACTCTCCTCTTTTAAGTCAGTGGGTAACTAATGTTTTATACTATTTGAAAATGGAAAAAATAAAATTCTAAGTTAGAGGATCTTTGCAGAACTTTTTCAAAACCTGGCAGGATCTAATCAATAATATTTTAGAATAAGCTTTTAAAACACTGAGGAAATAATTCAGTTTGCATTTCTTTTTTTTTTCTTTTTTTATCCGCCTATTAAACTCATCAGTTTATGTATTTTTACCAGCTTTAAGTTTTACTCCGTTGGCCATGCTCTCTTTCTCAGGGGTAGGGGTTGATTTATCTATCTATCTATCTATCTATCTATCTATCTATCTATCTATCTAT
>JANRMT010062821.1:7956114-7979794 GCA_026402145.1 Polypterus bichir lapradei | reverse complement strand
TATCTATCTATCTATCTATCTATCTATCTATCTATCTATCTATCTATCTATCTATCTATCTATCTATCTATCTATCTATCTCTAATAAATTGTTGGATATTGTGAGATTTGACTGATTTTTTGCCTTCTATCGTTATAGTTAATAATGGAAAGGTATAACCTTGTTCTGTGGACACATTCTAGAACTGTGCCTCTAAATTTCTCAATCTGAATATTCATATTTGGTGAGTATTCTTTAATAGTTAGGCTATGACATAAATGCAACACATGTTAGGTTAGCTACCTAGCTGCCAAGATTTTACACTAAGGAAATAATGCTTGTCCTCTGTGGATGTATGTGAAACATTATTTTTATGACACATGCTAAAAGAGCTACCTGGCCCTTGAGTTTTATTGTAAAGTATGAGCTAGTTATATAGTGCTTAACCTCTGAGGTTACTTGTGATTAAGTGACTATTAGCCATAGTCATATTGTTTTCTAGGGATATATAACCTAAAGCTTTAATAATGATATTCAGTTTAGCAAACTGAAATAATACACTAACATAACTAATTAATTTCATAAAGGCAAAATTAGTTTTCTAGAATGCAAACTCAAAAATCATGAAGCAAGATAAATGGTCAGTTCCCTTATTGTTTAGTAGACATAAGGCTGTAGTAAAGCTGGTCAAGTAGAGAAAAGTAATATCTGTCTCAATTCATGATTGGTCAACGGAAGCTATCATGTTTCTGCAGTGAGGCACTATGCTGTTGGCTTCAAAGAGTGCAGGGAAGCATCAGGGTAACACAATTAGTTTTATCTTCATAACACGATTTTTTTCTATGCCTTTCAACAGGAGGCATGGATTGAAATTATTGATAAATGAGCTTGAATCTGTGATCTATAGTTGTCCTTGACAAGCTTGATGCCTCATCTTTTTGTTGCTCCTCTGTACAAGTTCAGCAACACACACGTTTACTTATAAAGGGGAAATGCTTTTCCTTCATTCCCCCTACTGCACAGTACAAAAGCACAAAGCACACAATACAACACTTTTTTTGCCTTCTCCTTGTCTCAGCCCTTCTGCCTCCACTCCTACTGCAGAAATCTTCATCCTCTTCCTCCCAACTCTGCCTCCCTGAATGGAGTGAGGCAGCTCCTTTTACAGAGCATCCAGAAGTGCCCCAGGTGTCCCGTGATCTCCTTCCTGGTATACTTCCGGGTGCAGAGGCCGTCCTGCTAAGGACTGTGCAGCCGTTCCCCCTGCATCCCCGGCGGTGGCCATAGGAGTATCGAGCTTCCATGCTCCAAACCCTTGGCACCGTAGCAAGCCAGGTGGGCTGCCCCCTATCAAGTGGGGCTATTGCCCCTCACATGTTCCTTCCCCCGGTCCTTCCCTTAAGAAGGCGTCCCAGCTGTCCATCACAATACATATAAGCCTGTAGAGGTCACAATAATGGACCATGTGTTTATTCAGACCACTGTTTTTATACTCAAGAATTGTGTCTTTGATGTGGATGTTGACCGGAGCAACTCAATTAATTGTTCTGTCTCCTTTTCTCTTTATCCTGTACAGCTCAGAATATAAATATAACACTATAATAGGTAGTGTGATGTTCAACAGACAGACAGTTATAGTGAGGGATAGAATCAGGGTGAACATTAATCTGAGTAAGGAGTGTTGTGTGCCTGTTTACATTTAAAACAGGGACCTGGCTGGTACACCTTATGTTTTTTTGCTATATCCTGTAAAAATCCTTTCAGCATGTTGTCACACATGTGTGCATGGGAGGCAGCTAAAGCGCCTGAATGAGAGTAAGTGCATGCCAGACCAGGGGGTGGTGAAGTGCACTCACTCTTTCTCTCACTTCTCTGCAGACCAGTTACGGGAAATTCCACCTGGCCCCAGTGACATTACTTCTGGTTCCGGGCTCAAGCACCGCTTCCGGTTTTTCTGGCCTCCCACTGATGATGTCACTTCTGGTTCCAGGGCCAATGACATCACTTCCGGTTCCGGGCATCTTGATGATATCACGTACGGCCCTGGCCCCATGAACACCACTTCCGGTTCCAGTCTCAATGATGACACCACTTCCTCTACTCTTCTTTAAAGTCGACATTTTTGTGCCAGCAAATCAGTTCTGTTGTGGACTCTAACCTGTAATACCATTATTTCATCTGATTTTGCAGCCAGGAAAACAATAAACGAGTGGCTGCCCCAAACCTTTTTGTGTCTTTTTGTCAAGTTTGTGACAATGTAAAGATACAGCATAAATGAATTCCTAAATCAATGCCAGCATATACAGTATGTCAGCAAAGCCATTTAAAGCACACAGTACAGTGATATTTTGATTACTAATTATTGATTATTTGTACTGCTTATTATAGCCTGCTGTTACTCCAGTAAACCTAACATGTCAAGTTCCATTTTTAGGTCACCAATGAATCTTTTTAAGGTGCTTTTGCTCATATTGTCCATCAGTGTAACAAGATATTCTGCCAAGATAGGAAAGCCAGAATAAAAAGAGAAGAGGACTGAGAAATGAAGAGAGGAACCATAGTCAATTATGTTGCAGGGTTAGATCAAAAGAATAAAAATAAACCTGAGAGTCAAAGCTAAAATACTTGCCATACTCATAGTCTAAATTGCTCTTAAGAATTTAGTATCCACTTCTTCTTTGACTAAAATTAACTGTTTTTTTTCTATTATATACTGTATAGGGGCAGCATGGTAGCACAATGGTTGTACTGTTGAGTCATAATAAGGAGACTAGGGTTCACATCAAAGGGTCCTTCCTGCATGAAGTTTGCATGTTCTCCCTGTGTCTGTGTGGGTTTTGAACGGGTGCTCCGGTTTCCTCCCACAGTCCAGAGACATGCAGGTTAGGTAGATTGACAATACTAAATTGGCAGAAGTGTGTGTTTGATGTGTGTGTGTGTGTTGGCCCAGTGATGGACTGGGACCCTGTCCATGGTTTGTTCCTGCCTTACGCCATATGTTAGTTGTTCACAACTAAGTGGATTAGAAAATGACATGACAAAATGACATATACTGTACAATTCTGTACTTCTATATATAATTAAAATTTGCTGTTTCAGGGTTTGCAATGAAAGAGACACTACATTTTTTAAGCATATGATGCATTTTAAGAGATGATGATGATTTTTTTTTCAAGCATTATAGTGTACTAACAGTTAAAAAAAAAGTTAAAAATCAGACAGATTTTTAACTTTTAACTTTTAAACGAAGATAATGCCTAGTCACAAAATGGATTTTAACTTCTTGTCTTATCAAAGACAGTGTAAAACTTAGCTTATGCGGAAATATGTCCAGGGGTTAACAATGCATGTGTGTGACATGTTCTATATTTCTGAATGAGAAAATTAAAATAAATGTAAGAGTCTACCTGCAAATTATCAATGCACTTCTAGTTCATCTTTGAGGCAGTTCTGAAAAATTACAAGAAATGAGTAGCAATATCTTTAGTTTGGTTGTTTTTTTTGCTTACTCTTAATTTTGATTCTGTGAATAATAAAGCCGTACTAAAAAATATCCATTTTTGGTGGTTGCAAATGTGCCACAGTAGAGGAGTCAAAGAAGTTTCTCTCTGTTGTACAGATTCCCAACCTTTACACAATACAGACATCAATAAAAAGAGTGACAAAAGCTAACAAAGCAAACAAGCAAACTGAATGATTCTGTGTACTGTGGAAAAAAGTTTCCTTCTGAAAACAATATTAGTGGTTGAACCCTTAGGTGGAAATCAGCTTCCCCTTATGACTTAGAACATATCAGACATTTTATTAGAGCTTGCCCATAATTTTAGGCTGAGGCATTGACAAGCTGTTGATTTCCTCCTCAGATGTCTTCTGAAAAGCAGTCTTCACACTTGAACACCCCTCTAATGGGTCCATGTTCTTTAAACTGCAAATTATACTAAACTGTATTAATTCACTTGTTATCCAGTAATTTAGTTTTCAGTACAAATTATTTCTGTACCGGGGTTTGCAATCCACTTGCCAAAACATCACAGAATAAAAAAGAATATGTTATTTGCTGAGAATCTGTCCCAAAACTGTAATGCATGTCTGGATAATGACAGAAATCCTGTTTAGCAATGATGAGCATTATGGCTAGAATAAGGTCTCAAAGTTGTTTTTTCAACATCTGGTTAATGGTATTAATGGCAGAACTATAAGTATTCCAAATGTTATGTCATATAAATCAGTGCTTTTTACAAAATAAATGGCATGAATAAATGTGTCTTAGTTTAATATACTGCCTTTAAACTAAATTCAAAGGTAATACACTTTTAAAAAATGGTGAAAAGTTGCAGCTCCTTTAATTTCAGAACCATTATCATGTTCATTAGGAAATGACAGCTTAAATAATTGGAACACCTGGAAAAGTGTAATGAAAATCATACTTATAATGATGTTGATGGAAAAAGTAACAGAAAAAAGTAAAACCGAAAATTATCCTCAAGTAACAAATGTAAATGTTTGATAGACTCCAATAAATGTAAAAGTTTTTGGGGTCAAGTCTTTCATCATTCAATATTGCTGTCCTGTTTAATGCTCCATTTACAGTTAATTGTTATTATTAGAATACAATTAAGAGAGCAAATATGACAGGAGAAGGGTGAATTAATAAGAAAATTAAAACAGACAGGTAAGGACTTTTCAGGTTCTTTCTCCAAAACAAGTACCCACAAGCACAATTCTACTAATAATTCTCCTCTACTCTCCTCTGCCTCCCAACTCCAACTTATCTAGATGAGGTAGACTGGTTTCTTTTAAGCCACACCCAGGAGTATTTCTGGTGCCACTAAATTACACCCTGGAAGCACTTCCAGAACAGGTGGAACCTTCTTAACATGTGTGAGTCCTCTTCTTACAGTTCCATCTGCTGGCACCCACGTACCATGACAGGGCTGCCCATCAGGACTAGAATTCCCAAGGTGTCCTGTGGGTGTACAAATGGGTGCTTCATCCAAAGGATGCCACCACCTGGTGTACTAATGGACTACATGGACCCAAGAGAGAGTTCCTTACCTGTCTTTCTAATTATATCTTCCCAGTACCAGGAAACGTACCTGGAACCAATCCGGCTGGTCACTTGTCTATCCAAATCCTTCCCTTATGGCCTCCTTCATGGTCAGGATGCCAGTCCATCCACCTTGGCACCCACAAGGTATTTTATAAATTAATATGAAAGTGTGAGGGTAGTGATCTTCTAATGTTAAAATGGGCATACTGCCCCTTGTAGTTACACTACTTTCATTTGATAATTGTTCATATATGTTGTATACCAGGTGACGCCACTGAAAATTGTGGGTTTTGCTACACTCTGTGCCTTTCCAATCTGCCATTTTTTATTTTATATGGGGTTTCAAAAGAGCATCACCATCAGAAGGCACAATAAAAAAAATTATTGGTTAAAAGTAATAAGCTTAAAATTACACAAAAAATATTAAGAAATGATTCAAGACAAAATGTTGATACATATACAGTATTAAAAAGCATGCGACTATTTCAGCATCTAGTTATAACATAAAAGTATTCTGGCTATGTAGTATTTAAGATATGATTGACAGTAAAAGTTAAACAGCAAAGTAAAGTCAGTTTTAGTACATTAAACTTAGCCGTTTACTGTGTGTTCAGTTTTCCTTTCCTTTTTTTTTAACTTTTCTCTGACTTGAGCAGACATGCGTTTAATTTCCATCTTATGCAATTCTACCACCATAAATTTTAATACACGCTTGTTCCGACTCACTTAACCAAAGTGTCACATCAGAGAGCTGTGGAGGATAGCAACATGTCAAAAGATGTAATTTGGGTTGCGGGTTTTTTATGTTTATTTACTGGTTACACACGCATACTAAAAGAACTCAGTCATTCCTGAAGGCAAACTTGATTTCTTATAAACACTTAACTGGAAGTGCAAACAGAGACAAAAAGATGGGGAATTTTAGGGTATATGATGGACATAATACATTTAAAGCAGGTGCTTTAACTTAAGTGCAGTTAATAATTCAATTAACATTTTAGTGTGTTCAGGGATAGCTGTGCAGACTGTAAGTGCCTTCTGTATTATTTTAGCTGATGTGATTATAAAAATGAGACTTCAGTGACCTTGAGGGGATGATAGTTAAAGGCCCTTTGGCAGGAGGTTCTCTGTCCAAGTTGATGATGGCATTGTACTCTGGGCAGGGCATTATCAGAAAAAGGCAACTGATTTCTGAAATGCCAAGTAGATGATTTTGTTGATCATGTTATAATTTCATAATGCAAATCAGAGCAGCAACGCATCCCAAAATGCAGTGTTTGTTCATAAGCCGACAGTTTAAACAAGAGGAACACTTTACAGGGCAGAGCAGGAATGGTGCACACTAAATCCCAGTCAAAGCATGTTTAAGACTACAGTACTGCAAAAGCATGCACATAATGGTGAGTTAAAATAAATTATTGCTCAACCTGTTCTTTGGAAAGAAGGCATGAGTTCTATAACACTGAGAAATCCTGGGTGTTGTGGATGCATTGCAAAGAACCTACTGGCATAAGAAAATCATAACAGTTTTGATGAGAACAGACAAGTCAGTCCAACAAGGTCACCAGTCTCATATTTGATCTGCAATAACCTAGTCACCATACCAAAATTCGAACCAACCAGTCAATCAGCTTTTATTTTACACTGCATCTCTGACTAAGAACTACCATAAATACTCTTCAAAGAAACCAGCAGAACTGAACAAATGTGTTACAAAATACATATACATACAGTATGTAAAAATCTGCCACTGCATATTTAGATTTTAAATGGTTATTTTTTTGCTTGTGGTGGGGGTGGTTGGGAGCTTCCAATACGGTGGCACAGAGTATATGGGGGCCCTCAATGGTTGATGAGCAAAACAGCAAAATCATTTAATATGCTATGGTCTTCTGTAGCACCATACATGAACACCATTCAGCTTCACAGTAACATTATGTTGAGATTACCTCTACCAATACATTCGATGGTTAGCATTCTTGTGAATTCAACAGAATTATTTTGTTTGGCACATATAAACTCTTCTGACCATAAGTGGTACACTATCATTTTGTCTTACAACTTTGTTTTCATGTCCACTTTTCAGCCTCTTCTTTAAATTGTATTCTTATAAACTTTGCAACAACCATTGTGAATATTCCCAAACAACAACCCCCTGTGAAATAACCATGTGAAGCAGCATATGAAATATATTTGCTGCTTTTACTTATACATGAAAGCCACTTGTTTCTTGCCTACTATATATTTCATGCTTATTTGTACATGACCGTTACTGTGCTGGGCATCCTATTATATTTGTTACAAATTTGTTAAAATCCATGTTTGATTCATTTGGAGTAATTTTTGTAAAATAATAATTACCATTTTAGTGTTTTACTTAGTCTAGTGTTATTTTGATGACATTATTGCATCACCTAGTTTTTAATTGCCTCCTTAATTTTGGCATCAGTTATTTGTGGAAACATCTGTCTCAAATATCAAAATCTTTCACTTTAACCTTGTCTATCACATTCATAAAATGTTTAATCAGTCAAAGTTTTATTTGATGAGGAGGCAAAAATATCTTTTTTGGGTCAACAAGTGTTTTATGTGCAATGGTTTTCTACCCTGGAACTAAAGTGTTTATGGATCAGCTAGCTCTTTTTAACATAATCAGACACTTTATCAGGGCTATCCCATTCACAAATGAAACAACAATACTAGGTATATCCGAGCTGCATTCCTAGTAGCAGTGCCACTACTTTCAGATCACCACAGATGTTCCAGTTGTACTGTAAATATATATATGGGAGGATATCATATAAATACATGATTGCAATAAAACAGTTCAAAATGTCTCTATGAATTGTAATACCTACATGACATTTTCCATGAAAGCCCTATAGTAATTAAACATTTTTAGTATGCTTTCATTTCTGAGTACTTTTAACAACAATGTCAACTTATACAATAATCATGCTAAAGAGAGCATTTTCATGGAATTCTATTACTTTACAAGTGTGTTTTTTAAATCCCACAAAAGATATGCATGCATACATTGATGTGTGATTTTTTTTTGTCAAAAACCAGGTTAATATATGAAATTATATACATTTAAAATTATATAAAAATGAGGTATTCAAACTGTATACTGCATTAACTAACTCTAAAATGTCTCATCAAGACTATTTGATATGGATTTTTAATGTATGCTCTTTATTTTTTAATCTAAAAATTCCTTTATTATGAGTACATATTTTACAAGTTTTAGGTAGCCTCAGATGAATAAAAAAAAATCAACATTGGAAAACATCCATTAATCCATTAACTGATTCCACCTAATCAAATGTTAAGGTAGCAGGGGTGCTGAGGTCAATTATGTCAGCACTAAGTGCAAGGCAAGAAACAACTCAGAATGGCAAATTAGTCCATTGTTGGGCACACGCATTTGAATACCACACTCCTGGCTATTTTAGTGTCACAAAATAATATGTCTGTACTTCTTTGCAGTTTATGCCATGTAGCCATGGCTGTAATACCCTGGACACATACCCTGATCTAGCTAGGCCTGGAGATAGAAAGATGGCTGGTGAGAAAGCAGTGCCTTGAGTAGATAAATATAACATGGCAAAAAAGCTCAGATATTCTTGAGTTAGAATACTACGCTGTTGTTCTTTCCTTTTTCAAATATCATGCTACATGTTATCAATTAAAATAACATTTCTTTTAGCTCCAGAAAGCTTAGCTGAAAAATGCATTCATCCATATAATTTTTTATGGAAAAATAAAAGACTCTTAAAGCTTAGACACTATACAATATATTATAGCGATAAGAGAATGACATTCATATTCACTGGGTCATTACACTTAAATAAAAAATGTTTATTCCTCTTGGATGGGAAGTAAAAGTTTCACTGACAAAAACTGTAATTTACATAGTTAATTATGATTCAGGGAGTTAAATCATCAAAATGATTAACATATCTTTCCAGAAATATGTTCTAATGCAAGGCACCTGAATGCAGCCTAGATGAAGATAAGGACAATGATCCATTGTTTATCATAAGTGCTTCAGCTTTGAATATTCAAAACTTGATAATGAAATCTAATCTTATTGCTTTATTATGGTTTTCGTTTTCATAAGCATTTTTCTCTGTAAACATTAATATTAGGTAAGTAAACCACCAAAACAGTGCTTTTGCCTAGTATATGAAAAACTTGCTATGTAAATAAGTGTTAACAGAGCTACACAAAAATCTTTATAATTAGATTTAAAGTACACACAATATCTTAAATAATATTTTGAAAAAGCAGTGGGCTTCAAAATACACAGAATAGTGTGAAGGTATTTAAAAGGCAAGCTGCTTTTGGACAAATTGAATAATGTGTTTGAAAATTACACTGTTACTGAATTTAAAAATATGCTATACTTTTGATTAAAGCTTTATTTGCCAAATGTAACCATCTGTCCATCTTCAGAACCTGCCTATTCTATTAGAGGGACACAGTGTCACAGTAGCCAACACTGGGTGTAGATGAAGAACCAAACCTGGATAGGGAACCGCTCCAGTGTAAGGTGCACATGCACAGCCTGACATTTATTCATATGGGACTAATTTAGATCTGCTAGCCAGTTAGCATTACAATACATAGCAATACATCTTTGGGATGTGGGTGGAAATTACCTGGTTGAAAACTTATTTGAATTGTCAAACTCCCTACAGACACCTCCAGTACAATCTGACAGTTTCTGCCTGGGGTGGTTGGAATTCTGTAATGTAGTAAAGGGTTTATTATGGCAGCATTTGGAAAGTGAAAGCTAATGATTTTATGTGCAAATGTCATAACCCTCTTGATGGGATTTCTGTCCTGTCAGGTGATTTTACCACGTCAAGTTTAAATTTAGACATTTGCTCATCTCACATTCCCTCAGGCACCCTCAGAAAGGAAACTTGATCTAGTGAATTTATTAGTGTGTCCATTGGTGTTGCAGGTCTAACTATCAATTTCTTGTTATTTTCAGTGTATCTGTACTAGGCATCACAACAGAGCACTGTTTCATTACACTCCACATTGTCCTTTCATGGTAACATAACTAAACATTTTTAATAAAGTATTATTTTTAGTCTATATAAATTGATGGTATTGATAGTATTCACTATGGCAGTGAAAGAATATACTGTATTTAATGTATTTCCAATATTCTTTTGGGCAGTGGAAGAATATATACAATGTACTGTACATTCAATGTATTTTAACCTTTTTGTTTTTCCTTTTGTGAAGAGCCAAAAAGGCTTCAACATGAAATAGTTATGTTTGCTTTTGGTTGACAGTTTTGTTAAAAAGGGATACCTATTTATCTTTGTGCTATGCTGATAATATGAATTCCTTGACTATCACATTTGATTCATTACTTATAGTTTCATGCACATTCTTCAAAAACAGAGACCACCAGCAGCAACAAAGTTCAAAACCATTATGATGAAAATGTAGCAGAGACTCACAGTTGTCCGCAGAATTAGAAAATAGACATGGGCAACATTTGATGATTTCTTGTACAGATTAATGAAGAAGCCAGTCAATTCATACATATATAAAAAGGGAACACCCTTGTTTTGATTAAGAAATATCTTTGTGTATTATAAATTTGAACTGATTTTATTTTTCATTATACACTTTTCTCTTTTTCACATGACAATCTGAGAGGCTGACAATCTATGAGAATGAGTAGCTTGGTAAACTGAATGGCATAGAAACTCAGTGTGGCAGGGATAAATTTTAATCACCTGAATTAATCTGCCTTTGTGTCAGAGGCTGAGACATGGTGTGATAAGGCAGGTCCACAGCTTGTTAATTAGACATAATTAATTTTTAACACCCATGTTTTCAGGTGAGGTATGGTAGTGTGGCGGGAGTGGTTCCAGCATGGGAAGTGTGAATGGACGGCCCTGCACTTTATGAGACTGGAAGTTCAAGAAGGAAAGAGAGCCAGGAGATGGAGAGCCTGTGTTGGGGGGAATGGAGGTAGGTGGTTGGGAAAGAGCCTCAGGGCTGCAGGAACCAGAGGCTTAAGGAAAACCACATCAGAGAATGAACACCAGTGAACAGGAGTGGCCCGATTGACAGCGTCTCCCAAAATGGCTGAATGTGAGTGGCGGGAGAGGCGTGTGTGGCTCATCAGGTTGCCCTGTGCATGCTTGATGGAAGGGCAGCAGGGAACGGAGCCTGGATTTATTGGCTGGCTGCACTTGCCAAGATCCCAGTCAGGGTCAGCGGAGGAGACATCACTTTCAGAAGGTAGCATTGGGGCTTATTGTGTTTTAATAGGAGAAGGTCTATGATTTTAACCTCATTTTAAAAGATTATTTATTTTCTGGATTTTAAACTCCGCCTGGACATTATTTTTATGGATTATTTATTTTTTTGGAGTATTTTTTAACTGCACTATTTCAAACACTGTTGATTTTGAGTTTAAATAAAAGCACTGTGCACTGGTTTACATCCATCCCTTGTTGACTGCATGTGTCCTTCTGGTTGTGTTATTGATGGTGGCAGGTTCAAAAGGCTCCCAGTTAAGCTAATGGGAGAGTGGAGTTGACCAGCACATCCTGAGATTCAGTTCCTAGGGAGCAACGATGTTATTGTGCAATATTAATACAAATATTTGCAATGGCTCATATTACCAAACTATTAATAATTTGCTTAAGAACTCAGTAAGTCTCTCAACAAGTCTTTCCTTTATTCTTTAACAAAGATCAGACACTACTTCAATCTCATGACCATCTTATAGAAGAAGCCTGATTTCACTATTCGTATGGTGCCTGTATCATGCTGTATGCCTAGTAATACAAAAGGGTGCGGTCCATACAAATAAAAACACAAAATAGAAAACATAATCTTACAACATGGTACCAACTATGATGTTGTCATTATCATGTTATAACTCTAAAGAAATTTTGAATGAAAAAAAAGTTAAATGATTTATGCATTCCTGACAGGAAACTCACAGTCATAATTTAATATTTTCTATTCCTTTATCCGGCCCAGACAAGGAAAAAGTGAAAGCATTTCTATTTTTCATTATTTTTATTAATTACTTATAAATTTATGTTTAAACTTTTTGTTAATTTAATGTTTCTGTGTTGCATGTTTAAAGTTTTAAATAAACTACGAATCATTTATTTTAATAATAAAATTCTTTTGGGACCCCCCCGCCCCCCTCCCCCACAACGAGATGACACGTCAAACTGCGTCCCAAGTGAGATTGATGCATCTGTGGAAGATTCCGGGGCAACTGCAGGCTCACAGTGCTGCAGAGGAGCACCGAGTAAGCAAATCCGAGCCGATCGCAGTCACACTATAAGTGCCTATTGTCCATTGGTGATCCAAGTTACATTATAAATGCTGGGAACAGTATTACTTGGCCACTAACCTCGCCATAACGCTGCCTGACTGCTGTGTCTGTGTATAGGAGAGTGGTAGATCCCATTACAATAAATAACCATTCTGTTCCTGTTTCAAGCTGAATAAAGCTAGTTTTGCTGAAGAACTGATACTTTTGGGGAGCAAGACAGGGACTCACACATCACAAAATTAACAGACTTTTTTATCTTGTAAATGGTAAACATTACACACTGGATATGGTTACAAACTTGCCATTTAATTTTCTGATGTTGGATTGTGCCTTGTTTTGTATCATGATTTTTTCATTGCCAGTTTTCATTCACTTACTATTAAAATATGGTTAGCCTATAATTAATATTGTAATTTTAGCATTAAAAGCTATCCATTGTGATATTTAGATTGGAGAAAATTGTCCGGGTTCACAGCTAAGAAGGCACATTTGGTGATTTGTGTGCCTGTTATTATTTCTTTTCTTTTTAAATTTTGTTTTGTTTGCTTTTGTTTTCCTGTACTTTCTAAGGACAACAGCATGGTGTGGTCACATGGTAGATATGTATCATCATGGTCATATGGTTTTAGCCGCCATTCTGAGACATTATAAAAGCAGATGTTATTTTTTTGGGGGTTCCATAATTGTGCTATTGGTATATTAAGGAATGTTTACACAAATACAGTAACATAAGTGTGTTGTGCAATTGAAATTAGGAAAGGGGAAGGATAAAGCAGTTAAACTTAACATTTTCTATAATGGAAAAGACTTGGTTTGGAGAGAAGAGGGAGATTTGGTAATGCTTATGTTTAGCTTTCTTTGATATTCTTTTATTCTTGGGTATTCACAGGAAAAATACCTCTGCCTGGTAAATCGTGCCACAAGAACGAGCTGTCAGAGGTGGCTGGGGTGGCGATCCGGCCGGGACGCCCAGAAGAACCAGAGGAGGGCTTACGCCTTCCCCAGATCATCTGGGGGCGACCGCCCTGGTTCCTTTGGGGGCCACGGGTACAGAGCTTTGAAGCTCCAACCTGTAGGGGCCCGTGGTCACTGCCAGGGGGCGCCCCCATGCCTTTGGAGCCCTGGACCTTAGCACTTCCGCCACACCAGGAAGGGCTGGGGGGAAGAGGAGCAGGGACACCAGGAGTGCTTCCGGGGATACCGGGGATTCCGCCACATGGGGGCGTGTCGGTGGGAGATTGCCGGGAAGCACCTGGAGCACATCCGGGTGTGAATAAAAGGGGCCGCCTCCCTTCATTCGAGGCGAGAGTCTGGAGCGGAGTGCACTGAGCTTACTGGAGGAGGCAAGGAGGCGGCCTGAAGAGAGTAAGGCATTGTGTGGCCAGAACTTTGAGGACTTTGGGGGGTTTGTGGTGCACTTTAAGAACTGTGTAAATATTGTAAATAAACGTGTTTGTGGGTGACATGAATGTGTCTGCCTGTCTGTGTCCGGGCCAGCTTCCACAGAGCAAAAGACATCAAACAAAGGTTTGGGGCAGCCACTCATATATTATTCCCTGGTTGCAAATGAGTAATTCTTAGAGGAGTTGTTTACAGGTCTGAGTCCAAAACAGAACTGAGAAAGGTTGTCACAGATGGTGGCTTTATTTGCTGAGACAGGAAGTGACATCATCAGAGGCGCCGGAACCATGGAGAATTTACCCGTGGAAAGAAAGTCAGTGCACCTCACTGCCCCCTGGTCTGCTGTGGAATTACTATTATTCAGGCCGTTTAGCTGCCTCCCAATTGCACGTGTGTGACACTGGAAAAATCCAATCCTAAAAATTAGATGGGTTACCCTATTATCTACTAACCAATCGTAATGTAAGATGATTAGATCTTATAAAAGTACTTTGTATCTTTTATAAAATTCAAAGTGTTTAGTTCTATTGAGCTGACAACTTCCCTTCTATGGAAGCAAACAGCTGATTGACCACACAGCTCCTGTGTCACTTTATATTTGCAAAGAAATGCATATAGTATTTACAGGAGAATTGTCAGAAACAACTCGAGGCAGATTTTCTTGAAATTAGGCACTTTTATTGCTCAAGTAAATTTATCACAACAGTTCAATTTCCATTGACATACCTAAAATACAGCATGCTCTATGTGAAAAGCATTTATTAGCACAGAGAAGCATTCTGTTTGAATTTGATTATGGATTAGTTTACTGTTTCAAATTTACTTTGAGAGAGGTCACTTTAACTTGGGATTTTGTATTCTTTTCTGTTTTAGTCATCTGACAGCCATCTCTGAGAGGAAAACAGCTCCCAGCACAACTTCGGCAAATGCTGTGGGTGGCACATGTATACAAGCTACTTGCACATCATCTTCTCCTGTGGCTTAAATTAAGTTAACCCTTAAAACTAAAAAAAGTAAATAAGTAGAAATAATTACATGAGTTTCCCTCTGTAAGCATAGAGTGCACAGACATATACTCAGTATTTACATGACACTACAAAGAACTTAATGGCTGCATTATTAGTACAAAGTTGAAATAATTCAATATTTCACTAACACTATAATTTATCAGCAAAGCTCCAGATTTACTTTCTATCGTGGTACAAAGCAGGCAACAAATTTACCATGAAATTTTGGCATAAATGTTAATTCTTTATCGGCTACTTCTTTTAAAAGTGTCACACTGAATAAATCTGAATTAACATTTTCTATAGACACTTCTAAAATAACAACTAATGTCACATTTTTATATCAATTGAGTTGGACTATGCTCTCCATAAAAGCAATTGAGCAACCTCAAGCCAATTTTGGCTATGTTTTTTAACTACACAACATTGTAAGGTACTGTTTAGATTATGTATTTAACAGTGAAGGACAATGAAGCAAGAAATTACACAGAGCTAATTTTGATGATGTCAGGCTTGCTGTAAACAAAGAGGTAGAATCTCATAGATGGTCCCCTCTGCTGCATCTCTTCGGTGAACTAGGGTGGGGCAGAGGTGTGATTGCAATGTGCTGCCCTGTAAAAAATATTCATTGTGAATTCTAAAATTAAATTGCAGATCAGGATGAGACATCCTAGAAACTGACATGACAAAAGAAAACTATCCAAAAAGGAGACTCAAAAAAATAAAGACATACTAAAACACTAGGCAGTTTTTGAAATTCCAAAAAAAGATCATGGAAATTGTTGAATGAGAAGATCTCAAAATGGACTGTTACAGAGTTATGGGACACAATTCTTGAGCAAAACACCATCTGAATTGCTCTGATTTTTGTTTCCTGCTCCTCCATCAAGTAACTGCTATGCAATATGCATGGCACAGCAACAGACATGGATGGGAGGGGCCAGGGTCTAAGGGCAGGCATAAAGAAGGACTTGACTTGGAGCCCAGAAGAGTAATTTTATTTCCAAAAGTGTTTGTGACTTTTAGAAAGGCACAAAAGCATGCTAATTTTTAAACTACAGAGATCTGCAGTTTCACCTCTCATATCTCAATCTTTAAATTTAGCCTGCTATTAGGTAACTTAGGGGACATTAGAATGTAATGTACATTTATCATTGTGGCAATATTACATATAGTTCATGTGAAGTACAAATAGTTTTTCATCTGATTATGAGAGAAATATAAAAGGTGATAGCCTTTATGTCTGTATTTGTTTTCTCTTAATGCATTCTGGGAAAAAAATGAGTTAGAGCCCTCAGAGACAGGAATAGCTGCTGCTCTATTAAATTATTTTTTTTATATTGATTTGCACATTTTTCCAGGAACAAATATTAAGTTCATAGAAGCCAAACAATTTTAGACAGTAATTTTTGCAGAGGCAAACACAAAGGCTTTTTAAATAATTAATCAAATATTTAATAAAGAAACATGGTGAAGATTTTTGGATAATATACCAATGGATTGCTAGTTTAAATAGTATTTACCCATTGCTGGCTAGAGACATTTTCCTGATATAGTCAATTGGCTATAAAATTGTAGGCGCTTATATTTTCTTCTTTTGACAACTGAAGAGCAACTGTTCAAAAATATCGTTTTTGATGAGATGTTCATTAACAAACATAAATTATGTGCTTTTGACACCAGTATTTGAAATAAGCTGAGCAATCGTTAGTCTTTGTCAGTAATTAATCTTTTATATGGCTCTGGTTTAATCAGAAGCATGACAGCAGGTTTTTTAACTATTTGAGAAGGGATTGTTAAACGGAGTCATTGAAGTTGCAGAAGCTTGCATTTACAGTATATTGTTAGCTATCTAAACAAACATATGTCATTCAGTATGTCCTAGCAGTATGATCATCACCATGTCCATCATACTAGTTATTATCATGAATACAATTTGCTTCTTCATACATCAATCAATATTTAACACATAACCTTTCATAGCAGAAACAGATTTTGCAGTGAAAATGCAAAGGTACAGTTTCAAAGATACATATACACTATTCTACTGAGGCATGTAAAAATTAAGCTGAACCTTACATATGTGCAGCTATTTACGTTCGACAATCTAGCACCGCTTTGGCAGATCAAAACAAGCATTTTAGATTAAAAGTGTCACTGTACCCATAACTTTAGAAATAAAATTTAAGAAACTTGACTTCTAATGGTTTGTGAAACATTGGACAAAAATGCAATTTTTGATGAAGTACAAAATATAACATAATGTTTCTAAACCAGGATAATCAATTTAGGATCATAGGAGCAGCGGCCTATCTAATCTCAGAAATCAGCCCTTGCTTGGTGGCCAGTCCACTGCAGGCCCCACTCAAGTCTGTGACATTTTATATAATAAGTGACATTTATCAAGCATTTTACATATTTGTGTATGTAAATGTAATAGTTAATTTTCAATCAGGCCTCATAAGGGTCACTGTGCCAATGTGCCGGACTGAGCAGACCACGGTACCCTGTCCTTGGTAACTTTTCCAGCTCCTTCTGGGCACTTCCTAGATTCTCCCATACCAGTCAAGACATATGAATACTCTAGCATGCCCTGACTCTGCCCTGAGTCTTCTCTTAATGAAAAATACCTGATAAACTTTTCCTCTGGGAAGCACATAAAGTACATTTTAGCTCTATATGACAGAACCAGCTCATCTGAATTATCTCTGTTTGGGAAGGCAATAGTTCTGTCCCAAGTCCTCCTTTATTAGTGAATTCCTCTCTCTGAGCCCAGTAATCCTATGTAAAAACATGTCAGCCATTTATATTGCACATGTGAGCTATCTTGTTGGGTCAAATAGGTTTAACTAACATTATTAATAACAAATGAAATGCTTAGTATTAATTGGAAATGCTAGAACTATCATGGTCACCAACCAGTATGTTATACATGGCAAATTTATCTCATTTGTCTTTAATGTGCTTTTCCCTGTGACGTATTGAAATATAGTTCTTACATATAAGAAATGGGTGGCGCAGTGGTAGCGCTGCTGCCTTGCAGTTAGGAAACCCGGGTTCACTTCCCGGGTCCTCCCTGCATGGAGTTTGCACGTTCTCCCCGTGTCTGCGTGAGTTTCCTCCGGGAGCTCCGGTTTCCCCCCACAGTCCAAAGACATACAGGTTAGGTGGATTGGCAGTTCTAAATTGGCCCTAGTGTGTGGGTGTGTTTTTGTGTGTCCTGCGGTGGGTTGGCACCCTGCCCGGGAATGGTTCCTGCCTTGTGCCCTGTTTTGGCTGGGATTGGCCCCAGCAGATCCCTGTGTTCGGATTCAGTGGGTTGGAAAATGGATGGATGGATGGACATATCAGAAATGAAAATATAATATACTAACAAATTTGGAAAAGGTTATGAAATGGAATATACAGGGTGACACAGAAAAATGGGAGCTTTTGAAAAACCCAATAAAAGTAGAAGAAATCCAACAAAAAAATTTTATTGACAGCAATTGAACCACTACAACTTGCCTTTTAAGAGACAGTAATCCAAATTATCAATGTCTGAAAATTACGTCCTGTAGATGGCATCCTCCTGTACGTATGCATTCTTCCAATCTGCTGTTGAGGTTCCCCATTGATCGCTGTAACATCTCAGCTGGGATACCACGAATTACGTCGTAAATTCTTTGTTTCAGTTCATTCAGTGTCCTTGGCCGAGTCGTGTAGACCCGACTCTTAAGGTAGCCCCACAAGAAAATATCACAAAATGGACAAATCCGGTGATCTTGAGGGCCAGGGAATGTCACCGAATCTTGAGATGACACGGTTACCGAACAATTCTTGCACAGCTGCCATTGATTGCCTTGCAATTGATTACTAAATTACTAAATGGCAAGACTGTTTACAGCTCAAGGTCCCTGTTCCGCAGTGCTGCCAACTGTACATGGCTGCCACTACGCATTTCAAAAGTTCCTGTTTTTCTGTGTCTCCCTGTATATATATATTGTGCATTATGTTTGTGAACTAATACAGTCAAGACTTCTGTTGTCAGTTTTTTCTTGTTTTCATCTGATTCAGTATTTCTTCTGAAAGCTTCATTCAAAATTCATGTTTGATATACAGAAGAATAAAAACAGTAAGAACAAAAGCAGATACCGTCTCAATGAAATAAGAACCATAGCATCAAAATAACAGCCTCAAGAAATCTAAAATAAAAAGAGCAGGATAAAAAAAAACAACAAAAACAAGGCCACATACCAATGAGAAAAATGTATGCCAATTCCAATTGCTGGTAAAACTTTATTACAACTACAAATGCAGTTTCTGTTACTGAATGAACACATTGACATTTAAAGCTTCCCCTGCTGTCAGAATTTGTTATGTCAAATTGCATACTTATTTTTTTATATACCAAAATAAACATAGTTGAAAAACTTTGCAAATTTTAGCAAGACAGTATGGCTGTTTGGCTCTCTTCTATGCTCCTTTGTCTTATATGGCTATAACACAGAAATAGTATTTAAAAGTACAAGCAATGCATAGTTTTAAAGCTGAGGAGAAGCTGTTTTCAAATTGTCTGTTGTCACTTTGATTGATGGCCAAACAAGCAATCGGTCACTGACAACCATTTTGTTCAGGTATGTTATTAATTTGTATATCTTGCTGTTTTGGTGTATTATCACTTTTCAAAGAAAGACTGTTTTGATGCTGTAAATTCAGTGTGATTGGCATGCACCATGGTGCACACTTTTGCAGCTTGTGAGGTTAGCATGATACACTTTAAAAGAAGGCTTGCAGAGTATAATGTTTAGACTTGAACTCATCAAAGGAAAGATTTCATGAGAAAGTATCAATTAAAAACAACAAAAAATAAATAAATAAATAAATGGTAAAGGATTTCTGATTTTGACTTGTATTTCTTTTCATGGCTGTGATTCTCGTTTCAGTTATACCAAAAACAACTGGGAAGGGGTACCAGGCTGATTATTTAATTAACTGTCAAAGTCGGGGTAAGAATGATATTAAATTGTAAAGTCAACATTTAAAGGTTTACACTATAAAAAATATGTTAATTAAGAGCATCAAATGTAAAGGTGGAATTTGTGCTAGAAAATGATACAGTGAAAAGAGCAAAGCAAGCAGGATTTAGTCCACAAATTACAAGTTGAAATAGTGCAAACTTCTAAAATGGTGCAGGAGACTCCAGCCCATGTGTCACATCGTAAGCCATCCATCCATTATCCAACCCGCTATATCCTAACTACAGGGTCACGGGGGTCTGCTGGAGCCAATCCCAGCCAACACAGGGCGCAAGGCAGGAAACAAACTCCGGGCAGGGCATCAGCCCACCGCACATTGTAAGCATTTGATTAAAAGAGATTTGATGTCATTCAAGTGGTTACTGGAATATAAAATAAACACTTTTGCAAAGGTATAATGAAACAAGTGTGCTTTTATTCAAGAATAAAACAAAATTAAAAAAAATCAAGTGACAACGAGATACAAAGAAGACATGACTCACCAGCATTTGTGTGTCTGCTTATATCCTTTCAGCAATATCTTTAATACCATTAATTTACCATAAATACCATAAATTTACACTGGCTGTTACAGACTCAAATCAAATGTGTGCTTTTATTATATAATAGTAATAATGATAGCAGCTCACTACTCAAAACGATAAATACAGGGAGGACCTGGAATCAAACCCGCAGCCTCCTTATTATGAGACAGAGGGAAGAGTACCAAGATAATGAAATAAAGGAACGAGTTACTGAAATTAATTTTTCTATAAAAGACTGAACCTTTATGAAATCTCTTATTCTGAGCATTGATGAGGCTATTCATAGAGAAAAACTGTCTCACAAAATGAAAAGAATTAAAAGAAAACTGGAACCTATACTTTCAGAGGAAGAAATTTGCATATTCAGTAATTCAAGCTCGGAGGAGGAGGAAGAAAACTGGGAAACACCTACCTATAAATCAATTTAAATCTTTACTGTCCCTGAGCTTGTACCTAGGTCACCGGCTATATACAAACTGAAAGATTACAGTGGTGAAAAGATCATAGGCTCCTTTTATGATAATTGGAAAAAATGAAAGTCGATTCCATTGACTTTTACAGGATTGAGAAAATACTGGATAGGAAAGTTCAGAATAAAAAACGATTCATTTTAGGCAAATGGCTTGGGTGTCCAGAAATACGTAACAGCTAAAAAACACAAAGTCAGTCTCAAGATGTGAAATAAAATCCATACCTTTATAATTTGACCATCATTCTCTACCAGTATACAATGGTGCGCAAAAGTTTTTCAGGACTCTTTCAGCGGATTTTTCATATTTCACAATAAAGCATGCTAAACCCATAAAACTAGAAGGTTCTTGGGAAGTTGGCCTAGTCGAAATACAATATCCACATACGTGGAACTCCTTAGACAAGCCAGATAAAGAATTCTATGTTTCAGCTCCAGGGATAAAAAAATATTACTACATTCCTTGTGGATATTACAAAGGTGTTCATGACCTATTGTCTTTTATGAACTCAGACGTAGTTCAAAGTCTGAGGTTATAAAGTATCTTAAATTCATGAAACTACCCCTTCTGAGAATCCTGTGAAATTCAGTTATGATGTTGTGGAAAGAAAAGTCTACGTGATCCCGGGCGAAAAGCATGACACTGTACACTTAAAAGGTCAGCTGGGTTGAATATTAGGAGCATATCCTGATCAGACACCTGGACTATCTTACAATGCGCCTTACCCCACCTGGTTCTTACACTTTGTTATGTGTATGGCGAAATAGTTTTTCATCTGAGAGTTGGAGACAGCTACGACCCCCTTTTGAGATGTGTTAATACAGAGAGAGATTGATCGAATAAAATTACCACTATCACATACTGTAAGACAAACCTCATTATGCACTGAGTCAGCAAAAATCATTTTGACACAGTGAATATTGAAATAAAGACAGACCAGCATAAAAATGTACCACTTAAGTTTTTTAAGATTAGAGTGAAGTTGCTTTTCAGACCCGTCAATTATTGTATGCACAACTGAAACAATCAGGTCTTACCAGGAACCAACACCCAATATTACCAGACCCAAGAGGGTAATGGCTTACTGGGATTCTCTGGCAGTATTGGAGGTATATTTTGGGGGTTGTTTAGAAGAACTTTACCTCTCCTGAAAAATGGTTTTGACGTAGCAAAACCACACATCAAATCTGCTGCTAAAAATATTATAAAAGATGTGTTTATTGGGGCAAAATAACTTTCGTATAAAGAATGTCTAAAGAGTGTGTCAAATCTGAACTGGACCTATTTACTGTGCCTTTCACTCAGTCTAATGTAGATAAAAGTATATACATTGACATTTCTCCTCTCTCAGTTGTCTATGAAGTAGCATTGCTTGAAATTCTCCTAGCTGGAAATGGGGAGGATTATCTTAACTTGAATAACACTGTTCTACACCTATACAAGTGCAAAACAGTGAAAGCAGATGGGACTAATATTGCAGTGGCTGCAAAGGTCGAATTGTCAACTACGTAATAGCCAGTTCAATTAATATTGAACAGCCTGGATGTGAAAATTAAAAAGTTCTGAACAAGGATGAATTCTGCTAATTGTCTGGAGATGCAGAATGTTACAAAGTAATCATAACAGCCACCTCCCTGTTTGTGAAAAAAGTAAAAATTCCACTGGCTGTGAAATTAGGACATGTTCATGCCGTTACAACAACCAATGCAAAATGGAAAAAGTGAATATGAAAGTTTTTAACATGCAGCTTCTTTTATCTTTTCATGGTGTACATGATGGGCCAATCGGGCAGAAAGAGACTGGTTCTTAATCACATTTCATCAGGGATTTGAGCTTTCCATAACCATAATGTAACTTTATAGCATCCTCAAAAGCTTCTAAAAAGAACTTAACATGCCCCAGGTACATTTTGATGGTCCAAGGGAGTAATATGCATTTGGCCTTGGGGTTTTTAAAAACAGAAATATAACTGGTGTTAATATTTATCGTCCGGCTTTTCTTCTCCTGAAAGAAAAAATTTTGAGCCAAGTAAATGATAGACAGATTTCGGTGATGAATGCATATGAAAGCGTTTCCTATCTCCCAGGTTTTGATAGGCAATTCCATTAGTTCATCTATAATGAGCAAATTTATTTTCTCAGGAGGGAGAAGTTCATCGTTGCATAAAGACTTTGGGAGCCCCTCAATAAATTTTAACTGTTGAAATTTAACACTAGAATTACCAGAGTCTACGAAAAAACTCGTAGATCCGTCCCACCTTAAATCGCTTCTCACCTCTCTGTCAGCATCTTTTGTCCTTTAAATGTATTGATAAGCAGCAAGCAACAAGCAGTCTGCTATCACATCCCCCACCAGCGAACAGTTTTCTCAGCTTAAGTCTGTTTACCTGTGTGTCAGTTGCTTGGAGTTGTATAGAGTGAGAAGTCAAGCAAAATCACACCTTTTATAAAAGCCAGGTCGAATGTTATTTACTTACTTCCTACAGAGTGCAGAGCTATAGCGCGTGTTTATGTGAAAACAGCAGTGTCAGATGGGTTTCATTTCATTCAGTTTCATTCTCTCAGTCACGTTCATGATTCCAAACCCTCCCTCAACTATTTTATTTTTCAGCATGTTAGGTAGCTGCTTAGAGGGCCCTGTGACTGTCGATTATCGGGACAAGATTTGAGGAGTCAGAGTATTTATACAGCTGTGAAATCTGCATCGCTTGACTTTTCCTAATGGGGATTTTGAACAAACCATAGCCCAAACTTACTAATGAAGGTCTGACAGCTGGGAAGAGTTATCTGAGACCTCGTATAATATTGTGCTGCTCAAACTTTTATATGGTGCCCATGTCCTTTTTTCACTTTACTTCTTCTTTCGGCTGCTCCCGTTAGGGGTCACCACAGTGGATC
>JANRMT010062821.1:7941706-7956014 GCA_026402145.1 Polypterus bichir lapradei | reverse complement strand
GGGTAGGATCGCGAACGTGACTGAGAGAATGAAACTGAATGAAATGAAACCCATCTGACACTGCTGTTTTCACATAAACACGCGCTATAGCTCTGCACTCTGTAGGAAGTAAGTAAATAAATCCAAATAATGCTTGCGAACTGAAGTGTCTGTGTGCACTTTTCGTGGCATTACACGTGTATTTTTTGAGCATGCCCGTTTCGCTCAAACACAGGAAGCTCTGCAGTGTACTTGTGAGTTTCTTTTTTCATCAGTTATAGTCTTGAAAAAAGTGCACTTGTTTTGTTATACTTGTACATCAACATTTATATGTTACTTACATAAAAGCCAGATCGGTTGGAGAAGCCTGCAGTCAACTGAGACTAAGGAAGTCACTTGGATGACTGATATAACGTATCTCACTGGAAAAGAACTATGCCCAGATGAACTGAATCAACTTTCTAGAATTTCCTTACCTGGATTATTGAGCATGCATCGAGACATTTTGACTAACTTTGACAAGAACTGCCTAAAGCTTGTACATGAGTATGAGCAAACAGCACATAAGATGGCAGACTACAGGAACCACCTGATATTCAGCCTCAGATGTAGACAGAGCGGAATTACACCTAAAAGTCTACAGATGAAATCGTCAGTGAAGGGTATCCGAGCTACAAAAATCCTACAGAAGGCACAGAGTCAGCTGCTAAACGAACGGGTGAGACAAACTAACTTTACTATTGATGTTTTGAAATCTAAAGAGGAATAGATTCGACAAAGGCTTTCATCGCTTTTAGATGAGAAAACACTTCAATAGGTGATTGAATTCACTGAGAAGGCTTGTCTAGCACAGCACGAAAAGTCTAAGACCAGGCAGCAGAGGAAGTCTGATCTACTTGTGGTGTGCCAGAAACATTAGCATACGATAGGGAGATTCTCTATAGCTAACAGAGAGAAGGATGCCAGACACAAACCGAGGATGTGGACAAGTGGGTGAAGAATCTGTCTGACAGACAACTCGCCCAAGCAGAGAAAAACGTCCTTGCTAAAGAGTTAAACTTTGCTGTCACACCGAAACAAATCCCGCTAGTGGAACTGATCACAGCCACAGAGTCAGCAATCAGAAACAACAACTTTGCAGATGTGGAAGCGGAGCAACTGCGGATAAAAGTTTTGGCATGTCTCAGCAATGCTAAGTCCCCTGCACCCAATATCAGTATTGAGGAGAAGAAGGCTTTCATGGCACTCAGTAGGGACGACAACATCATCATCAGCAGACAAGAGGAGGTGCACGGTGTTGCTAAACCAGACGTAATATCATGAGAAAATTTTGTCTCTGCTTAATGACAAAAACACTTATGAACCCCTAAAATGAGATCCAAGTAGTGGTAACAGGAAAAAGGTGATAAATTGTCTCAAGCAGTACATGACAACTTAGATTGTGAAATTTCCATCAGCAATGGGGGACATTTGAAAGTTGATGTGTGCCGTAAACCAACGCATACGGATCAGTATTTAAGGTTTGACTCTCACCATCCACCAGAGCGCAAAATAGGTGTCATCAGGACTCTACAAAACAGAGCAAACACCATTTCCACAGACACAGCGGTCTGGGAAGCAGAAGAACATCATAACAAAAAGGCCCTGAGAAAATGTGGTTATCCCAGTGGACTTTTGTCAAAGCAGGGAAGACACCTAAAGAATGCTCTAAGCAATCCAGGAGAGAGGAAGGACAACCGCTGCCTAAGCAAAAACATTTGTTGATCCCTTATGTGTCAGGAGTATTGGAACAGCTGAGACGCATTTTTTCAAAACATCAGGTCTCTGTGGCTTTCAAACCCCAAAACACGCTATGGCAAAAATTGGTCTACCATAGGAACCGGGTGCCCTTGCACAGACAGTAATATAGTTTACGCAGTTAAGTGCCAAGAGGATTGCTGTGAATTATATATCGGGGAAACCAAACAACCACTGGCGAAGCAGATGGCGCAACACATAAGAGCTACCTCGTCAGGCCAGGACTCCGCAGTCTATATACACCTACAGGACAGTGGTCACTCTTTCAGTGATGAAGATGTGCACATCCTGAACAGGGAGGAATGCTGGTTTGAGCGAGGAGTCAAGGAGACCATTTAAAAAGGAATGACCATCTCTGAACCGAGGAGGGGGCCTAAGGGTACATCTTTAACCATATTACAATGCTGTGATTGTAGCCATTCCCCAACTCTTTGTGTATGGTACTCATGGCCATTGATCAATGGATAATTTGCATATCATTGATCACACAGCCCATTGTTAGTCAATGGTGCTAGTTTTCGGTCATTATGCAAAGGTACTGTTTATAAGTCCTTATAAGTATAGAGCCCTTCTTTACCTCCCCAATGCTTAGATCATGCTGAATGTTCAACTTTTCTGTTTTTAATGATGCATCAGCCTCTGAATAGAGGCATTTCAGTAGTTTTTCTGACTAGTAAGGTAATGGTCAGACTGAATTATGTAGGCATGCAATTTTGCCTGTACATAGCCATACACAAAGAGGCTAGGTTCATACATTGAAACGGGTCAATATTGCCAATTTTGATGACCTTGTCTTTAAATTTAATGCAGGCAGTTCTAAGAATTTCTACATCATCTTTACAATAAAAAGCCATCATCTCTTTAAAATTAAAACACCATATTTGACACTCTCGTGCCAGGCAAAAAAATATTTTTGTTTCGTCATCACACTCTGCACACCATAGCATTCAGGCTCAGAATATGGTCCAATATAATACTTATTTTCAGCAGTATTACCCCTTTTCATTTTCAAACCCCATGACTTTACGCATGGCACTCAACTTCATCAGCAAAAAGATGAGTGAGTCGATGAAATGTAACTGATAACCCAAATCAATGAAGTGCACCAACTTCCTTCCTTGAATAGTAACCTGACGGTTCACTCCATTTTCAGTGAAATACTTAATTAAAAAGTACCACAAGAGGAAGTTGAGGGGCTGGCCACAGCAGGCCTTGCCTGAAACAGAGAAGCCAGCTGAAATAAGCAGGGCAGAGGCGCCAGCCACAACTGTTACGACAGCAACAGAGGAGGTAGAAGGGTGAGCAAAAGTAGAGGAGGCTGACAGTGCAGCAGACACAGAGGAGGCTGGCGAAGTAGCAGAAACAGAGGAGGCTGACAGGGTAGCAGAAATAAAGGAGCCAGCAGAAACAAACATGGCAGAGGAGGCAGAAGCAGAGATGGTTGAGGGGATAGCAGAGTGGTGAGCAGAAAGATAAAAAGAATGGCAGAGGCTCCAGCCACAAATGGTATGACTGAAACAGAGTAGAAAAAGGGAAAAGCAGAAATAGAGGAGACTGAGGAGGCTGAGGGAGCCATACTAATAAGATTGTACATACTTAAAAAGAAAAAAATCATTTATTAAGTAATAGTATTAACTCACTTTTTGCACAGGCCAGAAACCGCCACCCTCTGAAACAATAAAAATACTTAATTTCTAAAGCTGGAGCAATATACAGTAATTAGAAACAGTCTTTCATTTAACATCGTGAAACTCACCTCCGGGTAAAAATGGTCTTGGAAAATGTTCATAGTCCGAAGATTTGTTGGAACTGTCAAATTTGATTTCGGATTTAAAAAGACAATCACTTGAACAGTTTAAAGAGGCATGACTGTAACAACGCATATTTCGATAATCTACACTTACCAACAACCACAAAAGAATTTTTTCCTTTGTTTTCCATTGCAGAAGAAAAAAGCAAAATAGCCTACCTTTTGGAAAGAACACCAATGCACATATATGCTGAAAAGATTAGCGTATATTATGCTGCTAAAGTTTTTTTATGCCTTAGGAGGGCACAATGACATGCCCTGTATGTTTGGAAGAAAGCTCATAGGTATTCTGTGGCGGTGAATCCCATTCATTCAAACTTTATGTGGTCTAGGTGTAAGATCTAGGTACACTGTGTAAAAGCATTTGCCAGGCTGATGTCACACACGTGCGCTTGGGAGTAGGTTGGTAGGTTCAAATAATGTGGTTGGCGCAGTCACTTAAACATCTCTCCTTTTGTCCCTCTGCAGACCAGCCGAAGAACCAACCAAATAAGGATGTCACCATAAGCCCACCCTTTGATGATGTCACTTACGGCCTTTCCTGATGATGACTTCCTTCAGAACCTACCTATCACAGACATCATTTCCTTTTCCGGCCACCCTGGAACATCCCCTTCCTGTCTCTGCCATATAAAAGCATCTGTCTACCTGCTGTATTTGGTTCTCAGCCTTTTGTGAAATTGTGTTTATTTTGCTACTTTTCAGTGTACGGGGTGGCCATCCCTCCCAAACCTTTTTGAGTGTCCTGCTCTCATTTATTCACACTGAATAACTTTGAATTTTTTTAATGAGCAATCACTTATGGCTTAAGACTTAAAATATTTCTTAGAATGATACAGATATTTTAGTATCTCTCTTTGCAATCTTTGAAAGTTGCCTGTTTTCATTTAAAGGCACCCTATAATCATTAGTAGGAGATGTTTATTTTAATCTAATGACTCTGTTTTCGATCATTAAAAGATGGTTGCCTAATTTATTAACTCAGTCTTTTCAAACTATAATGAATGTAAACGGTGCCTTTTTTCAAAAGTTATCCTTGGGATAATGAAGTTTATACACATCATAAAAAATAAACAATGAAACACCGTTCAAATTATATTAATAAGAGCTGGGTGCTTTATTCAGATTGTAAGTAGCTTCTGCTTCCTAGAGCTATGTAATTAAAATAGCGTATAATGAATTGTAACAATAAATCATTGTCGGAACGTTCTTATTGATAAGGGCTTTGTTAGTAAAGAACAGAGGTATGCATTTTTAACATTGAGAGTTGTCTTATGTATCAAAACAAGAGGAACACATTTTATTAAGATTTAATACTTCTAAATCTGGTGAGATGTGTATGTTTTAAGTTAGTACAAGAAAAGAGATATGGGGATGTGTGTGTTATTTTTAACATTAAGAAGGTTAGTAAAACAATGTATTTCTTGGGGTGTTTGAATGATGAACAAGCACTTGTGGCAAATAGTTCTTAGTTTGATATAGTCAAGGGGCTATTTTACCTTTAATTTAGTGCATACAAACAGCCAGTGGGTTTATTTTTAATAGTAGTAAAACAACGTCTTCCTTAGGATGTTTGAATGATGAGCAAACATTTACGGTTTTAGTGAAATCTTAGAGCTTTAACTTTCCTTATGAGTTTTTGATATCTTTAATAGTTGCATGCTAAAGGATGCCTGTTTGTTAGGAGAATATTTTAATTTAATAATTTGTCTTTAACAATTTTTCTTGATCTATTTACATAAAGAAAATTGAATTTCTGTAACAACTCGCGATTGTGTTTTTTAACAGCTGCAGACTTAGTTAACGCTAAAAGAAGTGGCTTCCTGTGGTTTAAAATTCCACAACAATTTGCGACTTTTTGTTTTTAACAGCTGCAGGCTTAGTTGACGCTAAAGAAGGCAGCTTCATGTGGTTTGAAATCCTGTTACGATTTACGAATGTTTGTTTTTGAACAGCTGCAGACTTAGCAGAAGATCAGTATTTTAGTTTAAAATCTTTAATTGTGCCCTTGACCTCATTATCAAGAAAAATGGAGGTGTGCATATTTATTGACACTCGTAATATTTCTTCTTATAATTAGTTTTGATCTGGTGAGATGAAGCAGATATTATTTAAGTTTAATAACTTGTCTTATGAATTTTACAAAGATACTTCCTTGGTAGTGTTTTACAAGCAAGAGAAATGTATATTTTAATGAAGCTTCCTGTCGTTTGAAATTCCGTAACAACTGCAGGCTTAACAGAATATCTGTATTTTAGTTTAAAATCTTTAATTGCACCCTTGATCTCATTATCAAAAAAAAAGGTGTGCATATTTATTGAGGTTACTAATATTTTCTTAATATTATTAGTTTTGATTGATTAAGATGATTATTTTAGTTTAAAAACTTGTCTTATGAATTTTAAAAAGATACACATTTCCTTGGCTATGTATTACAAGCAAGAAAAGTATATATTTTAATGAGGCTCCTATTATTTTTATATTTTCTTAATATTATTAGTTTTGAATCTAGTGTTTTTAAAGTTGAAGTTCGTAGTCAGGGTGGGTGTGTTAGTATCATAATTTGAGGTTTACGTTTTATAATTCATAATTTGGGGTGGGGTATACATTTCATAATTCATATTTGAGGGCATAATGCACATTAATAAAGCATAATTCATAATTCATAACTTGGGTGGGGCAAAATTTCATAAATCATATTTCAAAATTAATAATTTATGGGCCGGGCTTAAGGCCACAATCATTAATTTGACAGTTCTAGTCTTATAGCACTACTAAATAACAATTACACTCACTTTTTTTTGTAGTTAACACACTTTTTTTTCATTCTTCACGCCATTCAGTATATGGGGTTGGCTGCAAGATGCTCCAAAACTCTTTACACAATGAATATATCTGGTAGTTTAAGTAGGCAGGTTTTGGATTTGTAATTTTATACTTTTTCTCATTGTCAGGTATATATGTCAGATCATATTTTCCTACAATCTGCATGTACTGTACATTGCCTGAATAAAGATTTTTTGGGTAAATGTATTTTCTAAATAAATAATGATGATAATAATAATAATTACATTGCGGTGTGCTGGTGCCCTGCCCGGGGTTTGTTTCCTGCCTTGTGCCTTGTGTCGGCTGGGATTGGCTCCAGCAGACCCCCATGACCCTGTAGTTGGGATATAGCGGGTTGGATAATGGATGGATGGATAATAATAATAATAACAGCTCAACTGAAGAGACAGTGGATAGTACATAAGTATGAAAGGCCCTAGGCTATCAAAGTAGGGCTGCTAATCTTGTAAACAGTTAAAAAAAATATTTTTCTTTATTTGGCTTGAACAGAAAAGGAAGAAAAAGTGTTGTGCTTTGGAAATATTTTTTCTTGTTTTTTTCTTTTGGTTAATCTAAAGAATGTCATTGGGAGTTTGTATTTTCTTTTTCATTATTATTGATGACACCCCACTGACTGTGTTTTTCTGTTTTTCACTGTAAATAAAGAAGCACTGCTTGTGCATTTTTATTTTATTTATTCTTCACCACTGATCTCATGAACTACAATCTGCCCATTGTTCCAGGTCGTGCTGTGCATTGTTAGGCACGGAACATAATATGGACTTAAAGAATCATTTTATGTTGATCAGTGTCAAAAAAACTCAGATTAAATCTACTGTGGTTCTATGCTTTAAAATAATAAAATATGAAAACGCCCAACTGGGTGAATACTTTTTATAGGCACTGTATATAAAAGCTTCCACTTGACCTTATTCCTGATTGCTTTAGGCGGAATTATCATTTTTATTTGGATGATAGTCAGATCTGTTTCCGCGTTTAAAGTGGATGCTTATCAGAGATCTCTGGGCCCATGGCATTAAATAAATTAAATACTGAATGGAGCACAACTTTTTAAAAATTTGCTGTAAAAAAACTAAATCTTACTCTAACTGGCACCAAAGCTTAAAAAAATTAAATCCTTTTCAATCACAATAGGTAATGAAACTGTCTTGCATTTATCTTGTACAAAGAATCTTTCCCTTATTTCTGATTTCTTTTTCGTATTCACATATTATAAATCACATTAATAAAAGGTTTTTGCTTCCACTTCCCCAACATATTTTTATATATGTTTATTGCTATCTTTTTCTGATGCTGAGGAGCTTGTCCATGCTTTCATCAGATTCTTTACTTATTTTTATTACCCTCTGCTGACAGCTGCCCATTCTAACCAATCAGAGTATCTCAACTCCAACTGGTTCAAACTCTGCTGTAGATCTCCTCACTTAAACAAGCAGAATTAAGTCTGCTGGATATACCTGTAGTTCTTCCTTTTCTTCTTAAAGATGCTTTTGAAGTGATTGGACATAGCATTTTGGACATTATAAATAGTTGTCTTGAAACTGGTTGAGTCCCAACCTTTTGTTAACATGGTGTGGTGCAGCCTTTCATTAAAAAAGCAAATCTGGACTTTACAGACTTGTCAGACTTCAGACCCATTTCCAAGTTGCCCTTTCTTTCCAAAATTCTGGAGAAGATTGTCTTTCTACAACTGCAAACTTTCTTAAACGAAAATGTCATTTTTGAAATATTTTGGTCTGGTTTTAAGAGACACTACAGCACAAAGTCTGCACTTCTAACGGTTCTAAACAATATTTTTGAATAAGTAATTCTAGGGAAATTGCTGTTTTATTGCTGTTAGATCAGACTGCAGCAACTGATATAGATGACCATGACATCCTTATTGCCTGTCTTGAGTAGTATGTGGGTATACAAGAAACTGCTTTGGAATGGTTCACGTCATAACTTACAGGCAGAACCTTTTCAGTCAGCCTGAGCAGTTTCCCCTCCTCCATGGCCCCTATCATCTGTGGCGTCCCTCAAGGATTTATTCTGGGGTCTATGCTTTCTTTTCACTGTATATGTTGTCCTTAGGGTCCATTTAAAAAAAACACAATCTTTCCTTCAATTTCTACGCAGATGATACAAAAATATGTTTTCCACCGGAACAAATCAAAACAAATTCTCGTAAACCTTTATTGGAATGTCTAGGAGGCATTAAACATGGATGTCACTACATTTTCTTAGTCTAAATGAAAAAAAAAATAGAGATTACGTTTTTTTGGACCTTCATACTTGTGCTTCAGAAATTAATCTTGTCCCCTTGACAACCTACTGTAAACCCTTTGCAAAAAATCTTGTTAAAGCCTGTTTCTATCAGCTAAGGGTTTTGGCTAAGGTCAAACCATTTATTTCAGTACATGGTTTTGAAAGACTAATTCATGCATTGGTCTCTTCTCGGCTTGGCTATTGCAACTCATTATGAATTTGAGTTAATCAGTCATCCCTTGCTCATCTTCAGCTCGCCAGAATGCTCCTGCCAGGCTTCTACCAGGCACACGAAAACAGAATCACATCACACCAGTCTTAGCTTCTCTACATTGACTTCCTGTTTGCTACAGAATTGAGTTTAAAATTTTACTGTTTGTTTTTAAGTCCCTAAATGGTTTAGCCCTCTTTCATCTTACTTAACTCTTACAACCTTACTCTCCGTCATAATCGCTGAGGTCTTCTGATCAGAATCTTGTTATGCCAAATTCTAGACTTAAGCTTAGACAGGACCATGCTTTTGCAGTACCTGCCACTAAGCTTTGGAGTCTACCTTTTTATATGATTTCAGCACCAACTTTGGTCACTTTTAAATCCCACCTGAAAGCCTATCTTTTTGACTTGGCTTTTAAACTTGTGAGTATTTATTTTTGGTGTACAGTGAACCCTCGTTTATCACGGTTAATCCGTTCCAGACTCTACCGTGATAAATGAATTTTCGCGAAGTAGGATTCTTTATTTATAAATCTAATATTTTCGCAGTTAGAGTATAGAAAACCTGTTTACGACCTTCTAAATACGTTTTTTAACATTATTAGAGCCCTCTAGACATGAAATAACACCCTTTAGTCACCATTACACTCGTAATACCCAATATATTAGACAAAATAAGAGAAAATAAGACATATTAGACGTTACAAATATCATATTACTAGGCGCACTCCTCAATTTTTGTGCGCTCCATGTGTACATCAGGCATGTAAGTGTAGGGAATGAGAACATCAAAGTGCCCATTCATAACATCTCCCGAAAACCTACGTTTTTTTTTATCCCCTCAAGTGCCTGTCCAAAGTCGTACAATGTGAGCCGAATCTGTACCGCTAAAGACGGAGTTTCATGCACTAAATAAGCTATAGATGAGAATAAGCAAGCACCATCTCCCCTGATATTTACTACGCGGTGAGGCATTTGTACTCCATCAACATTAATTATTTCCAGAGACATAATTTTGTCTATTTTTCCAGCGCATCGCGCACAAAAGCAAGGGAACGATGAGAGCACCAGAACTCTGCTCACATCGCGTCGCTTCATACCTCAAGCCGCAAGTAGTAAGTCTGTAATAAGCGGAATACCGCTACGCTTTGCACTCACGGGACGGAAGGACAATCCCGAACGCTTTTATATAGTAGATTATTGTACTGTACATTTAATTGCACACAACCACTAACCTATGAAGGCACGACCTCAGTAGGAAAGTCTTCAGAGGCAGTGCAGTATCTTCAGCAGGTGCGTTATTGTCTTCAGTGAAGAAGTACTAGGAGTAGGCAGTGGGTGTCTGGGTGCGCGGCTGAAGAACATCTTGATAGGCAGTTGCTGGCGCTGTCTTTTCATATGCGTGAGGAGGCTTTTGTAGGGTATTGCCATCTTTAATCATATCCAAGAGTTTCACCTTCTCCTGGATAGTAAGCATCTTCCTCCGGCGCTTAGTTTTATTGTCAGAAGGCTTAGAAAAAGCAGCACGTTTAGGAGCCATCGTAGGGCTTAGATAAAAGTTCTCAGAAAGCGCATGCGTAGTGACGTAAGTGTGTATGAGAAAAAAATCGCGATAGAGTGAAGCCACGAAAGTCGAAGCGTGATATAGCGAGGGATCACTGTATTTATTTACTATCTCTCTCTCTTTATATATATATATATATATATATATATATATATACATATATATTGTGTTCGGATTCAGCGGGTTAGAAAATATATGGATGGATGGATGGATGGATATATATATATACTAGCCATGTGCGCCCAATTACATTGCGCGTGTTAAAGTTGTCTGTGAAGGGCTCCCTGTTTAAACGCGGCTGCTAGTCATGAACTGGGCCCTTCGTCGCACAGCATTATGATTTTTTATAAGGGAAACAAAATTACAAAAGAAAACCCTTGGATATTGATTCGATAGGAATGGCCTACTCGGAATCACTGTCCGAATCGTAATTATGTGGTGGTGTAGGAGCATTTCTGCTTCTGTCTGTTCACAGTCCGTCTCATTTTCACGACGCTGTCGTTTCCTCTCACGATGTCTTCTCAACCTTTCTCCAATATCGCAGGTTACTTTGTGGCAATCCAAAGAGTAAGGCAATATACACGGAGCAATGGTTATAAAAGGGAGGCACATAGGTATCCAGGCTCTTTAAAGCATAAATAGGGATCACTTCACTGACATGTGAGCAAGCCATGGTACAACTGTGAGACGCGCAGCACTCGCCGGCTACAACGTAACAATAATAATTTCCGGAACGTGCTGTTACGTTGTCATTCATTTTACCCACTGTCTTTCTTTCATTCATATGTTACGTAGGCACGTACCTTTTATCTTTGGCAATCTCATTCTCTAACCAGACCTCAGGAGCTAACCAGCGTAACACTGTCCACCACCCCTTTCGTTATTCCGGCACATTGTTTACATCCGTCAGTAACAACAACGTACTAAACTGGAAGGTGGTCTACGCATGCGTGGAATTCGCAGACAAACAAAGATCAAGATCTAAATGAAGATCTCTTTAGTTAATTTAAAGAACAACAATTTGTTTAGTTTGAATGTCTGTGTTTTGAGGTGTGACTGGAGTACTACAGTCTTCAGTAGTATAAGCCTGGAGGAGATTCTTAATGCAATGCCAATGTTTTAGTTGTCTCTCTACTGCCATCTAGTGCTTCTTCTTCTAATTCATTTGCGGACAAACAAAGATCAAGATCCAAATGAAGATTATACACTCACCTAAAGGATTATTAGGAGCACCTGTTCAATTTCTCATTAATGCAATTATCTAATCAACCAATCACATGGCGGTTGCTTCAATGCATTTAGGGGTGTGGTCCTGGTCAAGACAATCTCCTGAACTCCAAACTGAATGTCAGAATGGGAAAGAAAGGTGATTTAAGCAATTTTGAGCGTGGCATGGTTGTTGGTGCCAGACGGGCCAGTCTGAGTACAGAATTTCACAATCTGCTCAGTTACTGGGATTTTCACGCACAACCATTTCTAGGGTTTACAAAGAATGGTGTGAAAAGGGAAAAACATCCAGTATGTGGCAGTCCTGTGGGCGAAAATGCCTTGTTGATGCTAGAGGTCAGAGGAGAATGGACCGACTGATTCAAGCTGATAGAAGAGCATCTTTGACTGAAATAACCACTCGTTACAAGCGAGGTATGCAGCAAAGCATTTGTGAAGCCACAACACGCACAACCTTGAGGCAGATGGGCTACAACAGCAGAAGACCCCACCGGGTACCACTCATCTCCACTACAAATAGGAAAAAGAGGCTACAATTTGCACGAGCTCACCAAAATTGGACAGTTGAAGACTGGAAAAATGTTGCCTGGTCTGATGAGTCTCGATTTCTGTTGAGACATTCAAATGGTAGAGTCAGAATTTGGCGTAAACAGAATGAGAACATGGATCCATCATGCCTTGTTACCACTGTGCAGGCTGGTGGTGATGGTGTAATGGTGTGGGGGATGTTTCCTTGGCATACTTTAGGCCCCTTAGTGCCAATTGGGCATTGTTTAAATGCCACGGGCTACCTGAGCATTGTTTCTGACCATGTCCATCCCTTCATGACCACCATGTACCCATCCTCTGATGGCTACTTCCAGCAGGATAATGCACCATGTCACAAAGCTCGAATCATTTCAAATTGGTTTCTTGAACATGACAATGAGTTCACTGTACTAAAATGGCCCCCACAGTCACCAGATCTCAACCCAATAGAGCATCTTTGGGATGTGGTGGAACGGGAGCTTCGTGCCCTGGATGTGCATCCCACAAATCTCCATCAACTGCAAGATGCTATCCTACCAATATGGGCCAACATTTCTAAAGAATGCTTTCAGCACCTTGTTGAATCAATGCCACGTAGAATTAAGGCAGGTCAAACACCGTATTAGTATGGTGTTCCTAATAATCCTTTAGGTGAGTGTATATAGATATATATATATATATATATATAAGCATAGTCTATTGATACGCATTTAACCAATTTGCCGTGTAATCGTTCTACAATTTTCATGTTAATTCTTTTGTCTTTGAACTCGAAAAGATTATTGTAGACTCTGATATTTTGCCTGCAGTGTTTGTGGATTTCACTTTCACCAAACAACAAATCTTTTAATTCTCGCGGATACACCTCTTTATTGGGAGGAAACACTACTTTTCCCTGATAGCAACAGGAATTAGCTGATCTACAAGTCTCCGGCTTAAACTTTAAAGCCTTACAATATCTACATACTTGTGACATATCACCTATGTCCATATATTCGATCTCTTTTTGCTGTTCTGTTATTTCACAGAGTAATAATTTCCATTTGTTTGTGCTAATGCGATCTTTATTATCTTTTTTTTTTGATACTTTCAAATTTTCCTACTTTCATATTCTTTAACTTGCTCTGCATGTGTATCGCGCCAACATTTTTGAACGTCATTATGAAGTGTTTTATTTTTGGATTTGACCTACGAGCTTTTCCATTCCACTTGGTCCAAGCTGATTACTTTCCTTATTTTCTGAATTTCCACATAGATTATTATTGTTCTCTTGTGCATCCTCTTTTGCTTAGTCATTCAAATGCCATCTAGAACAGGGGTCCCCAACCCCCGTCTGACAGCCGGGCCGCGAGAGAACTGCCGGCAACGGAGACTCACTCACTGAAGGGCTACGGCAAAAAGGCTACCCTCTTCATTGAGGACACTTTTCAGGACGCTAGACGGGCAGGTCTTTGCAGCTGCGCAGAAAGAGGAGAGAGATCGAGGTGAGAGAGTATTACAACGAAGTATTTTTATGTTTCTGACAGTTTCCCCATATGACACAAGTCTATAGAAATCTCATTACTACGAAGTACATTCAGCAGCAGATACTTTCATTACAATGAAGTGACCTTGAAATGCTTGAATGAATCATCCACAGAATAGTTAGTTCTATGGTCATAGCACAGTTGTGCACATTTGCACAGCGATCCCTAAACAGAAACATTGTAAAAAATGTTCTTTCTTCAAACTTTCCTTGTACTGTTTTTTTTGATATTTTTGTTTTCTGTGGTTTTCAGTGATACCTTTTGCTTATTGCTCATCAACATTTGAAAAACATCCATTGGAATTTAATTTATTGTCACCCTCCTATAGAAATGGCAGACACGAAAAAACGATAACATTGTTAATGTTTGTGATGTGCAATCTGTTAGTATGACAAATGCAATGCATATGTCTTTGTTATATGCGAAAAAGAAGAAAAATCTCGGGTTGCAAACTTATGCGAACTGATGCATTTGAAGACACCAAAAAAAGCAGTTTTTATGTGGTTCAGTGATGCTCGTTCAAGAAACATTCCTATTAATGCGGCACTCATTCAAGAAAATATGAGGTTT
>JANRMT010062821.1:7835809-7941306 GCA_026402145.1 Polypterus bichir lapradei | reverse complement strand
CCCCATTCTGATGCTCGGTTTGAACTTCAGCAGGTCGTCTTCACAATATCTACATGCCTACATGCATTGAGTTGCTGCCATATGATTGGCTGATTAGATGTTTGAATTTAAAAGCAATTCAATAGATGAACCTAATAAAGTGGCCGGTGAGTGTATACTGCATATGCTGTATGTATTTGGTGTATTTATGGAAGCTGTACAGCACTTTGGTCAACTTCTTCTGTTTTTAAATATACTCTATAAATAAAATTTGACTTGACTTTTCTTAACACTTGATCTATTGTACTCTTCACAGAATCCCTGTGTCTTCCAGGATTGAATAAAAATAATACCAGATACATCAGGAACTGGTTTACTGATCTTGTAGATCTTGACTTGTTCAAAAATTGACCTGTACTAGATTGGTGAGGCAGGCTTCAGATCTCTTGCTTCCAGGTTTGGAATGGTCTTCCTTAAGTAATTGGATCTGTAGACTCAGTTTCTTTTTAAAAGTTAACTTAAAACACAGCTGTTCATTAAGGCATTTGCACTGATGTTATAACAATTTCTGTTTATTCATTCCCTCTGTCTACGTCCTTCTGATGGTACTCTGTATCAAAATCTGTCATTTGTTTATTGTCTTCTACTAATATTTTATTTCTGTCTATCATCTACTTAGAATTTTGTGTTTATTTTTTAATTTGGTATTTAATGTTTCATTACTAGTTTATTTTGATTATTATTTATTGACACTTCTCTGTTCTTCTGTTTCTGTGGGTGTCCTTTTTGAATATTTGTGAAGCAGTTTGAGCATAAGAAAGGATTTTATTAAACAAGATATATTATTATTATTATTTAAGCAATGCATTGGGCCACTTAACTGTTACATATAATACTTGTATAACTGATAGCCATAAATGTAAAAGTATTGATATGATTAAATTAACTGATGTAACTAATGCAATTGATAGTTTTTTGTTTCCATCTTTCTAACACTATCATCATAAATTATATGTGGGATTTTGGCGATCGACTTTCAATTTTTTAATGTGATTTATATTCCAGATTGTGTCCTTTTTTGTTACAGCCTGACATAGTCTGTTCTCAATATAATCAGATTGATGACATTTTCTTACATTATCAAATTTGATAATCTATCCATTTCTGGAAGTTATACTGTCCTTTAAATACTGTAGAAAGCTTGAACTAAGTACAAAACTAAGGCACGTCTCAAACATCTATCATTTTGCTCTATACTATCCAGATCACAGTTTTTTAAATATTTTGAGGTCTATAGATTCAGATGAAATCTTTGCCTTTTGATTTGTCCTCCCTCATTACTTTCTTTTTGTATGAATGCAGATTATTCGGTTTGTTTCCATATACAATCAACATTGTTTTATTTATACAAAATGTTTGTCTTCTCTTTAAAATTAGAAAAAATATTAACCAAAATCAGCAATAAACAAAACAAAAATACAGATGGTAGTTTTCTCCATAGATTTAAACTGTGACTCTGAAATGGGGAGAACAATAATTCCATGGATTGTTTCATAATATTTAAAAAATGTTGCATGAAAAAATGACATTATCCTTTTTATGTGTAATGAATCAATTATTATTAATTGTTCAATCCAAAAATAACATTCACAAAATCTTAACTAGTCCAAAAATATATCAGTTTGTCATCCAATGACACAGTCATTATTTGTTATGTTAAATACACAATGAAGCCAGACATTTAGAGCTTTTCAAACATATTATTCTTGAAAACATAGTCAATGGGAATTAAATATTAAAAGGAAAAAAGGGAAACTGGCCATGTAATTGGAATTAGAAAATAAGCCAATCTGCTTGACCAGTACAAAAATGACATATTTCTATGAAACACTTTTATGCAACCAGTTGTAGGACCTTAAGTAATGCTAAATGTATATAAATGGATAATAACAAAAACCCTCACCTATTTGGAATCAAAAAATATTATTTCACTCACATATCAATCAAATATGTGCTCTGATGCAAATGAATTCCTAACCTGAAATCAGAGTTTAGTAATTTACTCTGCAAAAAACACAATAAAAGAAAAAAGATGATTTGACCATTTTCCCATGTCTTTTGAAACAAACCCTTCTTTTATATTAATGTATTGAACATAACAATGTCTGTGATATCAATATTTGATAATGAAAGGAAACTTTAATTCCAATGTAATCAATGTAATGCATTGATTATTTCCAGTTAATGAACTGAACAGATAAAAATGTGTTATATATACAGTATGCCAGGCTCCATTTTTGTTTAAAGCATTTGCTTGCATTATTTTTCAATTGTTTTATTTAATGTTTTGTTTAAAAAAGTAAAAGGAGGTAGTATATTTTTCACTTTAATCCATCTGGCTTATGCAGGAGCAGTTTATTAAGGCCTTTATGTGCTGTTACTTTTCGCAAATTTAATAAAAATAAATAACAGCCAACCTAACATTATCATTTGAATTCAGCTCAAATATGTGTTGTTTAAAATGACATTTAAACAAAATATTCATCATATTTTACAACTGTATTTTTGTGTAGTACATTTTGCATAAAGTAAAAAAAAATGTAAACTGATTATATATTTCTTGTCCTTTCTAGAAAAATGAACTCTGAAATACAATAGACCAATTTACATTGTAAGCATTGACTTTAGTTTAAAAGATAGATCTTTGACTTTAAGAAATGTATTCGGAATGCTGACTTGCTAGGCTCACTGATAATAATGTCAGTGTAATAAGCATGTTGAAGATTCTTAATATTGTTGTAAAATAACCAGGAGATGAAACAACAGGATGAAGATGGGGTTGGAGTGGTGAGCTGATGATAAAACTAACTGGGACAGCAGAATAATCAGAATAAAACAACCAAAGCACAAGAGCGTACTCGTAGTCAATCAACAAAACTATGGTTGAAACCAAAAAGAAAGGAACCTAATGCCATGCCTACTTGAATAGAAAATGAAAAAACTATTTTATAATATATTAGTGCACATATAGCAAGAAAGTGACCTAAATGCACCCCCAAAACAACCTAGAATATTTACTAGCTTGCCAAGATTTAGCTTTACCCCAGCTAGGCAGTGGCTTTTTCCCACACAGGTCTAAAATGCTTTTAAAGTTCAAAGTATCTTAAATGTCCCAAGATATACAGAAAAACACCATAAATATCCCACAAGGGACAAAAACCATAAAACCTCTTGCTTGAGAAGCAAGGCCAAAATAAAATCATTATAAATGTTTACATTTTATTTGTAATGAAAAATTAAGCATACATGGAAAAAAGTAAAAAAAAAAAACAAGACAGCAGGGATTGCCTAAAAAGGCAACCCATAGTAAATAAATCTAAAAATGAGATCCAAACAATTAAAGGACAGAAAACCAAACAAGAAATCAAAAATCAGGAAAACAATACTCATAGTAAGCACTCTTTGAATATCAATGAACCACTGAAGGACAAAACTCACATATAAAGGCTAAGTGCAGTCCTTCAGCAATGATGTCAGGGTGGCTTCGTCTCATAGGTTCCAAACACAACACAGAAGGAATATACTTGAAAATGAAATACACAATACATAATTAAATAACACTTAAATAATACAATAATAAAAAAAAATTAAAACAATAAGTACATGACAAATAATAATTAAAAAATAACACAAATGACAAACAAAAAATAAACTTGAGCAAGGGAAGTAAGCTTGGCTGAACCATAATAGGTAAAAATAAAGTTTTTATTGTATAGAACATCCACTGTGAAACTATGAACCTGCCATGCACTGCCATGTTTATACTGAACAATAAGAACAGGAAGATGACATCACATGGAATAAATTATGTCATATAAAAAAAAGCCAATAATTTTATATCACCCATAAAGTAAAATCAAAAGGGAAAGTTAATGACAAAAATTAAATCTTCACATACAATAACTACAAAACAAACAAAAACACACATATAAAAGTGGTTAAATACCATAGCCAATAGATTTTCATTGTTCATTAAATCGTTATTTTGCTAGTTCATGAATAGCTATGATAACAATATCTAAAACTGCCACAATGAACCTTATTTATTAGAGTCCATATCCTGTAAGTCTCATGGAGATTTCTCTGGCCACATCCAAGACAATACTCCTTTTTACACCAGTACATTATAGAAGTGCACAAACTTTTTAAAATCATGTAAATCAAATATTTTTGTAATCTCTGACCTTGTACTAACACTAGCAGATGTAACTTTGTTAAATTCTCTTCTACCCAAATTGATATTTTCCAAAAGACTTAAACATCTACAGAGATAATTCACATTTTATCCAAGGACATAAATCAGCTCATATGTAAATTAGAAGTATATCTGGAATAATCACTGAAATATCTAAGACTAATCAAGATTATACTGTACATATTGGTTAAATATTTTGTTCTAAATAAATTTTTGTTACTGCAAACACTATTTAATTTTTTGACCACAAATGAAGTAAGAATCTTTTTAAGTCACATTATTCTTATATTGAGTATGGAGAAATGGCCAACTGGATGAAAAGACCAGGTGAGAGAGCATCCACAAGGCATTACCTTTCCCAGAATGCTAGAGGGCAGCCCCATTGGATGGCTGTGGCACCACGGATTTCCACAGGTCACGCTGGGAATTAGAGTTTCATAAAGCCCTGTTGGGTTCCGTCGGGGCCACTAGGGGAGCTGCGGGGATGGCAGAGCCCTGCTGTGTTGCACTTTCACCTGTCCTGGGAGTGATTCCAGGCCTTGCTAACAAGCCACCTGGAGCACTCTCAGGTGCAGCATAAAAGGAGCCTCCCACCTTCATTTGAAGCTAGAATCAGGAGGAAGAGGACGAAACTCGCTAGGGAGGAGTGGAGGTGGAAAGAGGGAGAAGAAGAAAAGAAAAGAAGGGTGTGTTCTTGGTGCATTGTACTGCAGTTGGAAACAAGGGAAAAACGCATTCCCACTGAAATAAATTTGTGCTGTGCTGGAACGCATGTCTCTGCCTGTGTCAGGTTGAGGTGGATGGAGTGCCCCATGGTGGTTAACAACGCATGAAGAGGAGGTTCTGATTACTGCTATGGCAATAAGAAATACAGTTGAAGCTAATGTTAGTGAATAACAAGAAAAAATTAGTATATTTAAGGAATTATGCAAGTCCCTATAGATACATTGCAATACAATAAAGGAGAAGATAATTCCTTGCTAAAATAATATTGCTGCATAAAACAGTCTCATTGAAACCGAAGTTGGTGTAAATAATTTGTGCTTGGCATCAATCATTGTTTTTCCAAAAAGAAAAAAGGTTCCCTTGAGTGGGCATCTTTTAGGCAATTTTCAATACATCAAAATTATGTTAAGATGGTGGTGAGAGCATTGGCTGAAACAGTAGTGCTCCCTTCCAAATACCACTATAACAAACAGGATTTGTTAAAAGTTAGAATCTATTGTTTCTGTCTCTGACAATTATATGATATGGTACTGTATACATTCATACAGAATACAAGACACTGGGCTCTTGTTATATCTGGATGCAGAAAAAGCTTGTCAACAAGATTTTATCAGCTTGTTTAGTTTAGGAAAGAAAATCCTATTCAAATTTGTTCCTGTCTTGTATAACACTCACTATTTTACTAGCAGTCTGGTTGTACATCACTCACTTAAAATATGGACCCAATGATTTTGTCTTTTAGTTGGCTTTAACATGCACAGTATTCAGTTCAGTTTAACATACACGGTATTTAAGCCATGGAAGTAATAAGGTATCTATACCTTTAGAGACCTACATATTGACAATACGTTGACATCTTTTGATAACTTATGGTTTAAACATAGACTTCCAGGAATATACTAGAAACTTTGTCAAAACTATCCTGCCCATCTTCGATAGTCTTCTTTTAGTATCTACACTTGAATATATTGACATTCTGAGCATTCAGAACTAGACTCCCATCTGAAAAGATGTTTTTCTTAATGCTATTAATCGTGTTTGTTTTTTTTTTTCCAATACTCTGTTATAGAGGGATTTCCCACAGATACTCTAACTCTCCTTATTGTCTCTGCTTGTAATTACAAGACATAAACTGCTTATGATTTTGTTAATATAGATAAAGCACACATCTAAAGATAGATTGTTGTATGTTTATGTACATTGCATCCATATTATGTTTTAATAGATTATATTATACTGTGCATTGTAGTTGCCATTCAAGGGTGAAATAATAATCGTTCTCTTTAGTGGTCATTGTTCACCACCTAGTGGATATTTAGTAGAACTGTTTTTGCATTTTCACTGTGGTTTAAATGTGTTTTTGTAAATAGATTGATGCAAAAATGTATATTCTTGTGGATTAAATGCATTATAGATTTGAGTAATATGATGTTCTTCATTCTAAACAGTCAGTAAGAAGTTCAACTCCTATTTCTTAGGCAAGCTTTGCCCTGACATGCTCACAGAAATAGTAGCACTTGCAATCCAGTCTCCAAGCGTGAGCCCTCCTGGAGGTAAAGCTGAGCCACCTGGTTGTACCATGTTGTATTGCCCTGTGAAGCGACGTAGGTTGATCCAAAAATGAAACAGGCATGTTGAAGTTTAAAATAGATATTGATTATTGATTGAAGTCCATAATCCAACAAAACAGTTATCAAGAATGATAGAAGAAGGTCAGAACAAAGTACATAGAATCAAAGAGTATGATAGGCAGTATTGGTAGTGCCACTTACTTCATATGACTGCACAATTATTAATGTTGCATAGCAAAAGACACAGACAGGAGGTGTAAAATGTAGCAAAATGGAGTTACTAAGGGTGGTGCTCTAGCCAGCTCGTAATACCATTTTTAGGTTTTTATGTTCATAGGATGAATATTTCTAAAGTGAAAATTCTACAGTGAAATTCTTGATTGCATATGCTACTTATCATGCAAAAGTCACCACTCTTCAGCTCCTTGATTGGTATTATTTCCATGCCTTGAAAATATTGTTTTTGTGTACAGAAATAACAATCTCAACTCAAAGTTGGAATTATAATTCAATAAAATCCAATGTGTTTCTATATATGCAATAGAGAAATTGCATGTAGTACAAATATTTGTGAAAGTGTGTGCTGTACAGTATATGCAGAATATGTCAAAATAATACATATATGTAGGCAATACATGTTGTGTGCAGCTTAAATATTTATATTTTTTTCTTCTTCCTAAAATGCAATAATCTATTAGTTGTTTATGAGCTAGTCTCCATTTTATTCCATTGTAATGTGGCTTATAGTTATAGGAATACATTTTTTTACTGTCAAAATTTCCCACCTCTTGATATTATATGTAATCATGTGCTCAAAAATTTTGTTGCTTATCCTGTAAGATACTTTTGAAATAAATTTATGTCACTCTCATAATAAACTAGATGTTGGTTTTTGGGTAAGTTTAAGGTTTCCTAAAAAATTGCAGTTGCCATCATCAGTGAATTTTATTGCCTGTATAGGTTATTTTTGTTTGAGTTGATGCTTGTGCTGTTGCACAGCTTACCTATACAGTATACATGTGGATTCTTTATCTTGTTATGTGTTTAATTTATTATGTAATGTATTGGACAATAATATCTTTGCTTTCACTAAATTATTTGTAAAAAAGGCTAGTTGAATGAAGCTCTCTTCTATTGATTTCTATTATAAATTTGAACAGGTAGTGTCAATAAGCTGACATTAAAAAGCACACTTAAAAAAGATTCACTGTACATTTGACCCTATGAATCTATGAATGTCACTTCACTTTTTAAAATGATTGTGCTTTTGCACTTGCAGTATACTTGATTGTATTGTACCTATAGTACCAATATAAATGCTCTTTAAGCTTAAAAACACTGCACTTCATGCGGCTGTTGTATTTATATATGCAAGCATGGGTAACATTTTCTAAAAACACTTTTTTATAATTGTATTATTGATTTTTTGAGAACTGGGCAACCTAAGTCTTCAATATGATATTCCAGCTATTCCAAATATTATTTACAAAAGAACTTCAAAAGATCATGCCTAAACAAGATTATTTGGAAAAAATACAAAATTAAATATAAATTTTTAATTCATTAATTGAATTATTCCTTACTAAAATGAAAGGTTTCCCAGTATATCCAACTCTAGAATGTTTGATCAGACTATAGTATTTGATAGATTCATTTACAGTAGGACATGTATTAGCTGTTTCTGCCTGAATGATGCAGATGGTTTAGAATGAAAATATTCAGAAAGGAAATCTGTAAACTATTGCTTTGATATTTCTGAAAAAAAAAACAGGGTTTGTCATTCTTCCCTTGTCTATGTGGTTTTTCACAAAGTCAGTGAAGGCATGAACTCTGCAATTGACTGCATAGTGTCCTATTCAGGGCTTATACCTTACTTGGGCCCAGTATTCCTGCAGCATTCCTAATCTTGAATTGAATTAACACTAGAAGCAAAGTGGACTACATCAATTTTTATTTTTTATTTTTTTTATTTCCTCACTGTACATGTCATGCTGCTGCCTGTCCTTGACTTTTCCTAAATTGCAAATGCTCAGGTTGATATTAATGTAACTCTAAAATTCTACTCAGAAAATATAAGTGACATTATTTTTCTTTATTTTTTTACATGAAAGTTGATACCTAGGTCTGAATAACTGCTTATTTCCTCTAGTTCAGTATATTTTACATATACTTTTTTTACCAAATCCTCTCCTGCTGCTGTTACCGGTGTTGCTACCCAAATACGAATTGCCGTCTCTCTCTATTCTGCAGACAACTAGAAAATAATGGCGAATGTGTACACTCAGTAGTTTGACATCTTTTTCATGTGCAACTAATATTATGTTTTCTTCTAAATGGCCTTATTAAATGGCCATGTCTCACACTCCATTATTCCCACCAGGTTTAGCATGGTACAATCTTGGATGTGTATCAGCATTTTCATGACAGAAGTACAAGCAAAGAAAGCCAACTGGTTATCACATTATCAGTTCTACCTTTTCTGAGAAATTGTTGTGCACAAGATGCCTTCCAATGCTGTGCTTTTCACTTGTGACTTGCTTGATCCACAATGTGCCATGTTGCTTGTTCTTCTTTCTACAACTCAAATAGATGCTGGCTAAGAACTTCATATTCTGATTGATATATGTTTGGAAGTACATCATGTGTTACAACAGTGAGGACAGAATATAACCATTGACGAGCAGTTAACCCCTATGAATTGGTGATGCCTTTCCACTCAATACAAGTCAAGAAAACCCAAAAAGTCTATTGCCAAATTCTGGATAGATGCTTATATAAATAACAAACATATACTAAATGTTATTGTCTAAGGTGAAAAAAATCATATGTGATTACCAGTGGTGATGTATCTTACTAAACTTTTTATATTCAATTGAAGCCATGTCACTGACAATATTTTCATATCAATTGTCTTAGCAAATAAGCTAATTGCCTAATAGCCAAGCTGATTCAGTATCGAGCTGTAAACAAAATGAGATGGCAGCTGCTACCCCACTGTGAAGGGCAACATAAGAGGTTGTCAAGAAGGCAGACATTGAAAAAGCCTAGGGGCACTACCAGGTGACAGAACGCACATGCATCAAAACAAAATTGAATTAATTGCTCCTGTTTTTAGTGTGGAAGCCACTCACATGCTACAAACATTAATGCAGACTGCTGCATTAATGTTGATGTGGACAATTTTGTAATCAGTCTATCATAACTTTCGAGGTTTATGTACATATTCTGTGAAATATATAAGTATGGGTGTTATTTTTTATAAACTATGTGGATGCTTAATATTTACTTAATCTATTATTTTATCTTTCCAATTCAAATTGTTGTTTGCTTTCTGCAATTAAATACTAATGTGGTCTTGTGCCAAGCAGCAGCACAAGTGGAAAGCCACTTGTAGCACAGCATCCTTTCAGGTCTCTCTCGCTCCTGGTAGAAATATGCAGTGCCAGGTGTGAAGATGCACATGCAATAAAACAAAACTGTGTAAAGTGTCACCATAAAGATGCTAAGAATTTCTACTGACTGCTGATGTGGATGTTGTATTAATAAACCTATATGCGATTTACAAAGTATTCCGTAAAAATATGTCATAGCAATGCATGTTTAAACTATTTTTTAAAAAAGGTTACTTTCTTCTTCATCTGTTATGTGCCCAGCTGATATGTTGTTTTGCTGTTCACCAATAAAACATAAATACTGAATCATTTTTTCTTATTTTTGTAATTGAAAGCATATGCAAAGATTGAAAGTGAAAATATATGCAAAAAATACATGCTGTGTGCCAAGAAATTATTTATTTTTCTGTTCATTCAAACTGTGTTAGTCTGTGTATAATTTTTAGTGGCAGGGCAGTAGGGCCGTGTTATTAGCATGGAGAGCTGATGTATCATTAATGAGAACAAAAGGTTCCAGACACCACTTTACATAGCATTGATGGTTAAATTCCTGTGTTAAATTGTGTACCAATTCCGATGTTAAAGAATGTTTAAGTTATATTACACAGGGATGCATTGACTATTATGACAGGACCTTTCCAATGTGCTTGGCGTTTGGGGTACGTGAAGGAACATTCTTGAAAATGGCTTATTTTACTGTTATAAAAATTTAAATTCCTTAATACTATGACATTATGAATCTATCTCAAATCTCACTTGAAACAAAGCTGATACAAAAAACGACTTTTATGTAACTTCATAGAGCATAATTTTCCAGTAAATGAATCCTGATTTTTTTTTCCTTATTGTTCTCTTACTGCATGGCAGATAAATAAATTGTGTTATTTCTGGTTGATTAATTAAGATATTTTGGGGGGAATTTCCCAAGGTCTTACTCATACCCTGCTTCTGTTTCCAAAATACATGCTTCCTTTGGGGAACTCAGCTCTGAGAATGAGCTTAACTTCTATAATTTTATACAATGCACAATTGAAATTTTTATTCTAGCAGATGCTTCAAACTGTTTCAAATCCCCTTTACTTTTTTACCATAATTAATGATTTGATGTACTCAGGGTGGTGCGGTGGTCACTATGGTAAGCACTGCTGTTTCAGACTTCCAAGAGACTGGTGTTCAAGTCCTGGACAGGTCACCATCTATGTGGTATATCTGTATTCTTTCTGTGTCTGTTTGGATGATGGGTTTTTCTTTTCACTTCCTAAACATATTCATACTTGGTTAAATGGCACCTCTAGATTTACTTTCTTTGAGTGTGCTCTGTGATGGCTTTGTATCCAGTACTTCCATAAATAAACACTAGCCCTCTGTGATCCTAAATTGGATCAAGTAAATTAAAAAATACAGTAAATAGATGATGTCCTTTAGAATGTTGAAATTATAAGAACAGAAATTGGTCCTTATCCTCAGTGTTGCTGGAACTGTTTTCTAGAGTGACATTACCCATGATGAATTGATACCTCGTTCTATGATTTTTTTTAGAATACTTTAACCCTTACATTGTCAAAATTAACTGTCAGTGGCAGTATTTCCCACAAGATTTTGTGATGACAGAAGACCCAGGACAAATAATTTTATTTTTAATTTGAATAACAAAAAATATTTTCACTTTGTTTTTATGCTCCTTTATTTATCTACATGTGTATTGCAAGTGAATCTTTAAACTGCTTTAAATCTTTAATCTTTAAACCACTGTTTTAACTTTGACTTCAACTGTGTTGAATGAGAATTTGCTCACTGAGTCCTGAATGAAACACATTACCGGCATTGTGAAGATGTGTCAATTATGGCACTACATCCATGTATTGAGATTCCCCAAGGGTGACCCGGTTTGGGCTGGCTGGACCAGGACACCAACCTGGCTGCAGCAGATAGATGGTCATTTCCAGAGGGTGGGACTGGGCCATGTGTCTGCCTTGGGAGTTACCAACCGGAATCTTGAAGTGTTTCATTGTGTGTTAGGTGTGGCAACGTTCTGTACCAGTGCATGCTCCCCAACCTGACCTGACCTGTATTGTAAGAATGTAATGGGGTGTGTCTTTATCGTGAACTAAAACAATCTGGCCATATTTATTCAGTGTTTATAAGACAGCTAAACAGGGCATTTAGAATGGGACAAAATGGCACCTTCATGGCTCTATTTTGTTTAAATTGTGTTACTGGGATTTCTGGTGCTCAGAACTCATGATATTTTATTGTAAATATATTCTTTTATTTTGCTACTCTGGTTTCCAGGACTCAGACTGTTATTGTAAATATAGTATTTTGCTACAACATGTAATTATTTACAACATATTTTGGTAACAGTCAGTAAAGAGCTTACTAATTTTAAAGCTTTTTTTTCTTCTTTAAATTATTATTATTGCTGTAGGATCACATTTTGTCATCTGGAGGATAGAGTGGGGTTTAGAGTGATTTCTTCTTAATGTAAGGAATGTTCTGACAGGAGGGTTTTATTCTTAACATCAAGTGGCTCTGGCCTTGTGTCTCTAATAGCAGAGTGTACAACGTTGTTGACAAGAGCTGAATTGAACTTATATCTACCATGGGAATCTCCTTTTATCCCGACATTAATAATGTAAAGGCCCAGGCACTTAGTGAGCTTCAGAACCTGCTTGCCTCTACTGTTTTCTACAAGTATATTAAAGCTCCTTCTCTAGGTGTTTTACATTACGTCACGCAAAGGTTTCAGCCAATTATGATATTATTGTTATCTGTGCTGAATAAGCCACCATACAGAAGTACAGAGCCCATACTGACAACGGCAGTATGAAAGTTCAAAAATTACTATAAATGTAGGTACGCGCGAAGAAACAGATTGGTGGCATTTAGTCAACACAGAGGAGTGCATCTGATCGGAAAATAAAAAAAAAGTTAATTTTTTTGGGTAAGAAGTGAGTACTGTTCATGCCTCAGAAATCTAGTGTCCTGGATTTCAATCCTGCATCTTGCCATCCTGCTTTAGTTTGCATGGTTTTTCTACCATGGCTATGGCAGTTAGGTTATTTGAAAATTACAAAACAGTGGACTTGAATATGTTTTGTACTTTTTGTTTCTTCTTTATACTACACGGTGAGTCTGTCAATGTCTCTGTCTTATTTAATATCTGTCTTGTTAAAGCTTAAGGGCCCTTGTATCTATGGAATGATAGTCCTTTCTGTGTGATGCTTCCTATGTGAAACCAGGGAAGATTACAGTGGTTTCTAAATCACTTCAACATGTAGGGATAATCCTTAAAGTTTTTACAAATGTTTTTATGCTGATACATATAAGGTGGAACTTAAATGCAAGAGATGTGGCTAGACTGATAGATGCCATGTAAGATGTATATTAGGCTTTAGAAGAGTCATACTGCCAACTCATATTGTCAATCTTCTAAAAGATTCAATCAGTTTGTGTTTAATTCTTTAAATTCTCTTTATGTTTGTTTCTTTGTTATACTGTATTTACACCACATAAACATTATATGATTGACTTACAAAACTTAATTGTGTATGTATGAAAGATCAAAAACAGGTTGCTGAATCTTTTGATTCCAGGGTCTGTGGTATAGTATTTGTCAGTCATTACTTTTTTTGGTATTGGCATTTCACAGCACTGAATTTGGCTGTCAATAGGTTGTTTTAATTTACTATTTATATTGCACACTTCCTCTGTTTGGGTGTATCTTTCAAACATCTTATTCAAATAGTTTTAGTTTTGTAGAAAGCTAGAATTATGCCTAGAGCCTTTCATATATTGTGTTCTTCACCATAAAGATTTTCTGTGCCCCCCTCCACCCCACATCCTTTGCCTCTCTCTCTCTCTCTCTCTCTCTCACACACACACACACACACACACACTCTCCCTCCCTCTCTCTCCAGTGATCCAGTCCATTGTACAGGAATGGTTCAAGTACTGTAGGTGTTTGCTCTGTGAAATGCATGAATTTGGCTGGCAGTAGTGACTTGTCCCTCAAAGTACCATTTAAGGTGGCCTCTGTTTTGTCTATTTGAACATTTGTTCAAATTAGTTCAGACTCTGCAGGCACCCCAGATCAATATGGTACTCAATGACAGATGCTGACCAAAATTCTTTAGTTTACATTTTCATTTTGGTGAATTGTGTATTGCTTCTTTGTCAGAAAGTAAAGTCCAGCTTTTACAGTATGGATTAATTATATTTCTTTAATTATTTCCCAGTTAAAGTTATGTCCTTTAGTAGTGTTTTATGTTGATATTTTCATAAAATATTTTGCTTGTTAAAACCATTTAAAACTTAAATTATTAGCAAATAATTTTGTTTAAAATCCCATTGATAAAGTCAATAAATAGTTTGGTCTACTATAAACGTATATATGTATTCTTCAACTGAGAAGCAAGTGTTCTCACAAAATTCAGGATTCCAGAAAAAGGAAGTGTTAAAGCACCACTTTGACCGGAAGCTGCAAGAGATGTAGCAAGAGATGTAGCAGCCCTGTGATCTGAAAATGGGATGCAGTTTGCAAAGATGTATGTATTTAACAATAGGGATGCTAGAGACTGAGAAATAAAAACATAATCCATCCACTGTATAGGGAGAGAGATGAATGGGAAACACAATTCAAAGATGGAGTGAGAGATTATTGAGTAAAAGTCTAATATATGCATTTATGTTCATGACCAAAATATTTTTGTCATTTAAAAGTAAGACGTGATTAGCTATATTAGTAGACAGGAATGAGAATTGGTGTGTAGTGGGACCATAGATGGAAGAAAGTGAGATTTTCTTTTATGTAAACTTGGTAGGTATGCAGCAAAAGAAGACTTTTTCACATTTATAAATAAGGTTTGATCAGAACACTCTGCTGTATGTTGCTGGGATAGGCTTTTCCCCGTTGCCTCACATTGCAATATTATGCCTGTACAGAAAATGGATGAATGGAGTAAAATAAACAAATTCTATCTCTATTTTTCTATTACCATGAATTAGATAATATGATTTATAAATTTGATGAATGGCTGAAATATTGTTTTCTTTCATTTACTTCATAATTTTCACTACTGTGGTTAAAAAAAAGCATTCACACTAAAACATAATGTGCTGGTGTATAATTTCCTGAAGGTTTTGACATTTACATTTTGCGGTTTCAATTCTTATTTTAAAAAATTAAAACATTAACAAAAACTTTCTTGTGTGTTAACTGTCTGATCTGAAGTTGACTGAGTTTGAGAAAGTAATTTATGTTTAATTCAGAGTTAATCAAGATACCATTTCACTGCCCACTTTTCCAACTCCAAACACCAATTGACTGACTAATGCACTGGCTTTACTTCTCTGACGCACAGTGATAACAGACATGGTTTTTGAAAATAAAAAATTGCTGGATTATTATTTCAATGAGAACATTGGAGAACATTCATAAAGTAACAACGTCTTCATTGAAATTCAGTAAAAAGCTAGTGTTTTGTTTCTTTGAAACACTGGTCATGTTTTGACTTAATTTCTTCATATTTGAGCAACGTTATATATTGTAAGATTAGGCTTAGGACATCTACATACTGTACTTCTGAAGACATAAAGTGTATATATCTATGTTGCTGCCACCCAACCTTATTTTATCAGTAAGACAAGGCACACATAAGAATATCAATCTCCAGAACCTGACTGTGGTGAAATTATTATACACAAGCATTCAGTACAGTGTATATGACCCAAGGCCTAGAGTTCTTTCACACAATGAAACAGCACAATAAATGCAAAGACCTGTGGCCTCATGCATAATGCTGTGCGTAGAATTCACACTATAATATGACCTAAGCACAAAAGCGGAAATGTGCTTACACACAAAAAAACCGAGATGCGTAAATCTGTGTGTTCGCCAGCTTCCACGTTCTTCCGCTACATACATCCCGGTCAGCGTGAAAAGTAACGCACACGCATGCTGTCCCACCCCGTCTCCTCCCAGAATTACGCATCTTTGAATATGCAAATCAATATAAATAACCCTTACTGTAAGCTCAGCGTTCTGTAAAAAGGCAATGGCAAAAGCATGGGGGAAATAGAAGAATTTCAGCGAATACCAAGTGGAGACAAAGAAAAACGTAATATTTGTTGGTTTAAACAGTAGTATAAACAACAAAAGGAAGTTGATCGAGTGACACAGCGTGCCCGAAATTAAAAAGAAGTTGTCAGATATCAAAGTCGCTGTGAAAAGGCGAGTCGTAGCCCACCATCTGAGTGTCATATGAAAGCTTATTAGGGTACAGAGAAAAAAAAATAGGCACACAGTGGCAAAAAAGCATGAAATGTCAATTTTAATCTCAAAATTTCTACTTTAATCACATAGTTTATTTTGTCATTAAAGTAGAATATCATAAACTTCATCTTAAGATTGCTTAATTTACTAGTTTCTCAAATCTCATTGTAACTAAAGTAGCATGTTAAATGATTTTTTTTGTATTTGATCTTCTATGTGCTCTATGCGTGTGAATCACTACGTGCTACCGGGCTTTCTCTTCCTCCGACAGGACACAGAATCCATTACATTCGTAATATTACAGCCCTCTGAATAATTAAAAAACTAAGATGTATACGTGATATCATTTTCATGATGATTGGAGTTAAAGCATGTTATTAAACATGGGAAAACATTGGCGCAGTGATTGTTCCTGCCTCATTCAAGATACTTGCTTTGCCGTGTGCGACCTTCGATGAAATAATTTATTGCAGCAGTACTGTCTCATTCAAACGTGCTAACCTCCAATTCCTGTCCTTCCTTTTCTTTCTCCAAATACCCAATCGCCATACAATCAGCTCTGTAATAGACGTTAAGCCATCTGTAAGCTTAGAATGCCGATTTTTCAAAACCTTTAAGGAACATTGAAATATCTTCGTAGTACATGTTTAGAAGAATACAGCGCGCGGCAGGAACAATCTGTGAAAGGAGCACCAGCTGCTCGCTAGTGCTGTGACACCATGTCCTAACATGTTTATTTATTAACAATATAGATTATGTAAATTAAGTTCTAGTTTTATTTGTATAATATAAACATATTTTACTGCATTTCATCTTAAAAATGATATCGTCATCATATGTAAATATGCGCTTTATAAAGTTGCTCAGGTTGTGCAATATTATAACTGTATCGCAAGTTTACAGTGAGGTAATTGTACTTATAAGTACAAACAGTTCTACAATGAGCACTTGATGGACTGATTGAGTGCTTTTATAGTTCTTGGGATGAAACTGTTTCTGAACCGCGAGGTCCGTACAGGAAAGGCTCTGAAGCATTTGCCATATGAGAGCAGTTCAATAGGCAGCATGGCTGAGGCAGTGTGTGCTTGATGCTGTATCCCAAAAATTATCTTTCCAATCAGCTGCTGAGCTGTGATTTCCCACTTAGATATAGTGATATAAATACTCTGAGTGGTGCAGTGAGAGTAATATGGAAAAAGATGATCCGCTGTGGCAAGCCCTAACAGGAGCAGCTAAAAGAAGTAAAAGAAGGTGCAGTGAGAGCAACAACACTAAAGCAGCTATGGTATTTAGAATACTTTGGCTATTCCCTGGACCATTATATTGTTACAGGTTAATTACAATCAGATGCCTTAAACTAATAAACAATATGCAGTTAGTTTCAGTGTATATGATAAAGCCACGTCAGGGATGTGGATCTAAAAAAGAAAGGGTAACCACACAGGAACAGTAGCACTGCTTTGACGCTGGGTGCCACCAGTTTGTTAAACCAACAAAGAGAAAACTTGCGTATGCCTGGGTATGAGCTACCGTGGAAATGTGCATGGCTTTACGCCAAGTTTAGGTTTTATACATCGCGATTTGAGCGTGGAAATGTTTGCACGTAACATTTTTGTGCGTACACACCGTTTATACATGAGGCCCAAGGAATGCAAAGGTTAAATTCAAATAGCACTACAATGACATCCGGGCGCTATGCAAGCAACAGTTTTTAACAGAAGCTCCATATTTCTCACTGTTCCTTGTTTGTTTCTGAAATTGTTTTACTAGTTACTAATTTTAAGGTAATCTTAAGGTTAAATTTGATCTGGCTTCTGGCTTGTCACTAATAGTAGTTACTAGAAATCAGACAAATAGATTTAAAATTTATTGATAAACTGCAATGCATGCAAACCCAGGTACTGGCTCATCTTGACTGTGTTTGAAACGGGCTGCAAACTTGGATGGACTAGAGGTTTTAAGACTGGTCTACCATCAATTTTAATTGGCAATGTTCAATCACTGTCAAATAAGACAGATGGACTGTCTGCTCTAATACAGGTAGAAGATCACAGCACATACATTTACAGTGGCATTTTATGTTTTACTGAGAGCTGTTTTAAACCTGATATAGCTGACACTGTTTTAATGCTGGCCAGATTTCATCTTATTTGAGCAGACAGACAACCACACAGTACGGTGTGGGAAAAAAAAAAAACAGGAGAGGGACTGGTCATCTATGTGAATGAGTAATGGTGTAAAGGGAGCAATTAACAGTTAAAACTGCAGTTTGTAATTCAAACATTCAAATTCTGGCTATCAGAATTGGTTCACATTATTTGCCATGGGAGCTAAGTTACATCATCCTTATTAATGTTTATATTCCTCCCTCCACAAATGGAGACTCACTAATGGAAATGATTCATTCAGTCACCAACACTTTAATAATGATTCATTTTGACCCTGCAGTTTAATAATGTGGTGACTTCAACCATGTGATTTTAGAAGGAACTATGACAAATTTCCATCTGTTGGAGTCTTGTTCCACTCAAGGAAATAACAGGCTGGACCTGCTATATTTAAATGTTAAAGATACCTTTTAGGGTAAAATATTGCCACCTTTGGGCTGGTATGACCATAACCTGATTCACCTTTTTCTATGCTACAAGGCTATTGTTAGACGGCAAGTTGTTTCCACAAGGATAGTAAGGAAGAGGAGCCTGGGGGCTGAAATGGCTCTGAATGACTTCTTCGAAATGACAGACTGGGAAATGATGTTTGAGTCACATGGGGATGATATTGAGGGACTCAGTCACTGGATCACAGATTATATTAATTTTTGTGTTGACACTGTGGTACCCTCAAAGATAAGGCCTGTATTACTAAGGAGCTTAAAGGTCTCCTGAATTAGTAAAAGACAACACTTAAATCTGGTGATAAAGAGGCTCTGAAGGATGCACAGTAAGTGCTAAAGAAAAAGCTAAGTGAACGAAAATTGAAAACATACTTACTCAGAATAACATGAAGAGAGTCTGGAAAAGATTGAGCATAATGAATGGACTCAAGCAATCCAGGGCTAAGGTGTTAGAAGGGAATGTAGACAGTGCCCCAGCAGTGGTCCCTCCGATTTCCGTCTTCTTCTAATGACCAGTTCCCTCACACCATCCCTACATCAACATCTTTTGCCATTTTAACTGGAATGTCCAGTGATGAGTCCACCCCTGACCATCACTATGTCCTGTCTACTTCTAACTGAAGACCATATCATGAAGGCCTTTGAGGGGCTAGATCACCTGGACCCACTGCAGTTTAACTGTCGGGCAAAGATAAGAGTTGTGGATGCAATTATCTATCTGCTCCAAAAGGCTTATTCTCACCTGGACAAAGCTGGAAGCACTCTGATGATTATATTTTTTGTTTTCTCCAGTGCCTTCATTATCATCCAGCTATTCCTGTTAAGTGGTAAGCCGAGAGATAATCGGGTGGATGAGCCTATGGTATCCTGGATAATGGACTATATGTTGGATAAGCTGCAGTTTATGAGACTCAAGAACTGTGTTTCTGATATGAATGTGACCAACACTTGAGCTTCAAAAAAACAGACCTGTCTCATTTTCTCTTTACTCTGTACACTCAGAATATAAAAATAATAAGTACATGTCACTTGCAGAAGTTCTCAGATGACACTGCACTTATGGGGTGTATTGGTAAGGGAGATGAGACAGATAATAACAGTCAGGCAGAGAAATTTGCTTCTTGGTGCAGAAAGAATTGTCTGCAACTTAACATCAGCAACATAATTTCTATAAAAAGCCAAATTTTCCCCTGGGTACAAATAATGTTCTATCGACTATCAATAATACTGTAGTGTAAGTGATTAAACAACATTCAAATACATTAATGTGCATAGTAAAAAAATGTGAAATATTCAGCAGAAAGTACCACCTGGTGAATGTTGTGTTAATAATGGTTTTAGCTTTATAAAAAGAGTATGTTATGCTACCCAAGATGACCTAAAAGAGTTAGGTCTTATCAATTCTGATGATGTGTGGTGGTCTTCAACCTTCTGCCACTTGCGTAGACAAAAATTACTTTCTTCAAGTATTAAGTGCTGTAGTTATTTTCATTTTACCTTTGATGTGCAGTTCCAGTCAGCTACTAGTACTTCACCAATCTTACTGCCAATGCTTTTTAGACTGCCCACAGCAATAATTTCCCAAGGAAAACCTTTGAAAATGTTCAAAAACATAGCACGCAGCAAAATACAGGTATTGACCTAGTAGAATGGTTCTCTTTCATAGCTCCGAATTTCAACAACTTCCACCTGAAACATGAGCCACCATTTCTAAAATCATGTGTATAACTGACATCACTTCAAGATAGCTGCAGTTAGATCGAAGGATGCTTCAAGCACTGACTATACTCTGTTCTTATCTTTGGTGGGCTATATATACATAATAACTGTGAAATACAGGAAACTGATGGACACCATAACATAAAAATACAGTTGTGTATTAAGTGTTAGTCCATACTTCCGTGTCCAGAAAAGAACCACCATAGGGAATCAAATTAACTTCATTTCCTATTTCCTGTTTAAGTTCAGTTCAAATTTTATGTTGTACTCTGTAATTTACATTTCCTAAAACTTTTCCTGTTTTACCAGAGTTAGATCAGGAGATCGGGACTAGCCCTGGTATCTCCCTTGATTCCCTAATAATTTTCATCTAATAAAATCCAGCAGGTTAACACAGTGGATTCTTGAAATGCTGGAAGATGTAATACTGTCGAGCATAGCTACAGACATCCTAGTGAATGCTGGACTACCATGCCACCTCCAAGATCCGTAATAGTATTTTTGTCTTCCCATGTGTTCCCCTGAAGTGCCTGCTGTTGTGGTATTTAATAAAATCAGGCATTACCAATTGGGACCATAAAATAGTAATTATGTCCTCTATATTTTGATGGAATCCAATGATTTAACAGCCTATCAAATTCTTCAAAATGGATCCAAGGCACAGATAAAGGTGGCTGATTTTTAAATGAATAATGTGCCCTGAATGTGCAGGCTCCAATGGGGAGCAGGTGTGCATGAGTGCGTTTCACTAAGCGGTTAATTGGGGAACTGGCTGACCACGCCTCATACACGTGTGGATGCCTGTGGATCAGTTAGAAACATAAATGATGCTGCTCCCGTACCCAATTAGGAAGCAAAGGATAATAAAGGAGCCAGCAATGGACAGAAGGGAGGAGAATAGAGAGAAAAAAAGAGAGAAATAAAAGAAAAAAAGAATGGAGGTTAAAGTAAAGAGAGAGAAAGGCAGGAGTGAGTGAGAACTGGTGCAACATGGGAGGAAGCAGGTGGACAAGAATGGAGCCCCAGGAAGAAGCATGTGGCCGGTGCTTAGGAGGTGGCTGCGGGATCGTTGAACAACTATGGAGCAGGAGTGACCATTGTGCTCATGGTGTGCTCCCACCGGGAGGAGCCAGCGACTGGCATCGGTGGGAATACAGTGCACCCTTGCCAGGAGCAGTTAGGTATTACCAATGGTACTAGTGGAGCAGGGCTCGATGGTTCTAAGTAGAACATTGTGGAATTGGTGGTGGGGACATGGGCTGGGATAAAAGGTTGTCTGCGCCTGTTAGATGGACTTCTGTCCGCGCTGCATGGCCCGACCAGGGTAAGATAGAGAGATGTCAGTTTTAAAAGGTGTTTGTGTGTTGCATCCTAATCTGTTGCTTCATTCTCAGGTATATAATTGGCGGTAGCAGATTCAAGAGGCTCCTAGGATGCAATTGGTAGAGTGGAGCCAACCTGCACCGTTGCATAAATGTTTTGGCCATAGGGAAAAGGCAGCTTAGTAACTGCAATTATGTCACAACCAAGCATTTCTTGGACATGACCTTGAGTGCCTTTACAATGTATTAGGTGATACACTGATTCATACATTGCCCCCAACACTCCCAATGATTTTATGTTAAAGTAGGCTGTATTCACAGTGCAGTGTAAGAGTGAACGCAACTTCAGTGACAGTGCAGAAATAGCTGTAGCTAGTTTCAGTAAACTTTACTTTATGAGGCATTTACTGCTGCCGTAACAGCAAGAACGTGATTCTTCTGAAAGTATAAGTGTGGATCATTCTTAAAAACATGCCTGTTAATTGGGCCTAACTCTCTTTCGGTGTGTGTGTGCCTTGGTGTTCATTGCAGTATTATGCATGATTTTGCAATATGCAACAACTAGTTGTGTAAGCCTATGCTGTAAAAATCCCGGGATACTATAAACTATTGAAATCGTTAGAAAAAAAACTGAAATGTAGAGATGTCGGGTAATTGAAAGGAACTACTCTGGGCGTCTCTCTCCTAGGAGGTTCCATTTTGCCAACGTGCTCGCATCGCTTGTGCATTAGCAGTGGGAGAAAAAGTAAAAGGGATACCGTTTTGCTGATGTTAGCGGCTAAGCGGCTTTGTCTTTCTTCTGAGGTTTCGTTTTGTTGACGTGCTGTTACCTCTTGTGTTATTAGCGGCTAAGCAAGTTTTCTGTTTCCTTGGAGGTGGAGCCCTTACCCCGATTCCACCTCTCACATCCGGGCCGGACAGACAGACTTCCACGCATAGACGTTTATATATTAGATTACCTGCAACTTAGCACAATATCCTTCCTTATTATGTTTTCCTTCCTCTTCTTCTACTACTTTGAATATTATTATTATTACACTGTAATAATTATCTTTGTGGTGAAGCCTCAGCGTTGCTTCAGAAAACTACAAAACATCATCATTAGTGTTAATTTGGAGCAATGGTTGATCAGACGTAGCCTCCTACCCCTCGCTGGGAACGGGACTAGAAGGCTTCATAACGTCTTCTTATGTCCTACTCTGATGTTGGATAAATTCTTGTCCTTGTCACACACATATGCATTGGAGACAGCTGAAGGGCTCACTAAGGGATAATTCCATGCCAGACCAGGAGGTTGGAAGATTACACTGATCCCCCCTCTTTTTCATCAGCAGACCATGCATGGGAAATTTCATCTGGCTCTGATGACATCACTTCTGGTTCTGGGCCTGAAAACATCACTTCCGGCTCTAGCCCTGATTATGTCACTTCTTGTTCTGGCACCAATGACATCATTTCCAGTACCTACCCCAATGACATCACTTCCCTTGCCTGGCTTTAAAAACGCCATGTTTGCCTGTCTGTTTTGTTCTTATTTAGACTGAAGTCTGTCAACTTTTGAACCACCATCTTCACTTTTGGCAGCCTATTTCAAGTATATGGGTGGCTGCCACCAAACCTTTTCCTGTGTCCTATTCAGATCCTAGGAGCAATTCCGGTATGCTTAATAAATATGGGCTCAGTTGTTAAAATGTGGTTCTGCTATTGACAAAGCCAAAAGGCATGACCAGAACTAGAACAAGATGTCAGTGAGTTACTTTAGAATTCCCATGTGCACCTGCCATTACTATGATTGGACATGCCCCGAGAGACTCCAATAAGAGTTTGTAAACCAGGGGAAAACATGAGGCAAACTTTCAATTATTTCCTGATATGTAACTCCTAATAGTCTGTGTGATCATTTTCTTTCAAATGTACGCATCACACACCCAGAGAGACTGTTCTGCCCATTTCAGGGAAAAAAACATCTATGCTGCCATGATAGACGAGTTCAAACAATAGGCACATGGCAAGGTGTGCATCATTCAAAGTGGAAGGCTCCATCTTCAACTTTGTTTATTGCAGCTAGTAGTAGATAGCACCCTTACTCAAAGCAATGTTCCTTCTGTCAGTTTATCAACTGAGCATTTTATCTTCTGCCTTGCATACCACATCTTCACTCTTAACCACTTTCAGCTTGACTACAACTAATAGGGATGAGTTAGCTAGCACAGTTGCTGGATCAGCACTAGACTGGGCACCCTTTTCCTCAGAGGTTTTAGGAATGAACTAGCACTCTCATTGTACTTCTATTTTTAGGCCCAGAGACTCCTGTTGGCTTCCCAATCCTGTTCTGCATTTAAGATCAGTTTCACCAGCCTGTCTTGAATTCTCACCACCCCTATCATCAGACCAGTCACCCTTGAATTAAATATCTCCAGAATAGGACGCAAGATAAACTCAGTTCAGAGCATCATGTCAGGCAGTGAGTACAAAACCCATGATGGACTGTATTGGTTGTTGACAGGAGGCCCCCTACTATTTCTTCTTGAATGTCGGTCAGCATCCAGAAAGGCTTTCCTAAAAGAGACATAGTCCTTCTTGGCATGTTAGTTGCCTGCCCCTAACCTTGCAAAGCAACAATGAAGACCCCCCCAGTGTTACTCCTCAATAGGTTACCATTTATAAATCTGCCTCTGAAGCACCATCATGCTATTATCTCGCTATTATCTGCCATTATCTCCATCCACCCCTGCAAACTTACAGCTACTGTATATGGGTACCCTCAAAGTTGATGTTAAACTTTTGCAAGTACATTTGATACATGGTAGACCATCAATGTGCAGTGATGTCTTCTCTAAATCTCTCACATACATGACATGCAGGGCTCCACCCACTAAATAATTCGTTCAAAGTAGGTTTCCATCCTTTCATAATGAAGCAGTTATTGTACTGTTTGCATACAAACATTTCTGCTGATCGTTTTAATGCATGGAGTTTCCTCCCACAACGCCATTCCATGTTTTAGAGGTGTACTCACTTAGCCTTTTGATGTAAAAGTACAAATGATAACTAATATTAGTATTGGCATGTTTAGTCTGCCTCTTTAAACCACTTACAATGCTTCTTATCAAGCAGGGCTGTTTACAATGAACAACACCTGATTTTAATCTTTAGATTTATAGATTTAATCTATAGCCGACAACCTATAAACATTTTGTCAGAATGTGCCTAACTTAAAGAGACTACATTTTTAGTGTGCCTTTACTTTTATCTTTTGTTATAAATGTGCTTTATTTCAAATTATATATTATTTTATGGAATTATTTCCTAGCTAGATAACTGTAAATATGTCAAAACATAATAAAATACTTATGATTGCTGGAAATTGAGAAATACACTAAATCGAAAGGCTATGTTTATGTCATGCACCTAGTGCTTTTGTGAAAGATTGGCTTGAAAAAAAATGTATATTTTAACTTGTCAAGCTTTGTAATGGTTTTAGTGAAAATAAGGCTGTGTGAGTGGGATGATAGCATGCTTGGGTAAGTGTGCCCTGTAATAGAGCCCCAGGTTTCATCCAATGCCACTGAGAAAGGCCCTTGTCCTGGAATAAGACAGGCCAGAAAATGGATAAATGGATGAATAAAAAATCTTGCTAAATATTTTTGAAATAGTGATTGTTATATCAGCATCAATTAAACTAATGAAAACAAAATAGTTGCAGCTGTTAACAATTTCTGCAGCACTGGGAAAAAGGAAGCTAGCAACCCTAGATATGGTGTTAATCTAACACAGAACATGTTCAGCTCAGACCTGAAAACTTGCACTCTCATGTCATTTTCAAAATCACTTAATCAAAGTGTGGATTAAGGAGGCAGAATCCATCCCAGCAGAAAAGGGCACAACGCACGAATCTGGACTGGACAGAGCACTAGCTCAATGCAGAACCCACCCATGTGACCCAACTTATCATTGCAAATTAACCTAAAGTATACCTCTTTGGGAGGTGGGAGGAGAAAAAGGTACATGAATGAAAACTCATGTATATAAGAGCAGAGAATAAGCAAACACCACACAGGCAGTAACCTGGCACAGGCACAGATTTACCATCCAGGGCAATGGACCCACAGGGATCTAAGAACATCAACATTCATCCTACAGAAACACACAGCACAATCTAAAGTTAAGGCAACAGATGTTAAACTATAATGTGTACTGTACATCTTTATTGCTTTTAGCCTTAGCTATAGCATAAATACATTAGGTTAAAAGCTAAAGGTTAGTTAGGAATAGCCTTATAAAGTTTAGATTATAAAACTTTAAAGACAATTTAAATATTTCTGTATAGTAAGAAGGGTTATTCCCAACACTCAAAAAATGTAATTTCATAAATATATTGGTTGTTTAACATCTGTCTGAGGATTCCAATTCACAAATTATTTACATGCTATATGAGTTTATAGAACCACGGTCCATGTGAAATCAAAAAGATGGGATTGATCTTCTCCTTCTTCGCCTTGGTCGCACCTTCTGGTTGTGGGCTCTACTGAAATTTTCTCTTTGAATTTTTTTACATATATTATCCTCAGATGCAATCAAAGTCACACCTGCTGGACTGCAGGTGGCTTTTACATATGTTCCTGCTCTCTTGCTTGTGCGCTTTATATTCCTTAGCGAGGTCTGGACTCATGGAACCCATGTCCAATTCCAGTACAGACAAGCCTTCAACTGTTCCAGTCTAGCACAAGGTTACCATTCAAAGTAAAGGGTATTGGTTGAGGACAATGAGCTTGATAGAGACTCCAGACTTGAGAGGGTTTAAAGTCATTAATGGATGTCTTGCCATTGGTTTCCTGGGAAACATAAGCCCATCCTTTTGGTTGACAATTGGTGCAAAACTTTGTTCATCAAGCTTGTCCATCAAGCTTGCCTCTTTGTTTGAGATGAACTTTTAACTGGTACCATAAGAAGACAACTTTGGGATGTAACTTGATGATTGATTATTTTATCAGATAAGTTTAAGTTCAGTTTCAAGTGAATTTTCACCCCTAGACTTAGGGGTGTTTATACTCCTGGATGGAGTTCAATCCTGGGGATTCAGAAACTGTACTAAATCCTTGACAGGATTCCCAGGATTTGGCAGGAAGTGATCTTGGGATGGGGTATAAAACTGCATCAAAGCCAGAAGCTAACTGAAAGAAGAGTGAGGAACAAGGTTTGTGGGCAAAGGCTCAGATGGTGATGGGAAGCAAGGCTGAGGTTGAGAAATGAGTTAGAGAGACAAAGAGGGGAGATAAGAAGTAAATTACTTTTTATGTGAACTGTGATGGGTGGAGAAGCCACCCAATTGCACAGACAAAGCTTCAACAACAATTTGGACAGTTCCAGAGAATCTATATGGTTATACTGTATGTACCACAGCTTTTGCAAACTGTCAGGTTTTTAAGTCTTCTTAACATATAACAATAAAATGGTAATGTAAGCTTAAATAAGTAGATACATTAAAAAAATAAGTTGATAAATCTATTTAGCTGTTATAAATGATGCACTCACATAACTTTTTGACCTATTGCTGCCTTTTCAATTGGTTACTGAGAAAAACAAATTACAAAGAAATGACATACACATATCATTTGTCAAAAAAAACAATCTGCTCTATCTGTGAATGATCATAAGACTAAAATAGCTGTCATTAATTTGTTGTGATCATATCAAGAACCTTTCCTAAAGAAACAAAATAAAATTTCTAATTATATCCATTCCCCAAACTGATTAATCCATTTCCAGGATGTGGAGCGCTGTGGATTATCCTAGCAGCACTGGGTGTTTTCAGTTGCAGGGTATACACATGTGCACATGCACACTCATTCACAGAGGAGCCACTTTGGAGTTTCAAATTAATCCAATCTTGGAGTTTTTGGAGATACGGTAGGAAAACCCTTGCAGACACAGGTAAAGGTATAACTTTACAGGCAATTACCAGGATGGTGGATCATTGCTTACTTAATTAGCAATATCAAATGCAAAGTCAACATACTGTGCTAATGTAACATCTAGTATTTCTAGATTCCATCACTTGGGACCCATAGAACATTATTTACATATTAGTCTTACAAAAGGACAAATATTCATATAATACTTTGAGTCAAATTTACTTGGAAATGTAGTTTTTTCCAGAATCACAACAGCCAAAGTGTCAAGTCAAGTCAAGTTGGGGAGCATGCACTGGTACAGTGCATTGTCACACCCACTATATGACGAAACAACTCGGGATCCCGGTTGGCAACCCCCCAGGCAGATCCCAGTCCTACCCTCCGGAACTGACCCTCTATCTGCCGCAGCCAGGTGTTATGTGGACGACCCCTTGGCCTGGTCCAGCCACTCGGGTCCCCGATAATGAAGATCTTACAAGCCGGATCACCCTTGGGGAAATGCGCCATATGGCCGTAGTGCCGTAAGTGGCGCTCCCATACAATGCAGGTAATGTGCCTCATTTGGGACTCCATGAGCAACCGCTCATTCGACACAAAGTAAAACCAATGGTATCCAAGGATTTTCCAGAGAGACACAGTACCAAAGGAGTCCAGTCTTTGTCTCAGGTCACTGGATAGCGTACATGTCTCGCAACCATATAGCAAGACAAGAAGCACCAGGACTCTAAAGATTTGGACCTTCGTCCTTTTGCATAGATATCGGGAGCGCCACACACCCCTTTCCAGCGACCTCATGACCCCCATGCGCTCCCAATCCGTCTACTCTTCTTAGGAAGATTCATCAGAGACATGAATGTCACTGCCAAGGTAAGTAAACCTCTTGACAAGGATGACACTCTCTCAGCAAACAGACACACTGCTGATGGCTGTGCCCAAGAAGTCATTAAAGGCCTGGATCTTGGTTTTTATTCAGGACACTTGCAAGTCCAGACACTCAGACTCCTCGCTTAGTCTCTTGAGTGCCCCGATCAGAGTCTCCACTGACTCAGTGAAAATCACAGCATCGTCAGTAAAGTCCAGATCCGTGAATCTTTCTTCACCAATAGATGCCCCACAGCCGCTGGACCCCACAACCTTGCCCAACACCCAGTCCATACAAGCATTGAACAGAATAGAAGCAAGAACACACCCCTGACGAAAAGCCCAGGATCAACTGGGAAAAACACAGAGTTCTGCCTCCACTCTGCACAGCACTCACAGTACCAGTGTACAGTCCGACCATGATATCCAGCAACCTCAAGGGGATCCCGCGAACCCTCATAATGTCCCAATACCTGTTTCCAGCAACCTCATGACTCCCATGCTCTCCCAATCCATCTACTCTTCTTAGGAAGAGTCATCAGAGACATGAATGTCACTGCCAAGGTAAGTAAATCCCATGACAATGTCGACACTCTCTCCGCAAACAGACACACTGCTGATGGCTGTGCCCAATAGGTCATTAAAGGTCTGGATCTTGGTTTATATCCAGAATCCAAAGGATGTCCCACAGGGCAGCTCGATCAACTGAGTTGAACGCTTTACGAAAATCGACAAAGGCTGCAAACAAACTCTGCTGATATTCGCGTTTGCGCTCCAGTAAAGCCAGACTGTTCTGGTCGCTGTTCGGTGAGCAAGTGATCATGGATCCTATTGAGGACGACCCTAGCAAGGACCTTACCTGGCACCGAGAGCAGCGTTATCCTCCTGTAGTTGCTCCAATCCAGGCGATCACCATTCCCTTTCCAGATAGGGATGACAAGTCCCGTTTTCCTGTCAGTTGGGATGATGCCAGTCTCCCAAATAGAAGCAAAGATTGCTTGCAATACCAGGAGGACAGCCTTACCACCTGCCCAGAGAAGTTCACCCTGGATACCACAGATCCCTGCAGCCTTTCCTCCCAGCTAATTGGAGGATCAGCCTCAATGACCGTGGACCCAGAGATATCCAACGTCCTAGCTGGAGGATCAGCTTTGATCAAGAGCCAAAGTGTGCCAGTACTGTATTTGCACCACACAATTATCTGCTTTTAGCTACAGTGTAAATTGTGGCTTTGCACCTTTTGCTGGCATATTAGCATCCTGCTGTCCAGTGATCTCAAATGGTAAGAGTACAAAATTTTTAAATATGGTTTAGATTATAAAATCTTGAAGTTTGTAGAATGGTGCAGAATATATTGCACATTATACGCTTTATACTTGCCTTCTTAGATCTCTAAATTCAAGCATGGCAGTTGGAAAATATATTTTGAAAGTTACTTGAGCAGATGACTTTAAAGAATCGAAAAGTAATGAGAAACTTCAGCTTGTCCAGACTTAGACTATTTTCTTTATGGCCTTTACTCAGGGAAAAAAAAAACAGACACTACAAGATTTGTTCTCAAGTGAATGTTGTCAAATCCTTATAGGCCACAGACAGGATCATAGCTTCTAATCTACTGTGAAGATCAGCATCTCCTGAAGCACAGTAGACCTTCAGACAAAGACAGTGGGAGAGAAGCCCCTTCACCCCACCCTTTGTTGCACTGCTATTTTGAACCTTAAAAGACTGAGCTATTGAATATAAAAGTGTAGGTCTCCAAAGAAGAATGCCTGCAGGCAATTTCAGTATTTAAAAAAAAAAACTGTAGATGATAAAAACAACAAAATTTCCAGAAACAATTTAACAATAAGTGAAAGAAAAATGTAGTACTTTATTACATTCATTTAGGTTTGAGTGAGATTTAGAATTGAAAAAAAGATTTATTTTTTTTATGCTGAGTTGCCATTGTAAAAAAGAAGAAAAAATAATTGAGCATTAAAAAAGTATTTGATGGTATGGTTATAGACAAATTCTACATAGTTTTAGTAAAATGTTGTCTACATGATGTCCACGTGGCAGTCAATGATATTCTTAACTAACAGGAAAAATAGTTGCTCGGAGACAGTCCATTTCAATTGGAAATTGATTAGTTCTCTTAAATTCCTTGCTTTGATTTTTTGTGTGTCAGTGTTATTTCTAATGTAAATACTTCTTTCCTAAATATATCTGATTCATTTAATTTTTTAATCCATTTTTTTCAAAATATGCGTAATCAGTCTTAAGTTGTACAGGCGAGCATGTGAGAGCTGACATCCAATGAGCACTCACCTAGAATTACAATGCATATAATGTAGATTCAAGGAATAAGGAACATGGGTGTTTTGGACCTTTGAAAGAAAGACTCATCTAAGTTTGCATATTTATTTACCACAACAGAAAGAAAAAAAAAAGAAAAAAAAAAGGCCAAGATTGTGGTTGCCGTACTTATAAAACATTTACTTGGGCATCATCCATGTCAGGCAGCATGTTATTGACTGTTAGAAAAAAGGGATGAGCCCACAATACACTGGAAATGTAAAACTGTGCTTGAACGTTGTCATGCAGTTGTCTAATTGGCATCTGGTTTAACTGAAATGTCTTGTGTTCTTATTAAAATATACTGTACTGTATAATTTACAAGAAATAGTTCATTTGAGCATACACCTGTTCTTATCACGTAATCTTTTTTTAACCAAAATATACTAGAAAGTTTTGGTTATATGAAAGATTTTCTGTTTGACAAACGGTATTTTTTTTTTGTTTAGAAGTATTTCTCAGGATTTCTGAATGTGGCTCATATCAAGACATATTAAAATACTTATATACTGTATATGTAGGCTAATATGAGTGAGCTAAATCTATGGAAAATATGAAAATACAGCAAATATCATGTATCCGCTTAGCCAATTAAAGCATAAATCACAGTGACATAGTAATTATTGATTATTATTTACTACACAATGCAGCAGTACAGTATATTATCCTGACATGGGGCATAATATTCTTGCCATGGCAACAGGCAATATAGTTTTCTTTCTTGAAAGTATTTCAGTCCTTCATGAGCCAGAGTTCTATTAAGTATATTTTTCAAATTAACGGTTTAACAATCATTCAGTTACAGCAGTAACATTGTTTACTTGCAGTGGACTCAGAAAGTATTCCAACCCTTTCACTTTTTGCACATATTATTTTATTGTAAAATTACATTTAAATTGATATATTTTACATTTTTGACCATCAATGTACACTTAATAACCCATAATGAGAAAGTGAAAACATATTTTCAGAAAGGTTTGCAGATTAATTAAAAATCAGAAATCAGAATCTTTCATTCATGCACAGTAAGTATTCAGACCCTTAATTCAGTACTTTGTAGAAGCCCCTTTGGCAGCAATAAAAGCTTACGAGTCTTTTTGGGTAATTCTCTGGATTTAGTTTATCTCATTCCTCCTGTAAGATCCTCTAAAACTTCATTAAATTCATTACGAAGTGTCTGTAAACTTCCATCTTTAGGTCTCCTCAACATATGTTCTAAGAGATTTAAGTAGGTACTTTGGCTGGTCCACACCAAGATATTCATAGACTTATCCCAAAACCACTTGAGCTTTGTTTTGGTTGTATGCTTCAGTTCTTTTGTGCTGAAAGGAGAACCATCACCCCAGTCAGATCTTGTATTCTGTACAGAGCAGGTTTTCTTCAAGGATCTCTCTGTACAGTATTTGGCTGTATTCATCATACCCTCAACTTTTACCAACTGTTCCTGTCCTACCACTGAGAAGCACTCCCATAACAAGATGTTTAACCTTAGGGATAGTATTAGTCAACTTTCCAGGTTTAACAAAAAATACAATAATGCTTTTCAAAACATGAGGAAAACTGAGGATTAAATGCAAATATTCTGGATTTTTCCAAATGACGAACAGCAAAATTTCTTTGCAATAATTCATCATAAGCATCATTAAATAATTGCTCATACATTAACAGTAATTAACATTGTACACTTTGTTATGTGAAATTTTCTTCACTAATGCAAGTTCTATACTTCGTTTATTATTTTTTAATATACTTTGAATATTAACTTGGTCACCAAGGTGAGTAAGTTAATTTTCAAATATAGTTTTCTGTAAAGTTAATATTATTTGCTTTTTCTTTGAACATAATTCAAATTAAAATTCTTTTCTAAAACAGATCTGCAAGTCAGCAATACTTTATCTCTTTTATGATTAGATACCTACTTTCTGCTTTCAGCTACATTTGCCATTTGCTAATATGCCTCTATAAGTTTTTTGGAAGCCTGTGTCCAAACTCCCGCTTTTTTCAGAAACTACTGTATATGTCTTTAATCTAGGTAGCTAGCGTAAGGTACAGTACTTAGGTGCCTTACTATAAAGGTGTGTAACACAGCAGTGGTTTTCTGCATTATTTTGGCATCTATATACCGCAATGAAGGCACAGCACACCAGTAATAAATCAGTTGTGCTGTAAGGCCCATTTTATCAAAATGGAGCAGTGCAGTCCACTTTTATAATGTGAAATGCTGCTTTTCTTTAGTGAGTCTCTATGTGAAACGAACATTTTATGTATCCTGCAGATCACATGCATGCTTCATACAGGAACCTTGGAGGAAAAGTGATGACTCTGTGATGGCTACTTATACAGATCTCAATCCTCTAATTCCTCAATTTGAACAAGCAAGGCAGGTAGCTCTGCTTTCATAAAACAATAATGGAAAACTGATTCATGTGCATATCAAGTACGTGCTTAATACTGCATCTGTCCTTGAATGCCATGGTAGTAGCAGAAAGCCTACACCAAAACACACCTCACATCGCTCAACTTAATTTCTGCATATATGGCAGATGACCAGCAAACACATGCTGAATAACACATGAAAACACATAAACCCATGAGCGTCAAAGCATAAAAACACACAGAAAACAACATGTATTATATAGCACATTTTCAAACAACACATGTAGCTCAAACTGGTTTGCAAGAAGTTAAGAAAGCAAAACTGTAAAATTTATAAATTAACTAGAGGGGGTTGCCCCCTGCTTGCTTTGCTCATCCACCCCCTTCCCCTCCCAGGGCACGTTACGTGCCAGCCATTTCGTGTCTCTGCCTCTCGCTTTGTGAAGAAGGGGGCTGAACGCATGTTTAGGAGATGCGATCACTCCTCTGAAAACCCCTCCTAAACGGTGATACAATGGGAAAAATACATTTTTTTACATCCTCTATGCTTGATCAGCTAGCTTGCTGCTCCTGCTGCTTGTGCCATGCTGCGTGATCTGTTTGTCGCACAGCGCTTCGAACTTAAAAGCCTGTACAGCAGCTATTCTCCTTGTCTCGTGGGACATTAAAGTGTCTCTGAGAAAATCATGTCTCGACCCAAGATTTTTTTATATAATACAGAGACATGAAAATAATAGATACAAAAAATATCTTACATAATACACATAAGAACATGCATTAATGAGACTGGCTATGCATTGAGGCAAAGCACAGCTTCTTAAAAAAGATTGTGCGTAATATGCATAATTTTAAAAATACTTTGAAAACATTGGCATATAAACAACAGTTCATGATATGCTTTGGACTCACATATTTTCTTTAAAGCACCTCTACATATTGAAAAAGTGAAAGTGGTTAAAACATCCTCTCTTGAAACAAGGCTGAGGACAGCAGTTGAGAACAAATATGCAAACCAAAGCACCTTTTCTTTAGTCACAAATGTAACATTGCATAGGACCTTATACAGCAGAAGAATGATTTTGTCTGTTGGTGACTGTAGTGGGTTTCCAGAGTTTGGTTGAATTTATAGTATTGTGATTGTGGGCACAGAGGTCTCATTCATAGTAGAGAAACTTTCATCATGGTACTTTGAACACTTCCGGAAATATGAGATTACTTAAAGTTCATACAGTGATGTAGCCATTTTGAATCCACAGGATCTCAATGATTTCTTTCCTCTCAAAGCATGCAGATTTGGTGAAAGCTCATGTTACCAGCTATGAGATTTTTACATTGTTAATATTTTATCTTTTTCTTACACCCAACCACATGTCGCTATCTTGCTTCAGGTCATTCTCTCTCATGACAACAACGCCATGAATGAACTTTACACCATTCTCTGTAAGAAACCGCAAATAAAAAACCAATGACCTCAGCAAACAGTTGATTCCGACTAAGTCCCCCACTGCACTTACCACACCTTCCCTTATCATTGTGGTGTGTTACAAAATACAGCAGACGTCCTTTCCAGACCTGGGTTCAAGATAGCACGAAAAAACATCTAAAAGGCTCTCAAAATGTACACAGGAACATTACAATGCTGTCAGATGGAAACACCCACATTCACTGCTTTACACACATATAAGTTCCACTGGGCTCACATTGAACTAGACACTGTGAAAGTAAAATTCAGGGCAAACACTAAGAATGCCAGAGAGCTGGCTAGATTGTGGCTCTATTATGAAAACACCATTAACAGACACTTGGACTTTAACCCAGCATATTCAGGCCAAAAAAGAAGAACATCTAAATGATAAAAAAAAGACTTTATGTTCAGTACTTCCGAACCCCACCTTACTACCCCCCCTCCCTTACAACCTCACCCTCCATCCTGACCCTTCACCAGCTATATATTGCCTTTGATATGTCTAATCATTTTCCTCTGATGATGACAGGTAATCAAAAGCTTTGGAATAAAAAATGATTTTAAGATACATGACTCATTTTCTCATGTACATATATATATTGTGATGGACGGCTGTGGCCCTTACCCAGCCAGGAGGCTGATATACCAGAAGGACCGGGTGAGCAGATGTGCACAGGACACTGCCTCCCTCAGAACGCTTGATGGCAGCCCCCCTGGATTACAGCAGGGCCTTGGATTCCCACTGGGCTCCACGGAAGATGGAGTATGGCACAACCCTGTTGGGTTCCGTGGGGGGAGATGCACGGAACCCTTCTTTGGGTTTCCATCACATGTGGGAGTAATTTCAGTTAACACTGATAAGCCATCTGAACTGCTCCCAGATGTAACATAAACCAGAGTCGGGAGGAAAGGTGTGAAATTTGAGGGAGGAGTGGAGGTGGAAGAAAGGGAGAAATGAGAGACAGAGAAGAAAGGGACTATATACTTGTGTACTGTACTGCAGTGAGGAGTGAGGGAAAGTGCATCTGTGTTGTAGAGACTTGTGCCTGTAACTGTTGAGTCAGGTGTTTAAGGAGCTGTCTGCCCCTGGGTCTTCACTATATATATATTTATCCTGAGTTATTTACAAAGAGGACAGCCATAAAGTCACTGGAAGAAAAGAGCGGTTCCATTAAGATTTCCATGCTTTTGCAAAATGACTAAAACAGTGGGAACAAACTTTCAACATCAAAAAATTAGTTGTTATGTAAATATACAACTATAATGCCTATAATACCATAGAAAGTGTGCAATTTAAATTGAGAGGTGTTAAATGTATAAAAGATACCTGTCTTAGAATAATTCTTAAGTCTCCCACAGCTGACCGTCCATATATAACAAATAAAACATTCAAATAATATATTTTTATGTGTTCAGCTATAACATTCTTTTATCTGTTGTTCGCATATGGTTTTATATGTGTCATGTGTAAAGGATAAATAGTTTTCTTACAAAGTTAAATGCTTTAGATTCTTTTTATTTGAAATATTCACATTAAGTAAGCTAATTAAATAACCCAGCCACAGGGGATGCACAAACCAGTGTGTTTCTTTGTGCTGGTCCCAAGCCCAGATAAATGGGGAGGGTTACATCAGGAAGGGCATCTGGTGTAAAATTTTGCCAAATCAATATGTGGACAACAATGCAAACTTCCATACTGGATCGGTCGAGCCCCATGTTAACAACGACTGGCATCAGTACTGTTAGCCAACAGGGTGCTGGCGGAAATTGGGCTACTGTTGGCCGAAGAAGAAGAAGAGGGGGAAGACGTGTCCGGAGGCAGGAGGAGAGGAGGAAAGTAAAGAGAGTGGAACTGAGGGTAGGATTTTTGAATGTTGGCAGTATGACTGGTAATGGGAGAGAGCTAGTAGATATGATGGAGAGAAGGAAGGTTGATATATTGTGCATGCAAGAGACTAAATGGAAGGGGAGTAAGGCCAGGTGGGTTGGAGGTGGATTCAAATTGTTCTATCATGGTGTGGATGGGAGGAGAAATGGAGTAGGGAACAGTATGTTAAGAGTGCTTTGGAGGTGAAAATAGTGTCAGACAGAGTAATGATTATGAAGCTGGAAATTGGAGGTGTGATGATGAATGTTGTTAGTGCATATGCACCGCAAGTTGGGTGTGCAATGGATGAGAAAGAAGATTTTTGGAGTGAGTTGGATGAAGTGATGAACAGTGTACCCAAGGGACAGAAAGTGGTGATTGGAGTGGATTTCAATGGGCACATTGGTGAAGGCAACAGTGGAGACGAGGAGGTGATGGGTAGGTATAGTGTCAAGGAGAGGAATGAAGAAGGTCAGAGGATAGTGGATTTTGCCAAAAGGATGGACGTGGCTGTGGTGAATACGTATTTTAAGTAGAGGGAGGAACATAGGGTTACGTACAAGAGTGGAGGAAGATGCACACAGGTAGATTGCATCCTATGCAGAAGAGTTGATCTTAAGGAGATTGAAGACTGCAAAGTGGTGGCAGGGGAACATGTAGTTAAGCAGCAGAGGATGGTGGTCTGTAGGATGACGTTGGAGATCAAGAAGAGAAACAGAGTGAGGGCAGAGCCAAGGATCAAATGGTGGAAATTGAAAAAGGAAGACTGCAAGGCTGAGTTTAGGGAGGAGGTGAGACAGGCACTGGGTGGCAGTGAAGAGTTACCACACAGCTGGGAAACTACAGCAGATGTAGTAAGGGTGACAGCAAGAAGGGTGCTTGGCGTGACATCTGGAAAGAGAAAGGAGGAAAAGGAAACCTGGTGGAGGAATGAGAAAATACAGGAGAGTATACAGAGGAAGAGGATGGCAAAGAAGAAGTGGGATAGTCAGAGAGATGCAGAAAGTAGACAAGAGTACAAGGAGATAAGGTGCAAGGTGAAGAGAGAGGTGGCAAAGGCTCAAGAAAAGGTGTATGATGAGTTGTATGACAGGTTGGAAACTAAGGAGGGAGAAAATTATCTGTACTGATTGGCTAGACAGAGGGACCGAGCTGGGAAAGATGTACAGCAGGTTAGGGTGATAAAGGATAAAGATGGAAACGTAGTCACAAGCGAGGAAAGTGTGTTGAGCAGATGGAAAGAGTACTTTTAGAGGCTGATGAATGAAGAGAACGAGAGAGAGAAGAGGTTGGATGATATGGAGATAGTGAATCAGGAAGCGCAATGGATTAGCAAGGAGGAAGTAAAGACAGCTATGAAGAGGATGAAAAATGGAAAGGCCGTTATTCCAGATGACATATCTATGGAAGCATGGAGGTGTTTATGAGAGATGGCAGTGGCGTTTTTAACCAGATTGTTTAATGGAATCTTGGAAAGTGAGAGGATGCCTGAGGAGTGGAGAAGAAGTATGCTGGTGCCAATATTTAAAAATAAGGGGGATGTGCAGGACTGCAGTAGCTACAGGGGAATAAAATTGATGAGCCACAGCATGAAGTTATGGGAAAGAACAGTGGAAGCTAGGTTAAGAAGTGAGGTGATGATTAGTGAGCAGCAGTATGATTTCATGCCAAGAAAGAGCATCACAGATGCAATGTTTGCTCTGAGGATGTTGATGGAGAAGTTTAGAGAAGGCCAGAAGGAGTTGCATTGCATCTTTGTGGACCTGGGGAAAGCATATGAGAGGGTGCCTCGAGAGGAGCTTTGGTATTGTATGAGGAAGTCGGGAGTGGCAGAGAAGTATGTTAACAGTTGTACAGGATATGTACGAGGGAAGTGTGACAGTGATGAGGTCTGTGCTAGGAGTGACGGATGCATTCAAGTTGGAGGTGGGATTACATCAGGGATCGGCTCTGAGCCCTTTCTTATTTGCAGTGGTGATGGACAGGTTGAGAGACGAGATTAGACAGGAGTCCCCGTGGACTACAATGTTTGCTGATGACATTGTGATCTGTAGCGATACTAGGGAGCAGGTTGAGGAGAACCTGGAGAGGTGGAGATATGCTCTAGAGAGAAGAGGAATGAAGGTCAGTTGGAACAAGACAGAATACATGTGTGTAAATGAGAGGGAGGTCAGTGGAATGGTGAGGATGCAGGGAGTAGAGTTGGCGACGGTGGATGATAGATAGATAGATAGATAGATAGATAGATAGATAGATAGATAGATAGATAGATAGATAGATAGATAGATAGATACTTTATTAATCCCAAGTGGAAATTCACATACTCCAGCAGCAGCATACTGAATAAGAGTTTAAATACTTGGGATCAACAGTACAGAGTAATGGGGATTGTGGAAGAGAGGTGATAAAGAGAGTGAAGGCAGGGTGGAATGGGTGGAGAAGAGTGTCAGGAGTGATTTGTGACAGACGGGTATCAGCAAAAGTGAAAGGAAAGGTCTACAGGACGGTAGTGAGACCTGTTATGTTATATGGATTACAGACAGTGGCACTGACCAGAAAGCAGGAGACAGAGCTGGAGGTGGCAGAATTAAAGATGCTAAGATTTGTATTTGGTGTGACGAGGATGAACAGGATTAGAAATGAGTACATTACAGGGTCAGCTAAAATTGGATGGTTGGGAAACAAAGTGAGAGAGGCGAGATTGCATTGGTTTGGACATATGCAGAGGAGAGATGCTGGGTATATTGGGAGAAGGATCCTAAGCATAGAGGTGCCAGGGAAGAGGAAAAGAGGAAGGCCTAAGCGAAGGTTTATGGATGTGGTGAGAGAGCACATGCAGGTGATGGGTGTAACAGAACAAAATGCGAGGACAGAAAGATATAGAAGAAGATGATCCGCTTTGGCGACCCCTAACGGGAGCAGCCGAAAGCAGAAGAAGAAGAAGAAATAAGCTAATTAAATCATTATCCCATTGAATTTAATGCTTTACCTTGAGTAGAATGTTGCAATTAGTTCATTATTATAAAAACAGTGTCTGAGTAGATTAATAATTGTTGATTACAGGGCACATAGAGGAAAACCTTCAGAAAACTTTTGAAACTCAGTTTTACATTTAATTAAACCTTAAAGTCAGCTGAATTGAAGTTTGTGCAGCATCTGGTGATAGAGAATAGGTTAGGAATCAGGCATTTGTTGTTTGCTGCTGCTGCTGTTGTTGTGGTTGTGGTATTAAAGCTTCTAATTTTTGCTCTTAGTACTGCTCTGCATTTTGAGTCTACTGCAGCCTCAAATCAAAGTACTGTTGAACTGGGAACCACGTTGGCTAAAAAATAAATTAATTATCGCCCAGGATCTGTTGGCTTGCAAAAATAAAGACTGTGGCCTTGCCCGAGCTATGCCTCACCAGATCCGGATTGCTCACCATCCAGTCACCAATATCCAATAATTCTATGACACTTTTCTACTCTGGCAGTGAAAAACAAGCGGGTATTAGTTTTATAGTAGATAATTGGCCGACCAGAAATGTCATTACCTTCCAACCTGTTTCTAGCCATCTCTCAGTGATCATCATCAATGGCACACTTAAAACCCATATTTTCTCTATCTACGCACCGAGACGAGCACAGACAAGGCCAAAGACAATTTCTATGACCGACTTACATTAGGCTCAATCTCACGGACCGAGATTGTTATCCTAGGAAGCGACTTCAAGGCCCACAATGTGCAGACAGAACATAATGGGAGGAAACGATGGGTAACTTCAGTCATGGAGAAGTAAATGATAATGGACCACCTTATGTCCTTCACCATGTCCAACAACCTGATCATTGGAAATGACTTCTTCCAACATCCTCTGGAACACCAACTTACGTGGAGGAACCCATCTGGCAAAGACTGTCCTGGATTATACCTTATACCTTTCCCGTTTAAGATCATCACACTAAGACATATGTGCAATGAAGGGGCCAGACTGTAGCTCTGACCTCTACATTGTCCATGCCAAACTCCAACTACGGCTACAATGCGTAAGGCCAAGAACATGACTATCAGTCAAGTGGGACTGGATGTGACTAAAAGACCCAGCTATCAGACAGACATTTCAGATCATCCTCTTGATCAAGTTCGTAGCGCTTCATCTATTTGACAACGTCAATTTAGAAGAAAAGCAGCTGTCAATGTTGATGCTGGAATGCGCCACCCTCTGTGCCTGCTGATCCCCCGCCATACTCAGCCATGGATTTAGGATGAGTGCCTTCACCTGGTGCTGGAAAAGAAGAAAGCCAAAAACACCAATTTCAAGAGATCTCGACAGTTTAATTGAGAAATCCGACAGACAATGAAAGCTGATTGAGAAGTACACTGAAAAAAAAATCACACCCGATCTGAAGGACGCAGCATCCCAAAACAAAGTGCTTTCTTTATCAAGCCATCAGAAAACCGAGTGGCTGAAATAAGACGACCAATGATAACATCAAGAAAATTAGTTCTGTGGTCAAGAAAATTATGGCACATTCGTCAGGTCACCCAGTGAACATCTACAGATGTGGAAAGAATTCTTTCAAAAGCTGCTTAATAACGACCCACTGTCAGGCCCATTGCCAGAGATGCTGATCATCACTTTGCCCAAGCTACCATTTATAATCAACAAACCAATGATTTGTGAGTTAACCCTAGCCATTATGTTGCTGAAATATGGCAAAGTGCCTGGAATTGAGCGAGTCACCGCCGAAATGATCAAGGCTGGCGATGATATTCTGCTCGAGGGACTCCACACACTTCTGAAAATGATTTGGAACTTGGAACGCATCCCAGCAACATGGAAGAAGGCTGGTATAATTGTGACCTTGAAGAAAGGTGATAATCATGAATGAAAGAACTATCGTGGCATCAGTCTTCTTTCCATCATCGGTAGGCCTTTATAAAGGTTATTCAATCTAGGCTCCAAAAATATCAAGAGCAAGAACGGCCGAGAGGAGCAAGACGTCTTTAGACCAAATCAGGGATGTTGTGACCACATATTTTCCATCCGCTAAATCATGGAAGAAAGGATCAGATGCATCAAGCAAACTGTCTTCATCAATTGCAGTTTTGCAATTCAACTGCATCCACTAGCCAGCCAAGAGGAGAACCTTAGAAGCCAAGCACATACCTGAGAAAATCATCAGACTCCTAAAATTTTCCTACGATGTCCCGACAAGCTGCGTAGAAATTTGGAATGAACTATCTGACAAATTTACTGTGCAAATGGGTGTCCATTTTGGAGACATTATCTGTCCTCTACTATTCAACATGATGATTGATGCTATCATAAGAAAAGCATTTGCCTCAAGAATGGGAAACCAGTAAGATAAACGCAGCTATGTTACACACTTGTTCGCTGGCAACAGTGCCATATTCGCTGAATTGGACGCCAATGCCACTATATGCCATTGCACTCGCTGCTATACTATACGATCTGAATATCAATCCAGACAAGACCAAAATCTTAACTACAGATGGAAATCTGGTAGCTACGGTTCTGCCTTTGTCCAGAAACAGTTTCATAAGCCTTATGATCTTAGTCTTGGAAAGTATTTCTCCCGTGGGTCGACTTGGGATCTTTTCCTGAATAAGGAGTAGCATTGCACATGTACTTTGTCAGCATGCCCATGTCAATCAAACACAGGAAGCTCTGCAGTCTACTTGTGACCTTACACTGTAGGAAGATAAGTAAATAAATCAAGGTAAAAAGGTAAATAACATTCGATCTGGTTTTTATATAAGTAATTAATGTTTATTTTATATAAAGACCATCATAAAACATAATCACAAACAGAAATTTGCATGATACCTTGGCGAGCTTGGTATGCCCTGCTGTTTCGTTGAAGGACATGCATATGGCAGATTCACTGGGAGGATGAGGCCCAACCTCTTGCTGCATCCAAACGGTGCCATCTTTCGTCTTTACGCCTTTGTTCTTATGTGTGAGTAGATGTTTCTTGCAGGCAGGGCTTCTGTTCTCTTTCTCAGATGTAGAACCCACATCCTCATCTGAGTTCACCTCTGTTATAGCATATCTTTATTTGAAAGCTCAGTGTCAAATCAGGAGGAGCGTGAACGTGACTGAGAGAATAAAACTAAATAATAAAAAAAATGATAACTTTTACAGGTACCATAAATTTACACAGACTGTTACAGACTCAAATAAATCAAATATATGTATTTATACTATAATAGTAACAATAACAGCAGTTCACTACTCAAAACGTTAAATCTAGGAAAGGCTCAGAATCAAACCTGCGACCTCTTGATTATAAGTCAGCAGTTCTTACCTCTACATCACCCAAGCGGTTGTGTCAGCATCGTACCCTAACCCAGTTTCTTTTTCTTTGGTTATATTCTTGAATAAAAGCGCACTTGTTTTGTTATATAGTACTTGTACCTTTTGTGAAAGTGTTTATTTGAATATTTGGACTTCATGTCTACATTTTTTCAGTTATTACTAAAACATGAAAAATGATTCTGTTTTAGTTATGTGTTCAACAATTCCAGCCTTGCCTTTCCTGTCATCCTGCATTTACATAGATCACAAATGAAATGTATGTACTCCAAATGATGATATATTATCTACCCTCTACAATTATGGGCACCTCACACCCAGATAAACAGACTTGTTATCTATGAGAATCTTCTGTGCGACTTGAGCTGTGTCAGTGGGGATGGGATTAGCAAGCTGCCTGCTGCTTGTGCCGATTAACACATTTGCAAAATAAAAGAGGTGCGAAGGAATTTAAGGGGGCCCAGGATTCCGAGTTTTTTCATAGGCTTCAGGGATCTAGTGTTAAGATGCCATTTTTTTCTCTCTAAATTCATTGCCTAATAAAAAGCCATTTCTATCATTTGTTAAAAAATCCTTGGCAAACAAGCTTCTTGTTAACTCAGCAGAAATCCGGATATTAGATATAAACAATGAAGTCCATATATTTCAACTTTAGTCCATTACAAATTGTATTGAGCAAGACACATATAATCTGTGAGCTGACAACCTTTCTCTAATACCATAAAGCAGGCATGTCAAACACGCGGCCCTCGGGCCGCATGCAGCCCGCAACAGAAATCTTTGCGGCCCACATGACAGATTCTAGTTAGCACTAAACTTGTACAAAATGATTACTATCGTTAGTGATTGAATCATTCTGCATCTTCGGCGTTACTTATTGTCTTTTCTTACTTCTGCCTTCTGACAAAAGAACATTTTCCCATGGCATTACGGTACCGGAAACGTCATCTGCTAGTATAGTTGCAGCCGCGAAGTCTCAACTGAAGTGCTAGGCTGCGGTCCGCAGCCCATTATCGGGCAGCGAGAGAACTTCCAGCAACGGAGACTCACTTAGTGAAGGGCTACAGCAAAAAGGCTGCCCCCTTCACTGAGGACACTTTTCAGAACGCTAGGCGGGCGGGGCTTTGCAGCGTGGCAGAAAGAGGAGAGAGACCGCGGTGAGAGAGCATTACAAAGTATTTTTATGTTTCTGACAGTTTCCCCATATGACACAGAAATCTCGTTACTACGAAGTACATTCAGCAGCAGATACTTTCATTACAACGAAGTGACTGTGAAATGCTTGAATGAATCATCCACAGAGCAGTTAGTTCTGTGGTCACAGCTCAGTTGAGGACATTTGCACAACAATCCCCAAACAGAAACACTGTAAAAAAATGTTCTTTTTTGCTGTTTTTGTTTTTGTGTGATTTTAAGTGATACCTTTTCCTTATTGCTCGTCAGCATTTGAAAAACATCCATTAGAATTTAACTCATTATCACCCTTCTATAGAAACGGCGTACTTGTTATATGCAAAAAAGAAGAAAAATCTCGGGTTGCAAATGTATGCGAACTGCTACATTTGAAGACGCCGAAAAAGCTGTTTTTATGTGGTTGCAGTGATGCTTGTTCAAGAAACATTCTTATTAATGTGGCACTCATTCAAAAATATATTAGGTTTTTAAACTCTCTTGGGACCTGGACAAACAATCTCACACGCGGCAATAGCGTTTCTGGGTGGTGGGGGGAGGGGGGGGTCCCAGATCCCAGATCCCAGATCCCAAATCCCAAATCCCAAAAGAGTTCAGAAACCTCACAATATGAAGAAGAAGAAGAAGAAAAGGATGATTTGGCTTCTAATGGATAACTGTGCTGACCACAACATGCTTCCGCATTTACATAATGTTCACATTGACTTCCTCCCACCCAATTGCATGGCAGTGCTTCAGCCATTGGATTTGGGCATCATTCTCACCTTGAAAATGTATTATCACAAGGAAATGCTGAGAAAAATTCTCGTCAGAATAACTTGTAGACAGGAGAAGATTAAAATAACGCGAAAGAATCTTTTGAAGCTGCTTCCATTTCCAACATCCTATCTTTGTGATGCACGTTTTCTGCAGTGACAGCAACCAAAATGAGATTATGGAGTAGACTGAACATAAGCAACACACTTCGCGTGTCACTGTCTTCCATCCTCCCCAGATGGGATCATCTGGTTGCAGGAAAACAAGCTCAGGGCTCTCACTGATTCTGCAAGCTAAGCAGATTCTACAGTAAGCTGTATAATTTCTATTACTAAATTATAACTTAATAATAATAGAAATGTAATGTAAATTGTGTATAAAACTGCCCTATGAACCCTCCCATAATCACCCCATAAACTCCAACCTCCAACAACCCACCGGTCCCTGGAAAAATTTGCTTCTAGTAAAGCGGCCCTTGGTGTCAAACAGGTTGCGGACCACTGGGCTACACTACTGGCTGGGCTGCTGAGACTGGCCACTGGGCAGAACTGACCATCATGAGTAGTAATAACTCGCATATTTTTACATTTTTTTTGCTCTAGTTTTATGTCATTTTGTGCTAGTATTGAAACGAACAGTTAGTGCAGACTATAGCTGAAGATCTGAAGTGGACGCGAGAAGTTCGTGAGTTGTTTATTAACATATTTTTGTGATTTTCAGTTTGTAAAATTAGTGTAGGTCAGGTGGGTTTTGCATATCGGCTTATTTTACAATATAAACTTTGAAGTAAACTTAGTAAAGTCAAATTTGATTTTTGGAGGATTTGTTTTCCAACTTGTATTACTGAGCAATTAATTCAGTGAGCGTTTTCGCGATTTCAGTTCACACGAACAGGACTTTGTGCTGTTTACATCACCATACTCCTTACAATGTAGAGAATGCGCCTGAGAATATCCAAATTGATTTGATTGAACTTCAGTCAGATTCTATTCCAGTGTGCCAGGCTTGTGTGGTTGCCTGCCACCCTCATATGTGCAGATCCATAAGTTGGCATCGAGAGTACTGTCTATGTTTGGAAGCACTTACCTTTGTGAGCAATTGTTTTCGTTAATGAAAGCTACCAAAACCCCACATCGCTCAAGACTTACTGCCAAGCACCTTTCATCCCTCATAAAAGTTGCAGCTGCACAAGATTTCAAGTCTGATATTGACAAAATGGTTACTAACAAGAGATACCAAGTGTCGGGACAAAAGAAATAAATCTCACACTGTAAGACTCCTATATAAGCAATGAATATAATATAATAATATAAGGACCTAGCTAAGAGGCTAAGACTCTAATTGTACGCTGTTGTATGGAGATTGTATGGAAATAAATTGCTTTTCTTTAAACTTTAAACTTTAAGTGTTACATTTTTTAAAGATTTCAGTGTTGGAAAGAAAGCTACAGTAACTTTGTATAATAGTATAATAGTATTTGTTACAGTGTGGTCCGCAGGCGCACATATGGCAGTCGAAGCGGCCCACCAATGGTAGTGAGTTTGACATGCCTGCCATAAAGCTCAGCTCCTTATTTTTTAAGAAGGCCCAATTGCTTTGAATGCAGTCATGATAATCAACAAATAGGCATTCGTTCAAATTAAGGATTAACTGGTCAATAAACATATGATGTTAGCAAAGTAAACAATGTGTATAAGAAACAAGGAAGACTGTAGTTTGAAAATAATTCTGTACAGAATCACCAACAACAAATTTTTTGTTGTGGGTTTTGCATGCAAGAATTCTTCAGCCTAATTAACACCTAATTAACTCATGGCAATGGGCCACTTTCAACCTGAGGGGCGAACTTTACAGTAAAGGTTGCCTTTAATTTACTCATATTCAGTTAGTACTGTCAAGTACCTTAGTCAGCCCCTTGTGCAGTGATTCTGGAGTGCATACATTTTGATTTTCTTAAGTATGGCTGAATGACATCTATTCATCCCAAAATGTCCTACACGAGTTGTGTTTCTACACTAATGAGAGTATTCCATCTTTTAAGCTGACTGGACATAGTTTGTTGGTCTCGTACTACTGCTGCCTACTTGGTGCTGGTTTGATAATTAGAGACCAGTGGCGTTTCTAAATTAAGGACTAGTGGGACATTGCCCTCCCCGTTTTTTGAGCATAATAAGCAGTATGTTTTCCTTAGTATTTTATTATTAAAATGCTTGTAACAATGCTTAGGTTTTCCTCCACATTTTTTCCAATTTTCTATCATATGCTCAATGTAATTAATTAACTAGAAGAATATTTCTTCTTGTAATTATGTGAAACTGTCCTTATGCCAAGTGCTACAAGACCACTTCTGGCTGAGGATCTTGACAAAATGGCTATGCAGTTTTCACCTAGCTATTGGGTGTGTGCATGCATGTCAAACCTGAGTTTTCTAATTTAATGATAGAGCTTGAAGGTCAATGCTGTATTAAAATGATTTTTTTAATCACTGTTATGGCAGAGGAATATTTATTGCCCTGGCTCAAGCTTATTTCTTGCTTTTTTAGTATTTTTACTGTGACTTTTAACTGCTTTATAAAAATATTTTTTCCCATGTTATTAATTCTTTTTAATTTGTTTTGTCTTTGTATATACAGTATGTCATATTGTGATTTTTATTGTTATGGTGTTTATTAATATTGTTATGTTTTATGCAATTAATATTTTTTGATATCCTCTCTGATTATTTTTCCTTTAGACTTTGTCATCAATCAATCAATCAATTAATCAATCTATATACTCTGAATCAGAAGAAAAGCAGTCTACTCTAATGTCCTCTGTGATTGACACACTTTATATCCTATCAACATACAAGATATATTCCACAGCTTATAGTGGTCAGCTGTTGTCCCTTTCCTCACTCATAAAGAGTATATAGTGTCCTAAAATGCATTTATTGTTTTTTCTATTTATATTCAAATGTGTGCATTTCAGAATGTACATAAAGCTAAGTGATAAAACATGGACCTATGGGTGAAAGGCACTTCCTCTGGTTCAGCATTGGAGATACAGGGGGAGACAATAAATAAATAACACTCCACCAGAGTTTGGGGTGAAGCTTGTTTAGATATACTCCTATTACAATACTAAGAAACCATCTATAGTACAGCTTTCCAATTTTTAGGGATGTCACCATATTGTGGACTGATAAAAAAGGGCTAATTAGAGACTTCTCTATCTTTATTAGCTGTAAAAATTATCTCAAAACCTTTGCTTGTACATTTTATACTGTATGGCAATAATATAGGGAAGATGAACATACTTTTAATACAACTTGCTATACAGTAGTAACATTACTGAGCAAAATAGAAGGAGACCAGAGAGACTAGTGAAAACTTCAAGAAGATCATAGGTTGCAACTTTGTCTTAGTTTCCATCTCATCAGTTGGATTCTTAGATAGGCTAACAATATCATCAAGGTCAACATCCATCCTGGTCATGTCTGTTTTTACGTGTTGTTGTTCAGACAAATGGCTTAAATCTGTCTCTTCCAACCCATACTGCTATTTTAACATTTTCTTTCCATGGCCATTACATGTTTAAATTCTGAACTTGGTGTATAACTCATCAGATTCTGATTATTGTTCCTGTTGTTATTGTAGAAATTAAATTGTCATATATTATCATATGCAAGTGTGTATTTTACTGTACTCTTAAGATCTAAATTGGTGATTATTGGATTTGTCTTGTAAATGAATTGCTTTTTTGTGATGAGTCTGTGTGGTTGTGTTTTTATGTTTTTGAGATTGGGCCCCTCTGTTCCTTTTTGCTCTTTTAGTAGTCCTGGGCAAGGAGTTTAAATATCAAAAATAATATGTGAACATTTAGAAAAAAATATACTAAAATATGTTAGTATACAAAAAATATATATAAATATATATAAGACCATGTGGCCTTCAAGGACACTTATATAAACTACTCAAAGAATAATTTCAAGTGCTGTGCCTCAAATCTCTAATGATAACACCTTTGTAGTTTTATATTAATTTATCTGAAAAAAAGTGCATGTAAAAAGTAGATTTTCATGTTCATGGCAGTCTGCATGAATTTCATCATTAAAATGCCTGGACACAGCAGTACTCACAATGAAAAACTTGGTGACATAGATTGCAGCATATGCAATGCTCATTTTTATATAAGAGATCACAGTGGGTGTTATACACTTTCTGGATGGTTATTTAAGTACAGAAGACCAATAACATGCTTCATTTGACATTTAGGCATAGTGAAGAGAGTAGTACAGGAAACATTTTTAAGTTTTCCTCATGCATAAAGATACCACCAACTTATAAGGTCACCTGAGAGACACATTCCCAGGCAAATGTAGTACATTCCACTTATTTATACTTCACAGTATTTCACCAGACATTCAAACATGTAACTCTGGATCTCAGTGCACATTTGGTTTCTGGCCATGCAACTAGAAATAACAATTTAATCAGAACTTGCTTTATGGAAATTTATATCAGTCTCTTGAAGTGTGTCTTTGCATTACTAAAAGTTGCAGTATGTTGTTTATGCATTCAGTTAATAATAAGAGAAATCTTCAAATGCATAAGCATAGTCTGTACTGGTATAGTTTTGCAATATTCATTAAATAACATTTATCAGTGATGACAGTCCCATTTGTTTGGCTCTGTAAGATGACTAAATATATTCAGTTAATAATAGAATAGTTATAAAACAAGTCATAAATACAATATAGGTTCAAGGAATTAAAAAGTGGATAATTAGTGTATAACATGATCATCTGAAGGTCTGATGTCAGATTACTGCATGTATTGTATCATAGATACTACTGTACCTAAGTTATAGTTTAGGTATTCAAACAGAAGTGCAAAACATGTTTAACAGCAAGTGCAATTTAAGCAATTTATAAAACAAACATTAGCACATTTTCCCTGTTATGTTCTGTAATATGCACAGTATTAATGCACACGTGTTAATCATTTCATAAAAATGCAAACGTCTGGAAGGAATATATTTAACAGACCCTCTGCAAGAAAACAGTGGAAGAAAAAGGAATAAAATTAGTATATAAACTACATTTTATGCATTTAAAAAGATTCACCAAAAATGACTGGATAAAGAAATGGTTAGATATGTCACAAATTAAGGTTTATGTAGGGACATATAAACTTACTTATGGCAGGAAGTACTTTTGCGCTTACTTCTTTATTCAAGCTTGCCAAATATAAGGACATCTGAAGGAGTCAAATTTTGTTAAATAAATGGACTCTAGGAGAAAATACCATAGAAGGAACCAAGATTACAAAGGCAAAAAGTAAAGTATGAAAACGTTAATGGATAAGTACCACCTACCAACTGTCAGTTTATCAATTTAATAAAAAGATGTGGATGCAAAACTTGTAAAATTTTTCTACAGACAACTGTAATTAAATTGAAACTGGGTTTGTATTTAAAAATACATTCAGCACTTTGAAAAACAGCTTGTTTTGGAAACAACAAGCAGAGTTTAATCGAAAAAACTAATTAAAAGTTTCTGAATATTGTGCTAAAAAGCCATTAACTTTTAATTTCTGATGACTTTAACCCTCAAAAAGTGTGAGGATTCATATGATTCATCACCAAAACATCTCAAACATTTTTTACAAAAGTTTGAAAAAAATATAATGCCATCCATAATAAACATTTCTGATGTCTGATGAGTTATGATTTCCGAACGGTTTTCTTTAAATTGTTTGAATAATTCTTTGAAAAACTGTAATATATCTGCTGAACAAAAACACAAAAAATGGGTATTTTTATTTACAGTATATGCTCTGTCAGCAGGACACAACATAACTTCTGCTTAATATTCAAGTACATTTGGAATTTACCAATTTAATTGGTTCTTTTTATTATTATTTTACTACTGTATGTGTTAAGCAACTGTATAAATAAAAAGTTATGAAGCCTATGAAAATAGCGTATTATAGTCTATTGGAATCTACCTTGTGATATAACAGCATTATTTTCTCTGGGTTTGAGTTTTCTAAAGGAATTTATTTAATTAAGTCATTTCCCAAAAGTTATTATTTATGTAGTTCTATCATATGGACAAATCTTGGTCTTTGGTCAAGCAACTGCATATAATTAATCATTTTTTATGTTTTTCTGCTATTGATAAAAAATCTTTTAAGAATTTAAAATTTGCAATTTCAGTTAAATACCAATTTAAATTGAGGCATATATTTTAAATTTCATACTGCTTATTCCATCCTTAGAATGTGTATGTTGATCTTATTTCACAGAAAGAGGGACAAATTAAACAGTACTAATACCTTAATAGGTAATAATTAATTTTTAAATATCATTCATAGTGTAAAAAATCAACAAGGTTCACAAACATAATGGTAAGAATGACTGCACTAAACACATTTTTGACATGACAATACTCCTTTAATAATTGCAATATTTTTTCTCTGAACATACAGTAATTCTGTATTTCTGTAGTTATGGTTACTACCCAACAATATTTATTAGCAGGAGGGTTATTCAGTTTTTTTTTGAGGGCCACATGTACACAATAAATATATTTCCTCAAAATTTTTGTTGCATGGAGATGCAGATGATAATTTCAGTTAACCAGTAATTAATATTTCCAAATATCAGTTTGATACTTTTTTAGTACATGTTTTGATTTCATTTTGTCTGTGCTAGTTACCCAATATACAGTACTGCCTATGCGTCTCATTTTACTTATTATTTGGCTTCTGTCCCTATTTTACCTCAAACGTCTACTAGCCATACATTCTTCATATTAAATTCCAGAATCACTATATGTGGTCTACTGACTCACTCTGACCACAGTGCTGCCAACCCTTTTATCCCCAATGGTGGCCTCAAGCAAGTCAGAGGCTTAGTGGTGATGGATTGCTTATAATGCAAGATGATGAAGGAAGTGCACATGGTATTTTGCCATGCAACTGTCTTGTGCCATGTTGTATGCATGGGATAAATGACAGGGTCGTGATTTTAACCCATAGTTATGCTTTTAGTTTCTCTTTTATGTGGCAGGCAATTCTTCTGAAATTCAAACTAGCCAAAGCAAAAACAACTGTATGCAGAAATTCATGGTACAGTGATTCAGTCAGTCAGTCATTCTCCAACCCACTAAATCCTAACACGTGTCACGGGGGTCTGCTGGAGCCATTCCCAGCCAACACATGGCACAAGGCAGTACAGTGATTGTAGCCAGTAAATGTGAATGTAATTCAACAAAACATCATTAAAGTGATCTAAACATTTGTCAATTTATCTCAAAGAATGATTTTCATTTTCAGGCTGTATAACAAGTTGCTTATTTTTTGTTAAAGAAAAATGGTGATATCTTAATGGTAGAATTGAAGTGCTTTTAAAAGTACTCATCAAATAATAGTTACTCTAGTGTATGGAGCAGAGACTCATTTAGTTACTAAGTCATATTTGTATTGTTTGTCAGATAGGTTAACAGACTTTATTAGGTAGACATGAACATGAAGAAGTGCTAATCATACTTGTGAAAGAATTTCTGTGTTTCTCAGTATCTTCTGTACTTTGTAAAAAAACGATTTTTTTCATTTTTCATGAGAAAGTGTAGACTTTCATTGTTTTAGTTTTTCACAGTGAACAAATCATGTACATAATGTGTTATGTTGATGATTTGTGCATTCTGAATTTTGAAACAGGTTTTTTATTGTATAATTTTCCTGTTTATAGTGAAGTGAGGCTTTTAATGAATGTCAGCATTGTTTGGTGGTGAGAGCAGACATATTTTGATTTAAAAGTTATTTAACTAGCAACATTGCACAAGCTCTTCTGGTGTGAAATTGTTTTAAAGTCTGTTTCAATGAAAAGGAAAGTAAATATTATTTAAATGAGGAGATTATTTACATGTTTAGCTTTATGCTGCCTATTGCTCTTGTAGTGATAATGGGATCAGCTTTTTCTCTTGTAATTGGATTTCTGTGTTGTACAAAAACTGGGAGAAAGGAGGCTTTTGATACTGCTTCAAACCACATCTTGTAGATCTTGTTCTGTATGCCAACTTCATTTTAAATTGTTCCAGTGAAAAAATAATTTTGCTTATTCATAGCTAGTCTCGCTATTGTAAAAAAAAAATCCTGGGACGAGACGTGATCTTTTGAAGAGAGACAGAGAGACACTTTCACATCCCGTGAGACAGTCAAGTCACGTCATACTTACAACCTTTGGAAGCAAGTCCCATGAGACGGTGACTTTTGCAAGTCACGCCCTACTTACAACCATTTTCAAACAAGACCACGGTTATCTAACCTCTCAGTTGTTGGAATGCTTTTGGCAGACACACTTCCTGTGCTCTCAGCTCTTAAAAATTTTAGACATTCTAGATGACATGTCAACGGCTAAGCGAAGAAGAAAGAGCAGCACGTCGAAAAGAGACCCAAAAGCATTGGAGAGATAAGAATGCATAGACTTTATGCCAAGAGATTTAAACACGCCTGGGGCCGGAAAAAGACAAAGTAGAGAGTCGTAAAGAATTCAAAAATGTTGGCGCAATACACATGCAGAACAGGTTAGAGATAATGGAAGTCAGAAAATTTGAAAGTCTCAAAAAAATGATAGTAAAGATCGCATTAGCACAAACAAATGGAAAATATTACTCAGTAAAATAACGGAACTTCAAAAAGAGTTTGAATAGTGTTTGAGGATGTCTGGGGGAGAAGAGAGACAAAGCAGTGAAACAAAAGTACAGCTGCTGTACAGGCTTTTAAACGTTTGAAGCACTGCACGAAATGCAGATCACGCGGCATGGCAGCAGCAGCAGCAAGCCTGCAGCTGATCAAGCAAAGAGGAGGTAAAAAAAAAACTATTTGTTTCACAATGTATCACCATTTAAGTGGGGTTTCAGAGGAGCAACCGCTTCTCCTTGGGGTGCGTTCACCCCCCTTCTTCACAATGGCGTGTAGCGCTGGTGGGGGGAAAGAGATTGGGGCACAACGTGAGCAGGGGGCAAAGCCCCCTAGTTTAAATTAATAATAATAAATGCTGCATTTTTTCTGTTCAGCAACTAACAAGCTACTTCAGGGTTTTTATCATTACTGTTATTTGGCAAATTAGTAATTTTGGCCAGTATTGAAATTTAGCTTAGTAATCTAAATAGATTCTCATTATTGGCTCAAATTTTCTATGCAGAATCCACTTAAATGTTTTATAATATTACCATGTTGTTTTTGAAGATCAGTAGAAAGTTAAAACTATGTCATTTAATATGCAGACATATGCTAATAAAAAACAATATTTGAAAAGATAACTTTTAGCACGGGGCGGCAGTGGTAGCGCTGCTGCCTCGCAGTAAGGAGACCTGGGTTAGCTTCCCGGGTCCTCCCTGCGTGGAGATTGCATGTACTCCCCGTGTCTGTGTGGGTTTCCTCTAGGTGCTTCGGTTTCCTCCTACATTCCAAAAACTTGCAGGTTAGGTGCATTGGTGATCCTAAATTGTCCCTAGTGTGTGGGGGTGTGTGTGTGTGTGCCCTGCGGTGGGCTGGCGCCTTGCCTGGGATTTGTTCCTGCATAGTGCCCTGTGTTGGCTGGGATTGGCTCCAGCAGACCCCTGTGACCCTGTGTTATGATATATAGCGGGTTGGATGATGACTGACTGATGATGACTGACTTTCAGCAATTCTTGAAAATAATTTACAAAAGATGCTTTCAGATGTTTGATTTCTAAAACAAAAGGCTACTTTACCATATTTTTATATTACTGTAAATTCTTGACATAGTAAGCAAGATAGCATGTAACAATTAAATACATACTGTATGAAAATGTTGAACCAATAAAAAAGTTTTCAAGACCAAAAAACAATAACTAGTGTAAGATAAAACCTGTTTTCATTTTTTTGGAATAATTGCAAGTGACTTTGATTAAATATAAAGATATGAGATGTCATCTGTAAAATGTGTACATCTGGCTGATTGAACAAAAGTCAGTAGAAAGAAAATAAGAATAGCAAGAAAAGAAACAGACAAGCAGATAGACTTGCAGTAGATAAATCGTAAAACAAATATTAGCCAAATATAAATAACTAAAAGGCAAAACATGAGTCATAATTAAGAGGCTAGCAAAAACAAAGTCCAAACATTAGAAAAAAGCAACAAGGAAATTAAGAGGCTACAAAGAAGACCTTGATTAAGAACTTAGTGACTATTAATTGCAGAAGCCGTCTTAAATTAAATATGGCAACAATCAAGGTTAAAAACCTCAGGTGACAGCCACATAAAAAGTCAGAGACCCGCCATCAGCCAAGTCAAATGCAAGGCACAACTTAGCCTTAGTGACATTAATAATATTTTTTTCCTCTCCTCTGACCATACCTCAATGATAATATTAATGGACAAATGTTATTAGGATCATTTAATGTCATTCGGTAAGAAATTGCTGTGTTTTACTGTGTGTTTAAACTAATCTGTATTTTTTATGTGTGTGCATTATGTAATTTGTAAAGTATGTAATTGTATTATGCCTGTAAACTGTTTCAGTGCCCCAAGCCTGCACTCAGTGAAGAGTACTATATAAAAAAATAAATAAATTCAATATATTGAAAATTGAATTAATGTGCTCTGTTATGATTCTTATTCAACCCACAATCCATATACCATTTTCCATTAATGGTATTATTAAAGATTTTGTTGTCTGATAAAATAATAAAGCCATGTCAAATACAGTCAGAAAATCCTCTCTGTGAAAGTCAATGATGTCTTCAGCACATTAAAAAAATTAGACATAAAATGACAATCTCTGTTTTTTTTAATGGGCTGGGGATCCAAGTATATTTTATATACAACCACATCCAAGAGTGGTACATGTATTATTCTTAATTTCTAAATCAATGTAGCAAATATCATTAAATGCCACAAGTAATATACCAAAATTTCAAATGTTTATGGAGCTTGCTAAACTGCATTGTCTGGAAATGTTGAGAACTCTTAAGCACTATTCTGAATTGTTACTAAAACTGGCCAGGCCAGACCAGCAGCAATCCATGGCAGCTTTCAAAAGGGTCTGTTTGGTGCTATGACAGCTTATAGTCCTACAGAATTACATATTCTTATTCCACTTTGTCCAATACTATTGTGGCTACATTGCATTTTCTTTAATTCTTATTATCTTCAGAGGACTGCCACTTTCAAATCTCTTTGCATACTGCTAGCCTTCACTTGACATCTTTACAGAAGGCAGACTTGTCATGGTTTCCATTTGGAAAAGATCTATACAGGTCAGAGGGTAAATTTACTTACTCTTATACAGAGAATTGTAGATATCAAAATCTGTTGTGTGAAAAAATATTTACCACAACAAAAATGTATCAAAACCCCATCACTACAAGAAATTGTTAGAGATAGAAGAAGATAAACCTATTCATTGATGCTGAAATATTTTCATAAATATGACAACTTTCTCATATGAGTATGATCAGTGTGAGAATATTGGTGTTCTTAATTCAGTTTAGGCAAGTCTTCATGCCAACCAATTATTATAGACCATAATGGGCGGCACAATGCGCAGTAGTAGCACTGTTCCTTCGTAGTAGGAAGACCCTGGTTCCAATCCAAGGTCCTACCTGTGTGGAGTTTGTATGCTCTGCTTGTGTCTGCATGGGCTTCCTCTGGGTGCTCTGGTTTCTTCACACTATCCAAAGACATGCATGTTAGGTGAATTGGTGATGTGCCCTATCCAGGGTTTGTTCCTAAAATGTACTCAATGCTAGTTGGGATAGGCTTCAGTCCCTCTACCCCAACCCTGGTCTAGATTAAGCAGGCTAGAAGATGACATGAGCTGATATTGTACTCTGTAGGTTTATTCACATTTTGGCATTGTTCTCTCCACCTACTAGCCACCGTGTGCTGATGGCATTACAAGTTACACATACTGTACATTGTCTTCTACGTACTGTGAAGATCTCTTTCCCTTGTGTCTGTGTTAGAAGGTCTTGGGTTGGAATCAGAACTTCCTAGAACTTTTATCTTGGATTTGCTTGCACATTTATTTAGATTCAAGGTGATCAGTGATATCAGGCAAAGAGACTTCACAACAATGCAGACAACAGGAGAGCCAGAGACATCTTAGTGAAATTTTAACAGCAACTTATGAATCTTTTAAAGTACAACCTTCCCCATTCACAAATTACTTTCCAGTAACCCCTCCATGACTTTCCATGACCCACAGGTAACAGCCCATTTCAGTACTCTAAATCTGTGTTTTATTATACTGCAGCATTTTCCTTGGTCCATGCTAAAAGAAAAAGAATTATCATGCTGTGAAAGATACCATTAAAGGTCAGTAACCTTTGTTTCACTATACAGGTATTTCAAAATTGTATGATCACTGATGGATGTTTGGTATAGACTGTGGTCAGTGTTACTGTTGATATATATAGGCAGAAAGCTAGACCTTTATATTATTGCTGCTGATATTAGCGCCTGAAGGAAAATCAAATGAACAGTTTCCTCTGTTCAGGTAAGTGAACATTTATCCATGACCATAAAATGCATTATTATATAGAAACAGAGAATCTGCTTAAACATTTTCTGTTAACAACTATAGCGGTGAATAAATACAGCTCTATTTTAAATATTGTTGTTAACATGTTTCAAGCAGTACCTTTTTATTTGATTTTCAATATAAAAAATTAGAAATAGAGTAGTTGGTACATTTTAATTCTGGTCACATTTCTCAGCATCAAAAATTTGATGCAGCAAAAATTTAAGGCTGCATATTTCTTTTCCCAAGAAAACACTGACATATATCCTCAGGTTTTTTACCTTTATCGGATAAACTAGAGGGAATTTCATCAAATGTAATAAAACCCTAATATTGCAAAATTCAAGCTGCTGTGGTGGGGGAAAAATGGGGTACTCTATGGAAAATATCAAAAGTTATTTATTTTTTTATCACATTTTTATGTATTTTTAATGCTGACGAAACTTCAGATTTCATGCTAGGTGTTTTGTGCTCTGATGCAACATAATGATATGGTTGTGATTTTATTGGTAAATCCAGTATATGGATTTTGAATATGGATCATTATGTCAAAGTTAACATATATTAGAAGGCTGCAATAGGAATCAAAGGTTTGAAAAGTGACAAACTGACCAATTTGCAATAAAATGGAGCCTACAACTATGTTCTAGGTGTGCTAGTTGAGTTACTGTTCAACAAAAGTGTTGGGTGTAATTGTCAGTGTCAACCTATTAGATCAAATCAATTTTCTGGCCTGATATTCATTAAATCGGGCAGATTAAATTTGGATAGGTATGTATGTATTCATTCATCTATTGTGCATCCATACCAAGGAATGAACTTTAAATTTCAACTTTCTTTTTAGTGACAAAATGAAAACATCTTCTCTAAATAACATCAGCTGTTCAACTATCTCAACTCCAATGCTACAGTAGATTGTATAGTACTTGTCATGTTCAGTGTTATGTCAGTCAGGATCAATTAAAATGTTTGAAGCATTAACTTGCTTGAAGTTGCTCAAAAGGTCAGAGGCTTTTTTTGTAAAACATACACCATATCTGACTTTTAATTTAGGAAGCTTTAAATGAATTTCTTATTACCTTTGCACCTTTTGCTCTACTACACCTAGAAAGAGCAGAGTGTAAATCCCCACACCTGATTTACACTGTCAGATTTTCAAGCACAGCAGCTGAGCCTGCCTTTCCAAGGCCATTGCCAGTGGAATTACATCTCACAAATCTCACTGGTGAGATTTGGGGGATTTAAAGATGATGAGGCGAAGGCTGCTGTACCATCAGAAGGCCTCTGGGCTCATAGTTAACCATCTTTTTTGAAAAACAAACCCCTGTGGTAATACAAGGCTGCTCTGGTTTTCGATGAAGGTTTCCCAACTTGTAAGAGAGTTCAAGATGTTGTTGATAAAACCTGCTTCTCATGAGTTTGATTTTGTTATGACAAAGGGGACTTGGGGGTTTTAGTCTTTTTTCTCCTTCTTCATCATTTTCTGTACTGCAGACAGGATAACAATCACCCTAGACTCCAAAATTCAAAGCTTGTAGGCGTTGTGATGTGTTGCAAGATATTTCAAGAGTGCCTAAAAGAATCCTTAGAAGTTCAGGGCAGGTTTGTATATTTCTGGGTATGCATACTACATACAAGGAATATTTTTTATGTGATTTTGCAACTCTGAATGCTTCTAATAAGAATTTGGAAATTATTGTCATTTCTTAAGTGCTGATGCAGGTTTACTTGAGAGGCATATGCTTTTTTAATTTTATTTCAGTAAACTTTTAATTTTATAAAAGTTGACCCACAATAAACCTGCAAAATGTGTCTGAAATATATACATATACTTGTGATAAGTGGTTTTGTGATAAGGGCGGCTTTTGAAATAAATAATCATGTGAAGGGCTTCAGTTGGGTGCAGGTGTGCGCAGGCATGCTTTGCTCCACAGTTAATAGGGGTACATCTCCATCTGAGCCACATACACATGCAGAGGCAGGCGGATTGGTCAGGGACCTCAATTATGCCATGGGTGGAGAAGCATGTTGCACCCACACCCAATTAGGCAGGTAATAAAAAGGAACCTGCACAGCAGTGAAGGAGGATGGAAAAACTAGAGGAAAGAGCAAAAAGACAAGATGGGGAAGAAAAGGATGGAGGTTAATGAAAAGGAAAGAGAAGGGCAGGAGAGCAAGAAAGCCAGTGTGATGGAAATGAAGCAGGCAGACGGGAATGAAGCGCCGGGATGGAGTGTTGGCTGGCTGTCCACTGCACACTTATTTAAAATTGGTTAACAAACAATAAAAATTAAGATTCCTATTGTACCGTAGATATATGCTTTTAATATAAGAGCACATTTTTATTTCCTGAAAGTGCTCATTTGGAATTAGACAGCAAGTTCCACTTCTGTATACTTAGGACTGATATTGAAAACTGTGTCCCATACAGTAAGACTGTGTTCATGATGGTCACATGTGCATGAAAGACATATCACAATGTCCCTTAAATGGTAACATTCACATTTTTGAGAAGCCAGTTATTAAATAAGAAAAATCTAAATGTGCATGATCATACAAGAGTGGAATGAATTTAGAAGCATTATTCAAACTGCTGTATTTCTCAGATATATAAGCAAAATGTTCAGAAAACTGCAGAAAGCCTTTAGCAGCTACAAAATCATATAAATGAATGTCTTTGCATATTCTCAAAACAGTTTGCTATTTTTTCATTGCTTAAAGCTAGCAGGGAGTATATCCTGCTTCTCTCTAAAGCAAAATTTGGTATGTCCAGGGAACATTAAAAACAGCAAAGATAGTTTACCTTCTTTCCTTCTACATCCAAAACTAGTGATAGATAGATAGATAGATAGATAGATAGATAGATAGATAGATAGATAGATAGATAGATACTTTATTAATCCCAAGGAAATTCACATACCATTGTTATACCACATACCATCCAACTCGCCTGTCTTTTTTGCTGTGTGATACTTTGGCTTTTGACTGCTCTTTGCATTTCTGCCTGAACCATTTTCTCAATATAATATACATTGAATATTTGGCACTCAGAAATAATATCGTAAAAATGAAAGCATTTTAATTGGAGTTTTAATGCATAAACAAGTCTTAACTTTTCCTGGAGTTTTACTACACATTACTGAAAATGGGCGGCACGGTGGCGCAGTGGTAGCGCTGCTGCCTCGCAGTTAGGAAACCCGGGTTCGCTTCCGGTCCTCCCTGCGTGGAGTTTGCATGTTCTCCCCGTGTCTGCGTGGGTTTCCTCCCACAGTCCAAAGACATGCAGGTTAGGTGGATTGGCGATTCTAAATTGGCCCATTTGTGTGTGTCCTGTGGTGGGTTGGCACCCTGCCCAGGGTTGGTTCCTGTGTTGGCTGGGATTGGCTCCAGCAGACCCCCGTGACCCTGTGCTCGGATTCAGTGGGTTGGAAAATGGATGGATGGATTACTGAAAATTTCTCAATGCTGACACCACCAAATCTTACCCACATGAATGTGCAAAGATCCCATATCCACAACTTTAAAACTGAGTTCCACATGATCTCAATCCAGATACGTACCACTTATGTATATTTTCATTTGCTAGCACCATCATTCATTGTACAATATGTGAAATGAGGGTGTGCCATGTGAATTACATTGCCACAAACTAACAATTTCCAAACAATTAGAACAATGATGTCTTTTACAAAATCTACAGATTGACTAAACCTAGATTCTCACAGTCATACCTTTTATGCCTTCTGGAGTCAGAGTGCTTTTTTCAACCCACAACCCTGCATGTGCAGTATAGATATAAACAATTTAAATTTAAATTTAAACCTATAAGCCAATCATCAATTTTAGTTTTAACACTGAAAAGATTATTTTATTTATCCATCCATCCATTATCCAACCCACTATATCCTAACTACAGGGTCATGGCGGTCTGCTGGAGCCAAACCCAGCCAACACAGGGCGCAAGGCAGGAAACAAACCCCTGGCAGGGCGCCAGCACACCGCAGGGCATGCACACAGACCAAGCACACACTAGGGACAATTTAGAATCGCCAATGCACCTAACCTGTCTTTGGACTGTGGGAGGAAACCGGAGTACCCGGAGGAAACCCACACAGACACAAGGAGAACATGCAAACTCCACACAGGGAGGACCCAGGAAGCGAACCTGGGTCTCCTAACTGCAAGGCAGCAGCGTTACCCACTGCGCCACCATGCCGTCCATTATTTTATTAACAGGAAATATTTTATTTTTTATACAAATAACATAAATGAAAAAAGAAGATGCAGAAAAGTAAAATATATAACATGAGGACAAACACTATACAAAAAAACAGAACCGTTTTAAAAAGGAAGCAACTGTACTGTGCAATTTATTGTACCACATTTTACATAATTCCTCTGAAAAATTCTAAATGTTGCACCTGTCCATATATCGATATAAACTTTTGCAGGCAGTGATTAAGTGGGGTTTTACTTTGATTTGGATGCCTCATATTAAAAGGCTGCAGGCACATCATTACAAATAACAAAATTAAAAGGTAATAACATTTTAACATGCAGAGTTAACATTTCATCATTTTTGTAAACATACACTAAATTAAATTCCACTAGTAAAATTTGACACTAAACCTTTTAGACATGCTATTGTCAATGTATTGCAGCAGTCATTTATTGACAGAATTGGAGATAAATTGGGAGAACTCAGATTGTGCTTGGCTCAAGCATTTTGTCAGGTGTATGCCAAATAGGCACAACCGCAGACATAGAAGAACATTCAGCACAGCCCCTTAGTATTTCCTGAGGAAGAAAAGTCACCTTCTAGACTGCAGAAAAGCGTGTCACTGAGTAATACATGACTGGCAGAATGAACTCAGATTGAGCTCTGCATACAGCAAGCCATCATTAAAAGAGGCACGACAAAATGGTAAGTTGGATATTTTATTATATAAGTTGATAATTTAAAAGGAAAATTCTAAATCAGGCAAAGGATGAAAAATGAGCAGGTAGTGAGACATACTTTGACAAAGTCCAAAGTGGCAAATCTAAAAGCAATGTCTAAAAAAAGCTAAAATTGTTTGCGGCACTCATTTCATGAACCGAAAAATTCTCAAAAAACACAATTAAAAATGGGGGTTCATAAAGACTATTATGCAATACCAATCCATCTTCCTGATTTATGCATCATGCCCACCCATCATGTGACTGTTACACAATAAGTGTTGCACAGAAACAGATGGTCGATGCAAATAATAGGCATAAGGATGGGCTAAAGTCGGTTTCCTACTTCACCTCTGACACCAGAATGCATTTAATCAAATTACAGGACTACAGGAAACTGCTATGACATCTCTAGAATGTTGGAAGATCTTTTATGATGTTAAAATACAAAGTAGAGTTGAAGGAAAATACAGTGAAAAGATTAGGACATAAAAAATATGACTGTACAAGTTTGTAACATTTGCTAAAAAGGTTTGGGGAGCAACAATCTGTTGTACAAGTTCGTAAAAATTAGTTTAATAAAGATAAAGTTGTAGTTGTGATTCTAGTTGTACAAGGAATAGAAATGATTTTCTGGATGCTAATGTACACTATGCAGTTTTGATACAGTTGTTGCAGTTGTTTTGTAGAAAGTAAAAATGTTTTGGAGTTTATATAACATGCTGCATGGAGATGGAGTTGTAGACAAGGAAAAAGAATAAGCTTTTTCTATGCCCCTGCTGTATGTTTCCAGAATCAACAAAGATACTGTTACTATTGGTAACTAAAATCTGTAGAAATAATCCTGAGAAAACACTGCTCTAACAAAGTTCAACAGCAGCCTGAAAAATGGACCATGAATCTATGCAAAATGTAAGCAGCTGTAGGGATGGTTGACAGCAGTTGACCAGTCAGGGCTGCCTGGCAAGTTCAAGGTATGGATTTACAAGCATGGCATCATATCAAGGATTCTTTTACTTCAGTTATATGAAGTTTCTAAAAAGAAAACTGATACATGATACTGAGTAATACTGATGTTTGAGGACTGAAGAAGTGAAAAATTATGAAGTTTTAAATGACTTCTGATACATGATATGGAGTAATATTGATGTCTGATGATCAGAGAAGTGAAAAATGGCATTGTCCTAAAATGGGCACAATCCTAGGGGGCTAAGGTGGGAGCAAGCCATGGTGAGGAGTGTGATACATTTATGGTAAACAGAGCTGCACCAAATCATGTTTCTATTCCAAGCAGTGTGTGAGGGTCTGGACTGTATATTGTGTTCCAAGACAGCAACCATGTAGCATGTCTTGAGCTGATTCCTGATAGTTCTTAGAAAGGGCTGATACCTCTGGCAGCATGACTGTGATTTGAAGACAATTCCAGAAGCAATATACTTAGCAATTAACAGCAGCCAACAAGCATAACTCTCCAACCAAAAAACTGTCCTTGTGAGAGCGTGAGTTTAACCAGGTAAGAGGAGCAAGAGAAGCAAACCAACCTCAAGAATTCTAGCAGCACATAATCAATCTGGATAAATAACTTAAATTCCCACATCAGACAGTTGCTACCTCCTTGAGGCCTGACATAACTCTGGTTTCAGAGTCAATAGAACATCTAATTCTGCTGTAGGCGATGGTGGCACAGAAAGGATGTTTGAAGGAGGTACATAAGAGAATATTAGCCAGATGTGATCAGCAACTGATAGAGGCAAGGCTGGAAGGCAAAGTGTATGTTGACAGTAGTCAGCTGCAGAGTCTTTGCTGGACAATTTCTTTATGGGTCTATGGGAATTTACAGTACATTCTACTTGCACGCAAGATGCAGCTTGATCAAAAACATCTGAGGTGCTTGGGCAAAGGTGTCTGAAGCCGGAAGACCTAAAATATCTGAAAAACTCAAGCCAAGTCATGGATAATGTATTCAAGTGCACTATGAGATGTATTCCTGAAATCAATAAATAGTATTTTTGTAATGAATGCATGTGAACAGACATACTGACTTACGTATGCCCCAATAATTGTCTGGCATCAGGTCTCTAGTTTGAAAAAACCTGTTCCTTCTCATCCTATAGATGGTCATGGGGAGGTTTTCATATTGACCTAAACTTAGTCGTGCTTCTGAAACCATTACAGATTAGCCCTCTGGCACCCAACTTTGCTGTTTCTTTTTTTTTTCTTTTTAATTTTGCTAAATTTACTTCTTACGTATCATATTATACCAAGTAACTGTGTTTTGAATTAAAGTTCAATACTGTCTTACAGTTGCCATGGTAATCTCTTAGTTGGTAGCCAAAAACAGAAAAATGCATTTATTTATTCTCTTCATGTTTGATTACTTTTCCATGAAAAAGTATTTTTCATCAAAATAAATTTACAACAAAGACCCAAGAAAGGTATGACATAAAGATGTTTGGTTACCCCTGAAATCTGCCCCCCAGGATACCTACATTAAGCTTAAGAATGAAATTAAATTAAGCCATTTGGAGCTTTTGCCATTTAAAATTAAAGGATAGCTGAAAACAGAATTGTGAAAAAGTAATTTAGACAGAACACTTTGATTGCTGCTTTCTCCATCTGCTTTTTTCTAATCCTTTTAAAGCTACACAAAAATAAATAAATCTTTGTAAATCCTAGCCAATGTATATCATTGAAAATATCTACATGCACTTTATGTTGAGTTGCACTATGTTGTTGTTCAGAAAAGGTGTAAACCTCCCAAAATGTTGTACTAACTGGTCAGAGCCCCCACTAACATAGTCCAAAGCAGCAAAGATGGGGATTATCTTAGACCTTGGTTTCTGCTAACATTAGCCACATTACATGCTTTTAGACAATAGCAAATATGTTAATCAAACAGAGTTAACTACAGCAGATTGTTGACAAATATGTGATCAAATATCATGTGATAGCTCTAGGCTGGATTATGCAGTCCTTTTTCTTGGCATACCACCTCCAGGAATTAAACTTTAAATGTAAACTTTATATTGTTTAGTGCAGAACCTCTACTAGGCACAACTTAAGGTGATATTTCTTTATTCCTGACTTTATAATTTATTATTTTTAGTGTAAAAACAGTAGTGTGATATGATATGGAATAAAAACGGCCCTTGAATGCTTTACATTTACAAAAAGTATATAATTACATTTGAATCCAAATAAGAAGTAGGAGAAAAGAAACTCATAATTGGCAACAAGTCAGTGTAAAGGCCGAGTCTGATTCATGGCTGCCCAGTTCTCGCTGCTAGGTTCAGCCCATTCCTGTACTTTTTTAAGGAAGGATGAAGTTTACTGAATGTTAATATCTCTAAAGGCTTTCAACTCTTGATTAATATTGTATTAATAACAGAGCTGCTGATTAGTTGCAATTAATGCGATGAAAACTCCTGTGAGTAATTTATTTAAAGTAACCCCTAAATATGTTTAATTTTCTGGTTACTTTGACCACACTTCACATATTGTTAATGAGGCTGCACCTTATGTCAGTAACAGGTCACCGGCACTTGCTAGTTTCCTGTGTTGTTTCTTGATAGTGATCTTCATCCACGCACAACAGTATTACCCTCATTCCTTATAATAAAAGGGAGTGAAATTGATCTGTGACCTCGGACTCCGCTAGAATGCACTGGTACACTCAGTGGGTGGAGGTCACAGAATAGCAGAACAAGGATGCGTGAGCAGGACAGGAGAAGAGACTCGCTGCAAGAGCATTGAAAAATGGAGTAGTGGAACTGAAATTCAGCCTAACAAGGACACATGACTTTGGCCAACGTATAATTAATGGTCCTGTTAAGGTCCTTTCCCAAGCCCTCCAACTGAGAACTGCAGCACTAGTTTATAACTACATTAAAATAAGACTACCTTCATTTAACAATTGCAGAACACTTTCACCTATGTTTATTTAAAAACAATGTGAGGTATTTTAAAGACAATTTGCAAGTCTGGAATGGATTTTTTTTTAGGAACATCAACCTCACCAGTAGTGCCAAGGTCCCCAAGTGCAGCCTGGTGGACCTTCCAGTTTAAAAACCACTGGTTCAGAACATAAAATAAATGATATATAAAGTGCACATTAATCAAAAATAAAATCATGCAGTGTTTATATAACATGTCAAATTATATAGCCCATTTAGTATAAATAACACACCTACTGATTAACAAAACATTTAAACAATACTAATACAGTCAGTCATAGGGTATATGTGTACAAATGTTATATACTAATGTAAAGTGTATTTTTTGCTTCACTGCTGTCCTCTAAAAGTACAAAAAAAACTATTTGATCTTACTACAGGTGACCACCATAAGGACACTCTAAATGTCTGACATCTTACATTTTAACTATAGCCTTTGATCCTGTTTACACAGAATAATAATTATTTGTAAATTTTAAAAGTGGGAGAGAGGACTTGAAGTAACAAAGCAAGCTTTCATTACACCCTGCCATTACTTTTTGAGAACTCCTCATCAACACACATGACAATGAACATGTCCCTTAATTATATTCAGAATGCAGCACTGGCACGTTCACAGTAAGCTAAATCATCTTTTTTTGAACCAGATTTTGACTTCTGAATAAAGTCAAGTGCACCAGCAACAATTTAAACAGTATTACATCTTTAAGTGTAAAGAACTGCTGCTCTGTAGGAAACAGTTGTTTCATATGATAAGAAACAATAATTAATATTTGAATATATTGTATTAAAAAGTAATGGTAATCTGAATATACTGTATTTGAATATTTGTTACATAGTCAAGTGCACCTTTCCATCCAACTATTTGATACTAATATTCTGTTGTAGTAATATTTAAACTTTCATGTATTAATCACATTAAAGAGTGCTAAAAGGGTGAGTACAATGGAGGTGCAATTGAGATCTTCAAACAAGATCAAGTCTAAAAAGAAAAAGACTACTTTAATATTAATTTCATGATGACAACAAAAGCTCTCAAAATAAAAATAGTACCATGCTGTTCCTTGTTTATAAGAACAAAGAAGTAAGATATTGAGCTGAAAAAAGTGAACAATTGAAAACACACATGAGATAACTGAAAAACAATTGCCAAACAGGACAAAGCCAACACCAGTAAATAGCAACAAAGGGCTGAGCAACCAAAGCTGAAAACACTAAATAAAAATCAGTGGAAATAACCTTGCAAAAGTCCGCTTTACCAGATGATTTACAGCACAATCACAGATCAGTTTGAGTTTCATATTCAGAATCTTGGACACTGAATTTATGTAGGCAGGACAATGTCAACATATTTCACATGACCTCCATGTCACATGACTAGCAGTGGTTATAGCAACTGCAAACAATATGGCCACGGTCATGTGAAAATACATACAGGTAAAATGGAAGAGATGACAAAATGGTGATGCAGAAAGATCATAATCATAATAATTACAAAATTAGATTCAGCATGATCCAAAACTCTCTAAATCATCATAATTAAACAACAGCTTCCAGAGTAAATGAAAAACTGTATCTTGAAACATTGACCTTAATTCTGAATATTCACACTGCAATACATACTTTATCTTTAGAAATAATATATTGTAAATATAAATGTGTATATATCATATGTATTATAACGCATATACAGTGTATATATATATATATATATATATATATATATATATACACTCACCTAAAGGATTATTAGGAACACCTGTTCAATTTCTCATTAATGCAATTATCTAATCAACCAATCACATGGCAGTTGCTTCAATGCATTTAGGAGTGTGGTCCTGGTCAAGAAAATCTCCTGAATTCCAAACTGAATGTCAGAATGGGAAAGAAAGGTGATTTAAGCAATTTTGAGCGTGGCATGGTTGTTGGTGCCAGACGGGCCGGTCTGAGTATTTCACAATCTGCTCAGTTACTGGGATTTTGACGCACAACCATTTCTAGGGTTTACAAAGAATGGTGTGAAAAGGGAAAAACATCCAGTATGCGGCAGTCCTGTGGGCGAAAATGCCTTGTTGATGCTAGAGGTCAGAGGAGAATGGGCCGACTGATTCAAACTGAGAGAAGAGCAACTTTGACTGAAATAACCACTCGTTACAACCGAGGTATGCAGCAAAGCATTTGTGAAGCCACAACACGCACAACCTTGAGGCGAATGGGCTACAACAGCAGAAGACTCCACCGGGTACCACTCTTCTCCACTACAAATAGGAAAAAGAGGCTACAATTTGCACGAGCTCACCAAAATTGGACAGTTGAAGACTGGAAAAATGTTGCCTGGTCTGATGAGTCTCGATTTCTGTTGAGACATTCAAATGGTAGAATCAGAATTTGGCGTAAACAGAATGAGAACATGGATCCATCATGCCTTGTTACCACTGGATGGTGGTGGTGGTGTAATGGTGTGGGGGATGTTTTCTTGGCACACTTTAGGCTCCTTAGTGCCAATTGGGCATCGTTTAAATGCCACGGGCTACTTGAGCATTGTTTCTGACCATGTCCATCCCTTCATGACCACCATGTACCCATCCTCTGATGGCTACTTCCAGCAGGATAATGCACCATGTCACAAAGCTCGAATCATTTCAAATTGGTTTCTTGAACATGACAATGAGTTCACTGTACTAAAATGGCCCCCACAGTCACCAGATCTCAACCCATCTTTGGGATGTGGTGGAACGGGAGCTTCGTGCCCTGGATGTGCATCCCACAAATCTCCATCAACTGCAAGATGCTATCCTATCAATATGGGCCAACATTTCTAAAGAATGCTTTCAGCACTTTGTTGAATCAATGCCACGTAGAATTAAGGCAGTTCTGAAGGCGAAAGGGGGTCAAACACTGTATTAGTATGGTGTTCCTAATAATCCTTTAGGTGAGTGTATATTCTTTTTACTAATGGCATACGATAGGAACACCAGTTATCCTTTGCAGTTCGAGGACATGTTGGCCATATTCATTATAAATAAAGTGACTTCAAAGTTAACATGTGCTAAAGTTCTTTCAGTAATTTTCTGACATCTACAACAGGCTTACGCCATATACATTGGTTGCTGTGCAAATAATCTGTTATTATTTCCTGATTGATTAACTTTTTTTTTTATTATTAACTATAGTATATACTACAGCATTATAATACTTTCTAGAGGCTTTAAATTAAAATGGGTAATTGCAATGTGGATTACTCTTTGCATATTCAGTTTATAAACATTTTTGCCAGTATTGTGATATGCAGCATTTAATTAAAGCTGAACATGACTAAATTAAGGATGTCTTGAAACAGCAGCCTTTGTGACAGTTTCTTCCACTAAAGAATGCATCCCACGCAAAAACAATGACTTAGTGTAAATAAAAACACATTTTAAGCATTTAATGTTTGTATAAAAATGCAGTGTCCTGTGTAAAAATTAGCGTTCCCTTTTTTTATTACATATTTCAGATTCATTTAAATATTGTTGATATCTAGAAACATATGTAGTATTGTCATTGTCCTTTAATATTCTTCCTAAAGGCTCAGTCACTGGAGTTGATCAACAAAGGATTACACTATATATTACAGCGTGTGTATTATTTGCATTTGACAAGTAAAATTTGAGTTGATTAATTTGCGTTAAAAGTGTATTGACAGGTTCAGAACACATTTTTTTCTAACACTGTCTCATGTACTATATACACAGTATTAATATAAAAAGTATGAAGTATTTGTAAACCCTAAAAATAAAGAAATATTTAGTTTTCAGGAAGAATGCAATCCCATCAGATAAGGAGAGCCTGCAGTAAACATGTGTGTATTTGAAGAACTAAAGGAAATGTCTGTTAAAAACAGACAATTCAGCTACCTCAACAGAGCCTGTAACTTTTAGTTATATAAAAGTGTCTAAAATAATTTTGGGCAGAACACTGAAAGCCCCTGAGGTGATATTTTTACTACATTAATAGATAACATTTTCCATGTGTCTACAATTGTCTGTTTGGAAAAAATATACTGTACATTTTCTGACATTTTGGTGAAATGTACTGTTTCAATTTAAACTACAAATTCCTTGGTGAAAATCCTCTTTTAGAATAACAGATGGCGTCCATCTTTCGTATCACCTTAATAATATGAAATAGTTTTATTATATCTCTATTTGCTTAAGTTAGAATAGTCAGCTTCTCCATCCTTAACCTCTTTATATCTTTTATTTCCTGAAGTTCTGGAATAAACCCTGTGTTACAGTTTACCTTTTTTGTGATATGAATAATACAAATGCTTAGTGCTTTGTATATTATTATTATACATAACCTTGCTTGATATTTTCTCCTATATATTTGGTTATATAACCTAGCATCCCTACCCATTTAAGTTAGTGTCAAATGCAAATTTGACATTATTGTTATATGTTGCTCTTAATCAGTAATATAGATTTATTACCCTATGACATTTGCCAAGAATCACTGTGGGACAGTATTTCTGAAATAATTTAATTAAAAAATCCTTGCCGATAACCTCAAAATTTTCTCTGCATTAACTAATTCTGCATTCATTTAGTCAACAACATGATTCACTATGACTTTGAGTTTAATGATAATTTGCTCATAGGGTACAAACTGAAAACTTTAAAAAAATTAATTGTATTTAGGCAGATTACAGATTAAAAGAGGTTTAGCTTTATTCACATTAAAGTCCAGCAAAGCAAAAGAAGGGGACCTATCCAGTCTAATTTGACATTACCTGTCTTTTAACACCCTTCACTTTTCCCTTATTAATGTTTCTGTTGTTTTACTGGTTAAACATGTTAAATATCCTGTAATTTAATCATTCATCCATCCATCCATCCATCCTCTTCCGCTTATCCGAGGTCGGGTCGCAGGGGTAGCAGCTTGAGCAGAGATACCCAGACTTCCCTCTCCCCGGCCACTTCTTCTAGCTCTTCCGGGGGAATCCTGAGGCGTTCCCAGGCCAGCCGGGAGACATAGTCCCTCCAGCATGTCCTGGGTCTTCCCAGGTGCCTCCTCCTGGTTGGACATTCCTGGAACACCTCACCAGTGGAGGCGTCCAGGAGACATCCTGATCAGATGCCCGAGCCACCTCATCTGACTCCTCTCGATGCGGTGGAGCAGCGGCTCTACTCTGAGCCCCTCCCGGATGACTGAGCTTCTCATCCTATCTTTAAGGGAAAGCCCAAACACCCTGCGGAGGAAACTCATTTCAGCCGCTTGTATTCACGATCTCGTTCTTTCGGTCACTACCTATAGCTCATGACTATAGGTGAGGGTAGGAACGTAGATCGACTGGTAGATTGAGAGCTTTGCCTTACGGCTCAGCTCCTTTTTCACCACGACAGACCGATGCAGAGCCCGCATCACTGCGGACGCTGCACAGATCCGCTTGTCAATCTCACGCTCCATTCTTCCCTCACTCGTGAACAAAACCCCGAGATACTTGAACTCCTCCACTTGGGGCAGGATCTCGCTCCCAACCCTGAGAGGGTGCTCCACTCTTTTCCGGTTGAGGACCATCGGATTTGGAGGTGCTGATTCCCATCCCAGCCGCTTCACACTCAGCTGCGAACCGATTCAGAGAGAGCTGAAGATCATGGCCTGATGAAGCAAACAGGAAGCAAAAATTTTATCAATTTGTACCAATATCACTAAAATGTGATTCCAACAATGTTTAGCATCTGACAGTTGTTATTAATTTCTTTGGATTCTTTCTTTGGGTGCCAGCCCACCGCAGAGCATTTGATTTTGTAGTAGCTAAAACATTTTTTTAAAAGAAAGTACATCAGCTTGTGTCTTAAAGTGGTGAATGAAAAGATAGGCAAATAGCTTTTCTAGTGTGTCGAAGATCTCATTTGAAAGAGATAAAGAATTGTAAGGTCATAAACGGAAAAAGTGTGACAGCATAGTATAAAGTGGTGGTGATGGATGGAGTGATCAGAGTCACCAAGAGAATAAAACCAGAGTAAGCACCAAGGATAAAGTGGTTGAGATTAAAAAAGAAAGGGCTTAGGAACAAGTTTAGGGTGAAAGTTTTGAATGAAGTGTAGTCATTTTAGGGTGTTGAGGAAAGGTGGGATAAGAATAGCAAAGTTTCATTTTCAGCAGGTGAAGAAGTGTTAGGTAAGATGACAAGAAAGAGACCACCTGGGGACAAAGAGATGTGGTGGTGGAATAAAGAGGTGCAGGATGTGATAAAGCACATGAAGGAGGCAAAGAAAACACCTATCAGGGAGGGAGGAATATAGAGAAATGTATAATCAGACAAACAAGGGTGTAAAAAGGGCTGTGGCAAGAGCCAATGCATGGCTTTGGAGGAGGTGTATGAAAACTGTAGACAAAAGAAGAAAAGAAAATGATTTTTAGAATAGTAAAGGCTAAGGACAAGGCTGGGATGGATTTTAGTCAGATAAAGCAGATAAAAGATAAGCAATGTGTGGTCTTGAATGAAGAAAATCCAAGTTTAGTATTTGGGGATGGAGTCTCAAATGAAGGCCTAGTATCAAGAATAAGGAAGGTGGACATAAGGGAGGCACTGAAAATAATGAAGAATGGAAAGGGGAAGAGGGAGTAGGTGTGTTGTGGAAGATGTAGAAGATCTATGAACAGAAGAAAGAGACTGGAAGATCATTGTGATTGTACATATTTATAAGGAGAATAGAGATATTCAGGGCGGTGTACTCACAGAGGGATAAAGCTGATGTGACACACAATATGAAAGAGTTATAGAGAGAAAGCATAAGTAGGAGATCACCATGTTAGAAGAGCAGTTTTGCTTTATACAACTGATGCCATCATTGAAACAGCTCATAGAGAAGCATCAAGAAAACCAGAAAGGAAGAAGGGCTTGCATATAGTGTTTATTGATTTGTAGAAGGCTTATGATAGAGCATCACATCAAACAGTCTGAAGGTGCATGAGGGAGAAAGGAGTCCACAGAAGTGTGTGAAGATATCCCAGGATATGTATAAGGGAGTGAAGATCCAAGTTAGAAAGGGTGTTGGGGTTTTAGACAAGATCCTGGATAGAGCTGGTCTACCAAGGGATCTTCTTTAAGCCCTTGCCTTTTGGATCTAGTATGGGAGGTACTGACTCATTAGATCAATCCCCATTATGTATGCTGTTTTGGTTAGGTTAAGTTAGGTAGACTTAATTATGCCAGAGTTTGCAGCAGGAAAGTAGAAAAACAGAAGACATTGTTACACCGATCCAATAGATGAGCAAAACAACCAATGTTACTGCATAAACACTTCAGATTAGTACAAAGAAGAAGAATTAATTTCAACAGTACACAACACAATAATACAGAATTTAACATTAACAGCATCCCTACTAGTAGCAGAATTTAAAATACTTATAGCTGTTGGAATACAATAATTCTTAAGCCTGTTGCTCTTTACCTTTGGAAATCTAAATCTGCAGCCTGGTGGCAACTGGTGGAATTTAGGCAAAAAGAGGATGACTACTAGCTGACTAAATTGAGATGGCTTTGTTTCAAACCTGTTTGCAATACATTTTAGTGTCAGAATTCTGCTATGAACCATTAATTTTACTTCTACTTTTTTAATCTTGTTAAAATTGGTTTATATTTTTTATTTTAGAGTTTGCTAATCCAAAAGATAACAGCAAATTTAACAATGGATTCAATAAAGGACCAATAATTTAAAAGTGCCATTATGGTTTTGTCTACTTTAAAACAAGTTTCCTAAGAAAGAAAAGTTGTGGTGGCCCATTTTACAAATTTGATCAAAGTTTAGTTTGTTATCAATAATTATTCTCAGATATTTGTATTGCTCTACCATCTCCACTGTCTCTCCTTTAATTAAAGTTGAGACAGTGGATGGTGGAGAGCACCTAAAATCTACCACTAGCCATTACCTTTTGTCTTAGAAATATTTAGTCATCAATTGGAGTGATCATACCATTGTACAAACTTATCAACAATAAGTCCATGGCTGTCTTCCTTATATTGTATAAGACTCACAATGATAGCGTTGTCTGCAAATTTCAGGATATGTCTAAACATGTGTAAACTCCTGCAGTCACTTGTATATAAGATAAACAAAAGAGAAGATAAGCAGCACCCTTGCAGAGTACCAATAAATATATTTAGGCTATCAGAGAAACAGCTATTAACACTCATGCATTATGTTCTGTTTGTTAAAACATCCAGAACCCACCCCACCAAGTTAGGGTCCAAACAGAATTGATCAATCAGCTTATCAATTAAATTGTGGGGCTGGATTGTGTTAAAATCTGATGAAAAGTCTATAAACAGCAATATTGCTTGTTTTTTTGATCCATCCAAGTGCTCATACAATAAATTGAAATGTTGCTGTGGCATCCTCCACACCCTTCTTTGCTCTGCATGCAGATTGTTAAAGGCCCAGAAGAGCCTCAGTTTTGTTAAGTAGTTGTTTCTTAATTAACTTCTCAAAGGGTTTCATGATATGAGAAGTTGATGCCACTGGTCTAAAGTCACTTAATGCTTTGGGGTGTGCAGTTTTTGCCAAAGGAATAGCAATTGCCTTTTTCCGTAGGCTGGGCTCTTGCTGTAAATCCAAGGACATTTCAAATATGGAGTGAGAGCTCCTCTGTATAGTAGTGAAGTAGACGGACACTTATTTTGTCTGGACCTAAGTGTTTTTTAAATTTTTGTTTGTTTAAGGACCTTTGTGACATCATTCTGGTAAAAGAACTGCTGACTTTTGGCTCCAGTCCTCAGGCTTTTCTTTTGTTGACATACTTCTGAAGCAAAATCCTGTGTTTCAAATCTTTAATAGGACTAAGTTTTGCGCCAACTGATAGTCAGTTTGACCCCTGTTGGTTCAACTCGATTATTGCTTTTAGTATGAATGCCAGCCATCACCTTCATACCCAGGTTATCAGTCATCAGTTCATTCTCTGTCCTGCACTTATACTTTAGCTTTGCCTGCTTTATTTCACATATTTCACCTCCTTTAGTAATTCTAGTAAAGGGCTTTAGTAAAGAGTTATCAATCATTTTAGATCCTTGGTAATCCAAGGCTTGTTGTTAGGGTATATTTTGGCTGATTTCATGGGTATTCCGGCATCCTCAAAGAATTACATTATATATTACAACTTACAGTGACTGTCAGTTCATCAATGACAGCACAGGGTTTTTCAAACACTGACCAGGCAGTGCACTCAAAACAGCCATTCAGGTACTCAATAGACTTTAATATGTTTGCTTTACAGCTTTTCTCCCTTAAAAACACGTTTATAGATTGGAATAAGCTGGACATAGTAATGATATGATGAATCCAACAATACTTTTGCTCTTGATTCATAAATCCTTTATTGTTCCTGTAGCACTAATCAAGCACTCAGTTGTGACGAGTTGGGCAAGTGACATATTGATAAAAAATGTTGAAGTGTTTTGTTCTGTACGCACTGGTTGATATCTCCCAAAATAAAATGGGGAGAGTCGGGAGACAGCGATTAAAGCCTCTGTGTCACTCTGGAGATGGTGTTATTGGCCTCACTTGCCTCTGCCCTCAGGTGAAAATACACAAGCGAGATGAAAATCTGTGGAATTTCTCCAGACAGATAAACAGAATGCAGTGAGGCAGACAGAGGTTCCACATCTTTAGTGCACATTTTTTCCCTAACCACCACCATTTTACATCATCGTTTACTTATATAAAGGCAGACACCTCCACCATATGACTTACCGGTGATGGCTGTCTAGATGAGTTGGTACAAGAAATCCTTCAATCGTCAGGTGATCATTCACATCATTTCCATTTAGCCAGGTTTTTATAAATGCCATAATGCAGTTCATCCAGTTTATTTCTAAGAGACTGAATATTTCCCATTATAACAGTAGGTAATGGGTATCAAACTCCACATGTTTTTTTCAGTCTTTCTTAAATACCACCTCTTTTCCCCTTTTTGTTCTTTCCACAACTATTATAACAAGTTACACTGTTAATAATAGTGGTGACATTCACTGAGAAATCAGGTGTTATGCGTGTTAAGGTAAGTTCCATTGAAACATGTACTCTCTGCTGTAGTAAATCTGAGTAGGGAAGGGCTTTGGAAGATAGAGGATTGAAGATAAATACGAAGAAGATGTAATATTTGAGGTTTAATTATGACTAGCAAAATACCCCGCGCTTCGCAGCGGCGAAGTACTGCCTTAAAATTTTTACTAAGAAGACAATTTAATTTTTTTAAACTGTTATTATTGGAAAATATGCCAATAATTATTTGTTAAGGATCTCTTTGTATACCATGTTGTCAGTTTGGCCCTCCGGTTGTAACATGACCAAGCTGTGCGCTGAGCTTACTCTTGAGCATGTAACTTACAGTTGGCCATGTGAACAGTAATCTCGTCTCAAATCTCACAGCTTGGATTGCTGCTGTCATAATCGGTTTGAGTTTCATGGTTTGTTTCAATTACGACAGTATTTGCAGGATTTGTTGTGCTGAAGTGACATTCGGCATCTGTCAAGCGTTGTAAGCACACAACCGGTTTCATCGATAAAATCACATCCAGCTTTTGAGAGTTTAAACATTCATAAACATCAAAGTGTCCACTACTGAAATCGTCACCTGTGAATCTAAGATGTTTAAGAGGCATTGGCGGTTGTCGAAAGGTGTAAAATATTTGGCCATTTCAGTACACTTGAAAGCGACAACCGAACAATTCAGCGGCAGCCATCAACTCACATGCAGAACCATAGGTGAAGGGCTTAAGCATTTCACTCTTATAGTGCTCCTGTGTAGTATAATTATCTCCTGTACCGTCATCAGTCCACACCTTGAACCTGTCCCAGTCATTCAGTACATAAGACACAATGTTCCTCCGGATATCAAGAGTGAGCCTGATATGGCCGTGCAATATGTAACAAAGAGAATGGAAAAGGTAGGTGCCATCTCCGGGCATGGAAACCACTCAGTAAGTGACAGTTCTATGATCGATAGTGATCACCTCGATAGACATGGTAATGGGGGTTGGAATGATAAAGGAAATGGGTACCTGAGCAATGTAAAGTAAGTCTAAAATACCTATACAATAACTATAATTGTAATAAACAAACAATAAAACAGCGGAGAAGCTGTGGATTAAAGAAAAAGGCTGTAGTTATCAGTAGGGAGACGTGAATCCCGTGACGAAGCAAGGAAGGGAATGTAGAGACCGGAGCGACGGACGGTCTTATATAGGCAGGCAGCCAACAATGTGGTCACCTCACACGGTGACCGAGCTGCAGGCTATGGACGTATATATGTACGTAAGTAGGATTCAGTTAGCGTTGGGAACCCGTGTACCAAATTTCTTGAAGATGGGCCCATAAGTAACAAAGACTGTTGAAAAATTCAATATGGCGGCCGACAGTGGCATCATACCACCGAAATAAGTACATACATTGGTTTCGGTTAGTGCAGGGAAGCCGCCTATAAAATTTCGAGAAGATCGGGCCATAAATAAGAAAGTTCAACATGGCGGACGTTGTTGAAAATTATGATCATTACGCGTAGAATTTCGAAATGAAACCTGCTTAACTTTTGTAAGCTGTAAGGAATGAGCCTGCCAAATTTCAGCCTTCTACCTACACGGGAAGTTGGAGAATTAGTGATGTTGGAAAGTTCAATATGGCGGCTGACAGTGGCGTCATACCACCGAAATAAGTACGAACATTGGTTTCGGTTAGCTCAGGGAAGCCACCTACCAAATTTCGTGAAGATGGGGCCGTAAATAAGAAAGTTCAACATGGCGGACGTTGTTGACCGTTATGACCGTTACGCGTAGAATTTCGAAATGAAACCTGCTAAACTTTTGTAAGTAAGCTGTAAGGAATGAGCCTGCCAAATTTCAGCCTTCTACCTGCACGGGAAGTTTGAGAATTAGTGACGCTGGAAAGTTCAATATGGCGGCCAACAGTGGCATCATACCACCGAAATAAGTACCAAATTTCAGCCTTCTACCTACACGGGAAGTTGGATAATTAGTGACGCTGGAAAGTTCAATATGGCGGCTGACAGTGGCATCATACCACCGAAATAAGTATGTACATTGGTTTTGGTTAGCGCAGGGAAGCCGCCTACCAAATTTCGTGAAGATGGGGCCATGAATAAGAAAGTTCAATATGGCGGACGTTGTTGACCGTTATGACCGTTATGCGTAGAATTTCGAAATGAAACCTGCTTAACTTTTGTAAGTAAGCTGTAAGGAATGGGCCTGCCAAATTTCAGCCTTCTACCTACACGGGAAGTTGGAGAATTTGTGACGTTTGGAAAATTCAATATGGCGACCGACAGTGGCGTCATACCACCGAAATAAGTATGTACATCGGTTTTGGTTAGCGCAGGGAAGCCGCCTACCAAATTTCGTGAAGATGGGGCCATAAATAAGAAAGTTCAACATGGCGGACGTTGTCGACCGTTATGACCGTTACGTGTAGAATTTCGAAATGAAACCTGCTTAACTTTTGTTGCTGTAAGCTGTAAGGAATAAGCCTGCCAAATTTCAGCCTTCTACCTACACGGGAAGTTGGAGAATTAGTGATGAGTGAGTGAGTGAGTGAGTCAGTCAGTCAGTGAGGGCTTTGCCTTTTATTAGTATAGATTAGTATTCAGAAGTTAGCCTGCATTGGATATCTTTAAATATTTAGGACAGGATCAGTGGTAGTCCAAGACAGAGAATTAGATGCAGAGATAACACACAGTGCTGTGTATCATGAGTGTTTTGTGTCTGAAGAACCAAAGTGAGGGTTAAAGGTTAAAGATGCAATGATGTATAGAAATGAGGCTTGGGTAGTAAAGATTACACAAGAGAACTTGAATGTACCAGAAATCAAAATGTTTAGATGGATGTGTGGAGTTATAAAGAAGAACAGAATATGTAACAAGACATTTAGAGGTACAACAAAAGTAAAATAGAGGTCTAAGAAGGTACAGGGAAATAAGTTGACGTGATATGGATATGTGATGAGACAGACAATGAATATGTGAGCAAGACAAAGAAGCGATGAGATAGACAATGAATATGTGGGAAAGATGAAGAATTTTAAGTCCTTACTTCATTATACATATGAAAATCACTTTCGTGGCTTGTGCACCTTGGCCAAATGTCTTCTAATTGATATCTTCTTCCCCATTAAAGCTCTCACAGCTACATTTTTAAATATATACTACCCATTGTTTGTTAATGATCTCACTTAACTAAACCTTTAAAGGGATCAGGTCTTCACCTGATATAATTTACTATCAAATTATTTCTTTGGTTATATAGATGGTTGAAGCACTTACTAAAAAAAACTTGGTTCACTTACTAATCTGCCTCTTTTATTCAATTGAAGAGGCAGCTATACAACAGTATATACAATAGTACTAATACTAATAAAACATCTTAGATCCATATCAATAAATACCAAATTCAGATCATCTATAATGAGAACAGAACCTTAAAATTAGATTGCCAGACAATAAATGAAATACATGGATAAAGTTTTAGACTATCAAAGAGATACTTTCAAGAGATTAGCTCCCTTGGTCACACATTTTGTTAGGTCTTTTATTTAAACCATACTGGACTAGAGTTTTCACTGACATATAAGAAAGCATCAGTATCATAATACATTTTAATCCTTTAGTAGTTCCTTTTGGGTTACATCATTTGCTTCACAAGAGCTTAATCATTACTTTATTGCGATGACATATATTGCACTAATATTATTTTGTAATGCATTAATGTCCTATATAATGTAAATTAAACAGACTTAAATTAACAGTACGTGAAGTCATTTAAAAAGGTTTTCAGCATATGGAAACCTCCATTAATGTCCTCCTCTAGTACTATTTTTTACAGTGATTAATTATTATGTCTTCTGCTTTGGACCCACCTCTAAATTCAAAACATTATCAGGTATCACTGGCCAGCACTTTTGAAGAAAATTCAAATAGCCACAGTGTTTCAGAGGTTCAAACAATGATTTAATGTGTCTGTCACTGGCACAAGAGAAAACCTCAGCTATCAAATACATAGCAAATTGTCTGACACTCCTAATATTGAATTAAAAGAATACAGTATATACACTGTATCTGCAATACTTTTACAAATTAATTTGTCATACTGTATTACCATTATACCAGTGGTGACTCTCTGGGGGACTTTTAAATTTTATTTTCAATTACTTTGGCTTCAACCAAAATCCTAATGTTTGTCAGCTTTATATTTTCCTCTTCTATTGCAAATATTGCAATATGATGATTTTTACAGTGATTCTGTCTTCATTATCTTATTAAGCATAGGTTAGTATTGTTATCTGAAATATTACATTAATATGAATTTATTAAAACAACATTTATCAAAACACATAATACATAGTTGTTTAGAGGAAAGACAGTGTATGGAAGCAATTAAATAGTAAATAAACTCTAGCTGCCCTCACTACATTTAACTAAACAGGCTATTTTACTTAAATACCAAGAAGATAAGTTGACACACTACAGAAAAATCACACTAACCCTACATCCACAACACTCTCTACAATTCTATTCTCAAACTACTTCCACTTCCTCAACACTCTGGACACATAATGTTCCTGCCAGTTGAGTGCTTTCTCCAATTTACTGCTTAATCAGAAGGTGCCACAGCAGCATTACTTGCGGAACAAATACCTATTAACCCTTTATCTCTTAGGCTCAATTAATAATTAAAGGGCCAGACAACATTATTAGCTTACATATCACTCTGGGGAAATTCTTCTGGCCTGCTGTAATTTCCCCATGAATGTCATTGTCTTAATAAGAAATATATTTTTTGTTTTCTATTAAATAAATATGGCATGCTTCCCCATTTACTAGTATGGGTTCCTCTTTAAAAATATGGACCCTTGCTAAGCTCACCCAATCATGGACCAGCCAATTGTCCTTGGCTGTTCCTTGTCAGCCAGACAGACATTATACATGCTAAAACATAAGTCCTAAAACATACTATTTAAGAGTACAAGCAAAATTTAGTTTACTTCTGGGGAAGAGCAGTAAGAGAGCACCATTCTCGCCTCTTAGGGTACATGCTGCCTCTTATAATGGCTTGCTTTTTTTGTAAAAGTGAAAATCGTCTTTCATTGACTAAAACCGGTACTTAATGTAGGTCTTGGTGTAAAGCGACTTTTCAAAAAGTGGAGGATACAAACATGTGTATATCTTTATACTATAACAGTAAGAGATTCCATCTCAATGTTGTTTGTCTACTTACACTCACTCAGAATTCAAGATACTGAAACAGTGCTGAAAAGTACCAGAATTTAAGCTGCATTACTATTATTAAGTTATTTAATAAAATAACAATACACTTCAGACATGACTGTTTAGACATTTGTGCAGCACTTACTGGTGGCAATGAAAATTACAATACGTAAATGACTCAACTGAGAAAAAGTTGGGGAGGTAACAATATCTAGGACAAGGTTTTTCCTCACATCAAAGCAGGCAAATGCATACCCTTGCATATTTCAATAAAGTATTTATTGCACTTTTGAATTACCCTAATGTAATTAGGTTAACATGAATAAATAGCTTTATATGAGTAGTTTAATGCAAATAAAATTATTTTCAACATTTGCATCTGTGGACAACAGTGAAAATTTAGTTGGTTACAGTGGTGAAAAGTGAAAAGATTTGAATGGGTAAGAAATTAGCTAAATGACTCAGCCTCAGTTTTCAGCCTTAACTTCCTTAGCATTGCATTTTATTCCAAAAAAACGTAAAAAGCATTGCATTTTTTTTGCCATGAAAATTACATTTTTATTAAATCTGAAAAGTATAATAAAGATACAAATAATAGTAGTAATGATGAATAAAAATAATAATATGAAATGAACAATAATAAGAAAAATAATAGTAACAGTAAGGCCAATGCTACGCCGCTCTGTCTGCGTAGTAGTGAAACAGGACAAACTTTAAAAATCAAGAAACATGAGCAGAGGCAAGGTACAAAACAAAACACAGAGGTAAACCGAACGGAGGGTGGCGCATGAGTGAGGAAGGCCATGTCTGGCTCCCTACTCCTGATATCACACTTCACCCTCCCCTCACCCCGCAGCCTCTGTCTCGGAATAGCAGAAATATATCGCTCCTGCAAGTGAACTATGATTCTTAATGCGATGAGAGAAGTCAAAAAATCAACTGGAATGTTCAAGCAAATTATAGAAAAAAAACCAATTTAAATCCATTAAGTAGTTCTCTTGTTCGCTAACTAAGTGGAGGTAAGGTACACACCCTGAGGCTGGAGCATGAGTGAGGAGGGCACCACGGCCTTCCCCTCGGCCAGCTGCATCTATCTAGGATATCCGCAAATAAATCGGTACTGCAAGCGAACTATGATACTTATTGCGATGAGAAAAGTCGCAAAATCATCCGGAATGTTCAAGCAAATTATAGGAAAAAACCCAATCTAAATCTGTTATGTAGTTCTCTCGTGAAAAGCGGACAGACATACAAACAGACAGACATTGGATTTTATATATATAGAGATGATGCCAAAACAGTATATAATCTCAAAATGAGTCCTTTGTGTAGTAAATCTTAAAGCACGGTGAAAGAAACAATCCAACATCACAGTCTGGACAATAAAAGCGTGTTTCTATTTGGATTTTCTTTCTAGATTTATTAGTTTTTGAACAGTACACTGCACAGGTACAAGATGGACTTGGTTTTTGGTTGAAGTATATAATCAGTAAAAGGTCTACCAATAAGACGCTCTGGATTGATCTGCAATGTGCTGGGTCAATTGTGTCTCTTTAGCAGTAATGTGGACGGTGGATGTGCAGCAATGATTTGTTCTACAAGCTGTCATGTAAAGTTTGAATAAAATAGAGTTTAGCCAACTTTTTGTTTGCATTCCAAATGTACTGTTTCACCAGATGACAAAATATCTTTTTGTAGTATTTCTTTTGTTGCCTCCGAATAACAGGATAGAAAGTCAATTCTTGAACCACACAATTTATGCTGCCCATTGTGCTATTGTAGTCGACCACTGCACAAGGCTTTGTAACCTGTGTGTTGCCTTTTGCTTGTATAGTTACTGTAGCTGCATTGTGTAGAATGCTAAGAAGACAAACATCTTTCTTGTCCCTCCATTTCAGCATAAGCACTTTACAATTTTGCGAAGCTACTAGCACACCTCAATATAATTTAGCTCTGCCAAAGTCTTCAGGCATGCCATTACAGTTAGGATACAATGTTCTATATGCACCAATCTTTCTTTGCAGCAAGATATTAAATAGCTCAGGTGAAGTATAAAAATTGTCCATGGTTACACAGTAACCTTGATCCAGCAGAGCATCTATCAAAGTTGGCACCAATGATGTAGCAATGCCATACATATTGTATTTCAGATCAAACATTGTCCCTTTCCTTGTGTACACAACCGAATTATAAATGTATCCCGTTTTAGATTCTGAAAGGTCATAATGCTTATGCCAAATCTTGCTCTTTTTGACGTGATGTACTGTATCCATGACAGTCTGCCCTTATAAGCCATGAGACTTTTATTGATGCTGACGTCGTGGTCCAGAATGTAAACTCTACAAAATTTTACTACAATCGCCTGGTATATCTCCCAATTTTTCTTCATTTTGGGTGCTGGATGGGAATTCTCGTCAAAGTCTTTATTGTTGGTAAAGTGTAGATATTTCATAATTAGTGAAAACCTACACTCAGACATAATTTCTTCAAAGAATGGCAGCACTGACAGCACTTTTACAACCGAGTGATTCTCAGTTGTAATGTTTATGTGAGACACATCTGTACAGTTGTCCGAGTGACACTTGGGACAAACACTTTTAGCACAGTTTTCACATCCTGTGTAATGCTTGGGTCTAATGCTAAGGAGGTTAACTAGTTTATTTAGAATTTCTTAAACCAAAACGAAGGATTATATGTCCAAAGTCATATGTTATCAATTTAAATAATAACCATTTTTTCTCATAAAAGGCCAAGTGTTATAAACTTAAAGTAGACTTTGAAATGTTGGCATGTTTTCATATAACCTAATCTGTGGCACCATGTTGAGGATATAGAATTTTAATCAACCTTTGTAATCAATACATGATATAATGTATTGTATTGTAATGTATTGTATAATATATATATGAGTATGTACTTATAGGAGGACAGATAGGAAGGATGATAAATTGAAGGTATATAAAAGGTTTAACTAAAAGTTGTTATAAGCCTAGGCATGTGTGGCTTTTGCCTCATCTTAGAGGAGACATCAAGACAGTTGCTAAGGGTAAGATAAAGTAGGTGAGTAACAAACATCCCTCTAGAACAGGGGTCCTCAGTCACGGTCCTGGAGAGCCGCAGTGGCTGCAGGTTTTTGCTCCAACCAAATTGTTTAATAAGAAGCACTTATTGCTCAAGTAACACTTCTGCTTCACTTTAGTTGTCTCACTTGTTAAGATTTTGAACCCTTATTGCTTATTTTAGTCTTAAACAGCTGTATTCCTGGTTTTTAATTGTTCCTAATTAGCAATAACATGCAAATGACAAAAGAGACCAGCATTTCTCCATTTAGCTTGTTTCCATTTACACCTGTGTGTATTTATCATGCACTATTGGGTTTAATTAAATACTTGGAAGGTAGTTAAGACTGAAAATTATCCTCCATTTTAGCCTTCAAATCATTTGGATGATATCCTTAAAAAGGGCAAGAAAATCTAGGATATGAGAATTACCTGACATAGCAGAGTTAAAGCACTAACAAGCCATGAAATTAAAGTATTGGCAAGAATTGCTTTCTAATTAAGCAACCAGGTTAGAACAAAAACCTGCAGCCACTGCGGCCCTCCAGGACTGTGATTGAGGACCCCTGCTCTAGAAAGTGTGAACAATCTAATGGGAAAGCCCAAACACCCCTCCTATGAAGTAGTGTTAAACTCAATAGTAGAGTCAGCAGATCACCACTATTACATGACAAAATTTAGATTAATGGGAGAGTCAAAAGGAGTCAGAAAACACTGGTGGTTGACTGCTCACTCCATGGATTGAGACACTGTCAGTGCATATATGTGTACAAATAAAGAATTGTTGTGCATTTTCATCTGGTCTCTGTGAATGCTTCTTTGAAAACAGAAAAGTTTTTCCACTACAAGGACTTTTAAAAGTAAGAATTCAATTTGTGTAAATAAATTAATTTAGCATTACAAAGAAAAAACAGAAATGTTAACAGTTGTGATATCTTGTTTTCATAACTGTACTTTTCATTATATCTATGTGATACTTTTTTATAAGTATTTGTACTGGTATTATGTTTTTTGTATTTCTTTCTCCCATTGTATAAATTGTATATGTTCTTGGTACATCACAAGATATAGGTGGTGATCTGTAATTTCCAATACCTCATCCTAAAATTCCCATTATTGTGATTTCATAATGATTAAGTCAAGTTTAAAATGTTGAGCATCTTGATGTGTGTCTTTCTCTTCTCACTCACTTACATATCCACATTTACACTGACATATTTTAGAAATCACAGATTAACTTAACATTCTCATTTTTGAGCATGTGGTAGGGTGACTGGAAAACACAATGAAAAAACCCATGCAGACATTGGCAGAAGATGAATATTTCATACACATACCAACTGAGATCAGGATTCAAATTTAATGAAGTAGGAAGACTACCAATTGCACTACTAGGCTGTCCACATTAAAACACTTACACTATTTGGGCCCTAGTGAAAATGCAAAAGGCTGCAACTATTTAAAGCTATTAATATTCTTTGGACACTACAAGTGTATCATAAGGATTATATGCAAACTGAAATGCACAATGGAGCAATATGACACTATCAATAACAACCAGCAAGCTGGATTCACGAGGCAGCAGTGCTAATCACTTTGCCATTCTGCCACCTGCCTAGGGAATCCTGAAAATTAATATACCTGATATGACCATCTGTGAATAGCTTGCGTTCTTAGCAAAAGTAACCAATTATGTCTTAATGTATGACAGCTCAGAAGGCTTTGTATATCCTTGTTGCTGGCAATTAATATTTAGCCAAAAATAAAGTTTCATGATTTTTAGTTTAAGTGGTCTAGATCTAGACCTCCAGACCACTTAAAAGACACCAGTACCTAAGATAAAACCAGTAATTAATGGTTAACTCTCACCATGCTACAACAACAAATCAGTATATTCGCTTACTATTGTGGAATGCTGATTAAAAATTTTACTATTCTAGTCTCTTTGTATGTACTCCAGCTTTGCAATATCCTGACATTTCCTTACAGTTGGAAATGGAAACTGATGTATCAAATATTGATATAGGGTTGTACATTTTCCAGACTCAGTATGCTATTCTCGTAAGTTGACTCTGACTTAACAGAAGCAAATGCAGAATTACCAGGGTTAAAACTATCCTTGGAACAATGGGGACATTGGCTTCAGGTTGTTAAGGTACCATTTCTCATCTACTCAAACAATAAAAATGATATTACTAAAAAAGAAACAAGCTTTACATTAATAACAAGTGAGATGGCCGTTATTCCTATGAGGTTTAATTATTTTCTTTTTTGCAGTAGAAAAAAGTAAGTCCAATACATAATCTTAGCAAAATTAAAAGAAGGAGGTTAAATGTGAACAGGCATCTGTTCTGTTAGTGAGCAGATTCCTTTGCATCAAAAATGCAGATCCACACATTAATTTGAAAGAAACTGAGTTAGGGATATTTAAATTCAAAAGAATTTAAATTTCAACTGTCTTGGGAGGGTCATAACTTAAATTTCGCAAATCATCTAAGAATTGAAAAAAACAAATTACTTGAGCATTTTTGATAAAACTTAAAGTACTTTAAAGAGTATATCAAAGTTGGTGCAAAGGTAATAGAGAGATACAGTATATGTTAACAGTTAACCAGTAGCGCTTCTGCTTCCCTTGTGCATTCATAAGAAACCATGGTAACACACTTTGATACATTTTTAAACAGATTTATCCCTTTCTAAAGGTTTACAATTTTGTTGTTGGTCGATAGATTATTAAAAGAACCTTACTTTATTTGTTTAAAAAAGCTTCCCTCTGATGATAACTTGTTGATATTTTTAATACTGAATTTTTTCAACTACATTGCTTCCTCTGATGAATTTTCTCTATTATGTGTTTAATTCTCTCCATTGGAAATACATTTTTGTTCAGCAAGAAAAGGATTCTTACAATATCAATCACCAACCACTCTGATAACAATCAGAGTGTAAAGGACACAGAAAAAGTCTATAAGAACTTAAAGATGTTTTTATTGTAATGATAATGATTTGTGTGGGGAGAATTCTGTTGAAACACTCACAAATTTACCTTTATTGTGCTTTCCACATTGTATATTAGTCATTGTCTTCCTTTTTCTCAAATATCAAATACATAACCATTTATTGTTCATGTTACATGTTTAAAAGTCTTTATAAAAATAACACTGGTATGCATCAAAACTATTCTTTGCAAAAAAATTGGGAAACTGGAATTTCTCTACCACAAACTTTTTTCATGATATATTGATCTTAGAGAAAAACATAGTTTGAAAAAAAAGGAAAAAAGATTTTTAAAAAGCAAATTATGTTTTCTTATGACATGTTTTTCCTGCTCATAATACTACTGTATTTGAAGTCTTTCTCATTATTAATGTTAGTTAAGGTGGAAACAACCCAAACTCATTTATTTGTTACACATTTTTGTTCTGATTCAGTATTTTGCTCTCTGCTTATTCCTCCAAAAAAGCCAGGAATGAAAATACAGAAGGTTAGAAATATGCCTTTTAATGGTCCAGAAGAAAGAAAGTTGCTTTTTACATTTTTTTACAGACTAGGGGGTTTCGCCCCCTGCTCGCTTCACTCGCCAACCCCCGCTTTTGTTTTTCCAGATACACATTTTTAAGATTTTTTTTTTCTTTGAATTGTTGCTATTTCATTAGTTTCACTTTTATTTCAGAATTTCTGTAAAAACAATATTTGGAATCTTTCGAGTCCCAACGTGCTGAATCTTTTTAATGAGGTCAGTGAGACATGTGTTTAATGACTTTGTACTGTAATTCAGGATAGGTGTCTCTGTCTGGAATTTCAGCACAGACAAAATGATTTACATCATCAGTAGTTAATAATTTTTTTTGCAAAGTAACCAATAAATGCATGTGAGGTAAACTCTGTTTTTGAAATTCTCTTGACTTAAACTTCAAAGCCTTACAATATTTACATACTTCTGACATATCAGCTATGTCCATATATTCGATCTTTATTCGCCTTTTCGTTATTTCTCCGAGTAATAATTTCTCTTTCTTTGCGCTAATGCGATGTTTACTTTCTTTGTTTTGACACTGTTGTTTTTTTTCTGCTTTCATATTCTCTATCTTGCTCTGCAAGTGTTTCACACCTACGTTATTTTTGAGTCTTTTGAATTCCAGTTTTCATTATCTCTAACCTGCTCTGCATGTGTTTGGCCCCCTTGTTTTTTAACCTCTTGATGACGTTTTACTTTGTTTTGTACTCTGTCTTTTATTTCTGACCTCGCTTTATCCTGCTTTTTTTTCAATGATACCTGGTCTGTGGTGATTATTTTCCCTTTTTCGAGTAATAATTTCCATTTGTTTGTGCTACTGCGATCTTTACTTTCTTTTTTTTATACTTTTTAATTTTCCTACTTTCATATTCTTTAACTTTTTTTAACTTTAACTCCACATGTGTATCGCTCCATTTTTTTTTTTTTTTTTGAGCCTTTCGAATTCCACTGCTTTCATAATCTCTATCCTGCTCTGCTTGTGTATAGCACCAATGTCCGGATTGGACATACTTTTTTCTCAATTCCACTTGTTCCGGGCTGATAATTATTTTCCTTATTTTCTGAATTTGCACCTGGTTTATTCTTTTTTGTCTATCCAACGCTTTTGAGTCTCTTTTCTCCGTGCTGCTTTCTTCTTCACTTAGTTCTCTACATTTCATTTATAACACATTTTCCTTATACACTTTATGTGCACTGAAAGCCCTGGATCTGTGTGCGCTCAAAGCCAAAACACAACTGAGTGTGTTGCTGCCCCTGTTCTTATTTGGTTGTAAGTATGTAAAGTCAGGTTGATTAATCAGTTTTCCTGGCTTGGTAACAGGTAAGCAAATTTCAAATCCAAACTTTGTAAAGTTGAAAGAAGAACTTGGGAGGTATTTGAAAGTGTGTGACACAGTTTTATGGTTAATGCAAAGGTGGAAAACTACGAGGAACTCGCTAGTTGAGGAGCTCTCTTCCTATCTAGCACTTGGGTACAACATTGATTTCTTACATTCAATCTGGATTTTTTTTACATAGTTTACATTTATTTACACTGAAGTGAAAACTGGATGCTCTGTATTTTTGTAGTATTGTATTGTACCATTGATGCAGAGTACTGTAATGGCTCTTCGGCGGAGGTGCTAAAGAGCCTTGAGGCTTAGATCTGTAACCTGGAGTGCAGTCTGCAGTACAGAGATGGAGACAGCTGACAGACAACCTGGGCAGCTCCACCACCGCTTCTCCATCTGCTAAGGTTAATTTTTCCAGTTATGCAGACACCAGGCTCATGAAGCTGGAGAAAAGTGTAACAGATCAAGTTGCCATTGACTCCAAATAAGCTGTGAGAAGCATGGCTGGTGGTAAAAATGTGTAAACAAACAACAAGGTAAATCTTAGAGTCGTTCTGAAGCGGCGTTGAAGGGAGAGCCTCAAAGCTGAGATTCAGACCGGAACACGGTTTGCCGCACCAGTTCAGTAAATGAAAACAGCAAAGAAACCGGTACACCTGCATCTCCACACCAGGAGGTTTGCCTGCTTGTCTGCAGATGATCAACATTGAACACACCTGCTTCACCAAACAACAGCATAACACTTAACATCCAGGTTGTGCCCCCTGCCAGTGCAACACGCAACATCCCTGCTGTGCCATCTGACAACACAGCACTCCCAAATCCTGCTGCATGACCGAAGTGGGTGGGAAGACCGCCCAACCATTTCGACGAGTTTGTGCACTGTTGCAAAAAGTTGGAGGTGGTCGCTGGGGATAGTGACTTTGAAGGGAGGGCTATGCAACGTCACATGACAAGTTACATCAATTAGGGATGAGTCACCAAAACATTGAGCTAGCATTGTATCATCAATAGCAAGAGCGCCAATAAAAAAATGGCAACTCTGTACAGTAGCACAGGTATTTCAAGTTAGTGCAGCAAAAGGAAAGCAGTCCTTTTAAAGAAGGCAAGCCACTTTGAAAAGCCACGTAAAGAGCAGGGAATCCAGCCATTGCAGTACTCTGTGCTGATGCTACACTATAATACTGCAAAAACACAAAGCATCCCATTTCTACTTCAGTGTAAATAAATGTAAATTGTGACATAATAAAGTTTAGTGTGTGTCATATTAAATATTGCAATTAAATTGCACATTAATTACTTCTGAAATACAAATATGTATGATCGTCAGATTATGTGAGACAGTATCACTGTTAATCTTGGTTGAAAAGATCCAAATTAAATGAATTAAACACAGTCGAAGTGAGATGTATTCAATTCTCCAGGGGGTAGGCGAATTTTACTCTATAGCTATGAAGGACAAAGAATTATCTTTAAATTGTGGTACAAACCGCCGGCCATTGACCCGTGCTAATCGCATGTTGAGAACTTGAAAATGAAAATGCAAAGTGAAAATGTATTTTACTTTCCATTTTTGCAGTTTCATTGCAGTTCATACTGAAAATGAAATTGCAAATGACGTTATTTCATTTTAATTTTTGCCGCATTCTTGCATGCAAAGTTTGAAAATGAAATAGCTAATGGAGATTTTTAATTTAAATTTTTGCAGCATTTTTGTGTGCAGGCTGTGAAAATGAAATTACAAAAGATCGATTGCATTTTCATTTTATAATTTTAATTTTCATTTACTTTTTGGAAGAAAATACCTCCCATACTGTCAGATTTGGATTTAGATTCCTCAGATTTATAAAGAACACCTAAAACACTCAAAAAACTATTGGATTACTGTTAAATATTGCTTTTCATTTACAGTTTCCTTTGAAAGCTTGAAGATTGCACACTGAGTCTACAAATTGGAAGAATGGTATTTTCATGACTCTCTAGATATTTTTCTTACCACATTTTTAAGTTTTCTAAATATTTCAACCTTTCATTTTTTATATTTTTATGCATTATTTTTATATTTTATTCATTTTATTTGTTGCTGCTTTAATGATGCCATTACTTTGCCATTGCACTTTAAGTCTATGCAGACTTTGCCATCACTACTTACGTACATGTGTTAGCTGCTAATGCACCAGGAAACACATTACATAAGAGCAATGGTTTGTGTTAATTGTGTTAACTGTACAGTAGTTTCTGGTATTAATCAACTATTAAGTTTTCCTGATGGACTGATCAATACTTGGCTTACAGTTACAATAATATTTGTTCTTAATCCTCTGCAACTTGTGATGTACAATCATTGCCATCAATATCCAGTCAGTTCTACATCCAGATTTCCATCCTGCATATGCTAAAAAAGTCAGTAAAAAATTGCATGTATTTTCTCAACCACTGAGTCCTAACCATCTCCATTTTTAAATTATTTTAGGTTTGTCATTTCACATGGCTATTTTTCAGCCTTGAGACAGGCTTTTTTGATTATTTATCATGTTTTCATTGTAGTTATATGTGTTTTGCTTGCTTTTTTTGTTTATTATTTACTATTTATATGTATGTTCTCTTATGTAATTTGTATGCTGCGGGTTAAACCCAAACAGTTTTATATAGATAAAACTTTAACTTCATTTAAATAATCTGTATTGTTAATAATTAAACGTGAGGACACAATTCTGCAGAGCTAGCTAGTTCACAGATTGATCCTAGCTTGTGCTGTATTCTTTCTGGGGCAGATGCAACACTGGAAGGATAGATGGATAGAATAATTAAACATGTACTACAAAGATATTTCAATGTTCCTTAAAAGTTTTGAAGAATCGTTGTTGTAAGCTTACAGATGGCTTAACGTCTATTACAGAGCTGATTGTGTGGCGATTGGGTATTTGGAGAAAGAAAAGTAAGGACAGGAATTGGAGATTAATACGTTTGAAAGAGACAGTACTGCTACAATAATTTCATCGAAGATCGCTCACAATCACGCACTGTGTTCCCATGTTTAATGACATGCTTTAACTCCTATCATCATGAAAAAGATATCACATATACATCTCAGTATTTTAATTATTCAGAGAGCTGTAATATCACAAATGTAATGGATTCTGTGTCCAGTCGGTGAAAAAGAGAGCTTAAGATCAAATACAAAACAAAGCATTTAACATGCTACTTTAGTTACGATGGGATTTGAGAAACTAGTAAATTACATTATTTTAATATAAAGTTTATGATGTTCTACTTTAATGACAAAATAAACTATGTGATTAAAGTGGAAATTTCAAGATTGAAGTTGACATTTTGTGCTTTTTTCCTACTGTGTGCCTTTTTTCTTCTCTGTACCCTAATAAGCTTTCATATGACACTCAGATGGTGGGCTACGTCTCGCCTTTTCACGGCGACTTTGATATGTGACAACTTCTTTTTTATGCACTGTGCGACTTTGTGAACTTGAGCTTTCAAGTTTCTCCAACATGCTATGTCACTCGATCAACTTCCTTTTGTTGATTATACCACTGTTTAAACCAACAAATAGTACGTTTTTCTTTGCCTCCACTTGATATTCGCTGAAATTCTTATATTTTCCCTCTTGCTTTTGCCATTGCCTTTTCACAGAATGCTGAGCTTAAGGGCTATTTACATTGATTTGCATATTCAAAGAGGCATAATTCTGGGAGGAGACGGGGTGGGACAGGAGGCGCGTGCACGTGCATTACTTTTCACACTGATAGGGATTTATGGAGCGGAAGAACGCAGAAGTGAGCGAACGCACAGATTTATGCATCTGGATTTTTTGTGCGTAAGCACATTTCGTCTTTTGTGCTTATGTCATGTTATAGTGCGAATTCTACGCATGGTGTTATGCATGAGGCCCCTGGACGTCCACGGAAGACAACAGTGGTGGATGATCACAGAATCATTCCCATGGTGAAGAGAAACCACTTCACAACAGCCAACCAAGTGAACAACACTCTCCAGGGGGTAGGCATATCGATATCCAAGTCTAGCATAAAGAGAAGACTGCATGAAAGTAAATACAGAGGGTGCACTGCAAGGTGTAAGCCACTCATAAGCCTCAAGAATAGAAAGGCTAGATTGGGCTTTGCTAAAGAACATCTAAAAAAGCCAGCACAGTTCTGGAAAAACATTCTTTGGACAGATGAAACCAAGGTCAACCTCTATCAGAATGATGGCAAGAAAAAAGTATGGAGAAGGCGTGGAACAGCTCATTATCCAAAGCATACCACAACATCTGTAAAACACGTTGGAGGCATTGTGATTGCTGGGACGTGCATGGCTGCCAGTGGCACTGGGACACTAGTGTTTATTGATGATGTGACACAGGACAGAAGCAGCCGAATGAATTCTGAGGTGTTCAGAGACCTACTGTCTGCTCAAATCCAGCTGTATGCAGTCAAACTGATTGGGCGGCGTTTCATGATACAGATGGACAATGACCCAAAACATACAGCCAAAGCAACCCAGGAGTTTTTTAAAGCAAAGAAGTGGAAAATTCTTGAATGGCCAAGTCAGTCACCTGATCTTAACCCAATTGAGCATGCATTTCACTTGTTGAAGACTAAACTTCGGACAGAAAGGCCCACAAACAAACAGCAACTGAAAGCCGCTGCAGTAAAGGCCTGGTAGACCATTAAAAAGAAGGAAACCCAACATCTGGTGATGTCCATAAGTTCAAGACTTCAGGCTGTCATTGCCAGCAAACGGTTTTCAACCAAGTATTAGAAATGAACATTTTATTTCCAGTTATTTAATTTGTTCAATTACTTTTGAGCCCCTGAAATGAAGGGATTGTGTTAAAAAAATGCTTTAGTTGCCTCAAATTTTTATGCATTCATTTTGTTTACCCCACTGAATTAAAGCTGAAAGTCTGCACTTCAACTGCATCTGAGTTGTTTCATTTAAAATTCATTGCGGTAATGTACAGAACCAAAATTAGAAAAAAGTTGTCTCTGTCCAAATATTTATGGACCTAACTGTAAGAAATGTTAATATAGAATTCCACAAAAATTAAGATCTCAACATAGTAATGACTTGCAATTAAAATCTACAGGTGCATTTCTTCAATGTTTCCAAAGTTATTCAGATACCGAGATGCCAAAGGGTCAAGCATGATGCATGATGCAAGCGAATTCAAATTCTAAGATAACTAGTTTTCAAATTTTTACTCAAGATTAAAGTTGAACAGTTCACAAAAATAACACACACAGAGAAAAGCTTTTCAATAATATTACAGTTTTATGCTTGTACTGTATATTTATGCAACATTACATTGTGTTACTTAGACTGCTTGTTTTAAGTAGTGATCAGAAACAAAATATATGCTTATACCTTTCCACTCGCAAACAAAACTGAGTATCCTTCACTGTTTACAGCAAGTTAGCAGTCTGGAAGAGCCCATTTATATGTTAGCTTAAATGTGAACTATATTAGGCATCAGTAACAACAATTGTAACTGTTTAACTGTATATTCTGACGTCTAACAGAATTAAACAAATATTTATGTGCATATAGAATTAACATTAGCTGACCAAGAATTGCTTTTGCACAATCAAAAAAATTATTTTGGGGAATATGTTTAGTGTTGTATTTTACTTTGTTTCGTGAACATGAACTCTAGTAAAATTTTTGGTTTTGATGAAAGATCATTTGACTACACGTATATTAGAAACCAGTGTGCCTACATACTGTTCCTTGAATTATTCTCGTAATACATCAGTCTGTGCTCTGCTGTAGTCAATTACTGTCCCAATGGATCACTCCATCTGTCTAATACGTATAACAAAGCAGTTTACAAAAAAATTTCTCACCTATTTAATAAGTTAAAAGTGTTTCCTTATCATCTTTAGAGTGTATATTATGATAAAAATCAATTCTACTCTATACACAGTAACCAAATTTTTACATATTATTAGTAACTTTTTCCCTCCTTGAACTGTCACCTTATCGTGGTGGAGGGGTTTGCGTGTCCCACTGATCCTAGGAGCTATGTTGTCCGGGGCTTTATGCCCCTGGTAGGGTCACCCAAGGCAAACTGGTCCTAGGTGAGGGATGAGACAAAGAGCGGTTCAATAAACCTCCAATGATGGACGAAGTTTTCCCTTGCCCGGACTCGGGTCACCGGGGCCCCCCTCTGGAGCCAGGCCTGGAGGTGGGGCTCGATGGCGAGCGCCTGGTGGCCGGGCCAGCACCCATGGCGCTCGGCCGGGCACAGCCCGAAGAGGTAACGTGGGTCCTCCTTCCCATGGGCTCACCACCTATGGGAGGGGCCAAGGAGGTTGGGTGCATTGTGAGTTGGGTGGTGGCCGAAGGCGGGGACCTTGACGGTCTGATCCTCGACTACAGAAACTGGCTCTTGGGACGTGGAATGTCACCTCTCTGAAGGGGAAGGAGCCTGAGCTAGTGCGTGAGGTTGAGAGGTTCCATTTAGATATAGTCGGACTGATGTCGACGCACAGCTTGGACTCTAGAACCAATCTCCTTGAGAGGGGCTGGACTCTACCACTCTGGAGTTGCCCCCGGTGAGAGGCACCGAGCAGGTGTGGGCATACTTATTGCCCCCCGACTTGGAGCCTGTGCATTGGGGTTTACCCCGGTGGACGAGAGGGTGGCCTCCCTCTGCCTTCGGGTGGGGGGAAGGGTTCTAACTGTTGTTTGTGCGTATGCGCTGAACAGCAGTTTGGAGTATCCACCCTTTTTGGAGTCTCTGGAGGGGGTGCTAGAGGGCATACCTTTTCGGGACTCCCCCATTCTGCTGGGAGACTTCAATGCTCACGTGGGCAATGACAGTGAAACCTGGAAGGGCGTGATTGGGAGGAATGCCTCCCCCCCCGATCTGAACCCAAGCGGTGTTTTGTTATTGGACTTCTGTGCTCATCATGGATTGTCCATAACGAACACCATGTTCAAGCATAGGGGTGTTCATATGTGCACTTGGCACCAGGACACCCTAGGCCTCAGTTCGATGATCGACTTTGTGGTCGTGTCATCGGACTTACGGCCACATGTTTTGGACACGTGTCTCTTGGTGAAGAGGGGCGGAGCTGTCAACTGATCACCACCTGGTGGTGAGTTGGCTTCGATGGTGGGGGAGGATGCCGGTCAGGCCTGGTAGGCCCAAACGTGTTGTGAGGGTCTGCTGGGAACGGCTGGCAGAGTCCCCTGTCAGAAGTAGATTCAACTCCCACCTTCGGCAGAACTTTGACCACATCCCGAGGGAGGTGGGGGACATTGAGTCAGAATGGGCCATGTTCCATGCCTCTATTGTTGAGGCGGCTGACCGGAGCTGTGGCCGTAAGGTGGTCGGTGCCTGTCGTGGCGGCAATCCCCGAACTCGTTGGTGGACACCGGCGGTAAAGGATGCCGTCAAGCTGAAGAAGGAGTCCTATAGGGCCTTTTTGTCCTGTGGGTCTCTGGAGGCAGCTGATAGGTACCGGCAGTTCAAGCGGAATGCGGCTTCGGTGGTTGCTGAGGCAAAAACTCAGGCATGGGAGGAGTTTGGGGAGGCCATGGAGAACGACTTTCGGACGGCTTTGAGGAGATTCTGGTCCACCGTCCGGCGTCTCAGGAGAGGGAAACAGTGCAGTGTCAACACCGTATATGGGGAGGATGGTGCGCTGCTGACCTTGACTCGGGACGTTGTGGGTCGGTGGGGGGATTACTTTGAAGACCTCCTCAATCCCACTAACATGCCTTCCACTGAGGAAGCAGAGCCTGGGGACTCTGAGGTGGGCTCTCCCATCTCTGGGACTGAGGTCACTGAGGTGGTCAGAAAACTCCTTGGTGGCAGGGCCCCGGGGGTGGATAAGATACGTCCGGAGTTCCTCAAGGCTCTGGATGTTGTAGGACTGTCTTGGTTGACACGTCTCTGCAACATCTCATGGACATCGGGGACAGTGCCTCTGGATTGGCAGACCAGGGTTGTGGTCCTCCTCTTTAAAAAGGGGGACCGGAGGGTGTGTTCCAACTACAGAGGGATCACACTCCTCAGCCTACCTGGAAAAGTCTATTCGGGGGTTCTGGAGAGGAGGGTCCGTCGGATAGTCGAACCTCGGATTCAGGAGGAACAGTGTGGTTTTCATCCTGGTCGCGGAACAGTGGACCAGCTCTACACCCTTAGCAGAGTCCTGGAGGGTGCATGGGAGTTTGCCCAACCAGTCTACATGTGTTTTGTGGACTTGGAAAAGGCGTTCGACCGTGTCCCTCTGGGAATTCTGTGGGGGGTGCTCCAGGAATATGGGGTACCAGACCCCTGATAAGAGCTGTAAGGTTCCTGAACAACCGGTGTCAGAGCTTGGTCCGCATTGCCGGCAGTAAGTCGAGCCCGTTTCCAGTGAGAGCTGGACTCTGCCAGGGCTGCCTTTTGTCACTGATTCTGTTCATAACTTTTATGGACAGAATTTCTAGGCGCAGCCAGGGTGTTGAAGGGGTCCGGTTTGATGGACTCAGGATTGGGTCACTGCTTTTTGCAGATGATGTTGTCCTGTTTGCTTCATCAGGCCATGATCTTCAGCTCTCTCTGGATCGGTTCGCAGCTGAGTGTGAAGCGGCTGGGATGAGAATCAGCACCTCCAAATCTGAGACCATGGTCCTCAGCTGGAAAAGGGTGGAGTGCCCTCTCAGGGTTGGGGGAGAGATCCTGCCTCAAGTCGAGGAGTTCAAGTATCTCGGGGTCTTGTTCACGAGTGAGGGAAGAATGGACTGTGAGATCGACAGGTGGATCGGTGCGGCATCCACAGTGATGCGGGCTCTGCATCGGTCTGTTGTGGTGAAAAAAGAGCTGAGCCGTAAGGCAAAGCTCTCAATTTACCAGTCGATCTATGTTCCTACCCTCACCTATGGTCATGAGCTATGGGTAGTGACCGAAAGAACGAGAGCACGAATACAAATGGCTGAAATGAGTTTCCTCCACAGGGTGTCTGGGCTTTCCCTTAAAGATAGGGTGAGAAGCTCAGTCATCCGGGAGGGGCTCAGAGTAGAGCCGCTACTCCTCCGCATCGAGAGGAGTCAAATGAGGTGGCTTGGGCATCTGATCAGGATGCCTCCTTGAAGCCTCCCTGGTGAGGTGTTCCGGGCACGTCCAACCGGGAGGAGGCCCCGGGGAAGACCCAGGACACGCTGGAGGGACTATGTCTCCTGGCTGGCCTGGGAACGCCTTGGGATTCTCCCAGAAGAGCTAGAAGAAGTGGCCGGGGAGAGGGAAGTCTGGGCCTCTTTGCTCAAGCTGCTGACCCCGCGACCCGACCCTGGATAAGCGGAAGGGGATGGATGGATGGATGGATTAGTAACTTCTTTGGAAAGTCTGTCTCACGAACCCAATTAGATAAGGTGGTTGCATTTAATACACTTGTTGCTGCATCACATTATAATAAAATGGGATGTCAGAAAAATATACATACTGTAGTGTCCTGGGGCCTCATGTATAAATGGTGCAGTGTAGTTTCCCTTTCTTTTTTAGATCCACATCCCTGATGTGGCTTTATCATATACACTGTTTAAGGCATCTGATTGTAATTAACCTGTAACAATATAATGGTCCACGGAATAGCCAATCTGTTACTCTCACTGCACCTTCTTCTTCTTCTTTCAGCTGCTCCCGTTAGGGGTTGTCACAGCGGATCATCTTTTTCCATATTACTCTCACTGCACTACTTGGAGTATTTATATCACTGTATCTAAGTGTGGAATCACAGCTCTACAGCAGCTGATCGGAAAGAGAATTATTGGTATACGGCATCAAGTACACGCTGCCTCAGCCATACTGCCTATTTGAACTGGTCTCATGCGACAAACGCTTCAGAACCTTTCCTGTACTGACCTCGTGGTTCAGAAACAGTTTCATCCTAAGAACTATAAACACAATCAATCAGCCCATCAAGTGCTCCTTGTAGAACTTTTTGTACTTATAAGTACAATTACCTCACTGTAAACTTGCGATACAGTTATAATATTGCACAACCTGAGCCACTTTATAAAGCGTGTATTTACATATGATGACAATATCATTTTTAAGATGAAATGCAGCAAAATATTTATTATATTATACAGATAAAACTTTAACTTCATTTAAATAATCTATGTACATCGCTAGCGAGGAGCTGGCGCTCCGTTTCACGGATTGTTCCTTCCTCGCGCTGTATTCTTGCTGGGGCTGGCTCGACACTGGAAGGATAGATGGATAGAATAATTAAACATGTACTATGAAGATATTTCAGTGTTCCTTAAATGTTTTGAAGAATTGGTGTTCTCAGCTTACAGATGGCTTAACGTCTATTACAGAGCTGATTGTGTGGAGATTGGGTATTTGGAGAAAGAAAAGGAAGGACAGGAATTGGGGGTTAGTACGTTTGAAAGAGACAGTACTGCTGCAAAAAATTATTTAATCGGAGGTTGCGCACAGCACAGCAAGCATCTTGCATCAGGCATGAACAATCACTGCGCCACTGTGTTCCCATGTTTAATACATGCTTTAACTCCTATCATCACGAAAATGATATCAAGTATACATCTCAGTATTTAAATTATTCATAGAGCTGCAATATCATGAATGTAAAGGATTCTGTGTTCTGTCGGAGGAAGAGAAAGCCCGTTTAAGAAGCACGTAGGGATTCACGCAATTAGAGCACATAGAAGAACACATACAAACAAAGCGTTTAATGGGCTACTTTAGTTACAATGGGATTTGAGAAACTAGTAAATTAAACGATTTTAAGATGAAGTTAATGATCTTCTACTTTAGTGACAAAATAAACTACCTGATTAAAGTGGAAATTTCGAGATTAAAGTTGACATTTCAAGCTTTTTTCCCACTGTGTCCCAATTTCTTTTTCTTTTTTCTGTACCCTAATACTGTAGCGAACTCCCCTAATTGTTGGATGAGGAGCCTGACACACACGAAAAACTCCTACTCATAGGAAAATACTATTATAATGTCCGAAAACCGACTGAACCTTAGACCCAACTTTGATGTCACCCAGATGGAGTTGTTTATATCAAAAAAAGAAATAATCACCTAACAATTGTTTAACAAAAAGAATATATATTATAAATCACACCAATAATAAAACCATTTAAATCACTCCTTATCCAAAAAATAAACACTAAGTAATAGACCACCCCCTTTTACCCTTATATACTATACAGAAAGAAAGCAAGAAAGAAAGCCAGGAAAAGCAACAGAGATATATCCTATTTAACAACACCCCCCGTATATTCACAATAAATATCCATAGAAATACACATATATACACATATAAATTAGACCCACAGAGTCACAATCCCCACACGTTCCCCATTCCCTTTTATATTAGGTTGATTTAAAGAGTCTAGCCGCACGGCCTGGGAAGTCCGTGAATAATCCAGTAATCCAGACAACTACGTTCCGCTGCCTAGTAAACTGTATTTATAGGTAAAAGGAGCGATCTCACTGGCTTGGCGACGATTCTTCGTTAAAAGCTGAAATCCGTCTCACCCGGGAGTCTGAGCGTTAGCGTCCTTCCATGGCCGCTGCCCTTAACACAAATACACTTGAAGCCGTGCACTCCGAAGATCCTTTCCGATTAGCCTGCACTCCTTTTTGTTGCGTCCAACCGTAACTTCGGAGCCTTCCGTGCTTTACCAGTCGCTTCTTTTACAAATTCCGTTCTCCTTTCCAGCTACTTCTTTAAACAAACTTTCTTCTTCCTCAGCCCTCCTCGCTTCTTTCCTTTTCTTCTCTCTCTTTTTAAACTACGCGCCTCCTTGCCTTTTAAGGAAGATTTATGTCACACCGTTATTTTAGCCAGGACCCACAGGTGCTGTTTGGACCCCTACTCCCCTTAAAGAAATATCCCACAGTCAATAATTCCTCTGGATATAATCTCTAAAGGAAGCACATGGCAGAAACAGTTAAAAGCATACACAACCATGAAAATATGTGACAACCGTTACAATACACTTTCATTGAACACTCAGATGGTGGGCTACGACTCGCCTTTTCACGGTGACTTTGATATCTGACAACTTATTTTGTACTTCGGGCACTGTGCGACTTTGTGAACTTGAGCTTTCAAGTTTCTCTGACACTCTATGTCACTCGATCAACTTCCTTTTGTTGTTTATACCACTGTTTAAACCAACAAATAGTACGTTTTTCCTTGCCTCCACTTGGTATTCGCTGAAATTCTTTTATTTCCCCCCGTGCTTTTGCCATTGCATTTTCACACAACACTGAGCTTAAGGGCTATTTATATTAATTTGGATATTCAAAGAGGCGTAATTCTGGGAGGAGTTTGGGGAGTGGCAGTAGGCGCGTGCATGTGTGATACTTTTCACGCTGACCGGGATTTATGGAGTGGAAGAATGTGGAAGTTGCCGAATGCACAGATTTATGCATCTCGATTTTTTTTGTGTGTATGAACATTTCCGCTTTTGTCCATACGCCATATTTTAAGTGTGAATTCTACACACGGCATTATGCATACGGCCCCTGGATTGGCAGATCTTCAATATTAAATTGTAGATGCTTATATTTTACTTTTCTTTTTCAAACAAACAAGGTGAACTTATTTTTACAGGGGAAATTAACATCAAAGTAACTTCTCTTCTTCAATAGTATAACATTAAAACAAATATTTTGCTCAAATAAACAAGATGAACTTAACACTTACAGGGTCAATTAACATTGAAGCAGCTTCTCTTCCTGAGTTGTACCAGTAATCAATTATTTTTAAACATCTGTGTAAACAAAGCAGAAGACGAGGATGATGCCTCAGGCCATATTGTTATTTTATTATTTTGAAAACTGAGTGGCATAAAAAGATGAAACATTTTGAGCAAAGTTGTCCATCATTCAGACAGCCAGCCAATCAAATGTGCGTAATATCAGATCATATTTAGTATAGTAATGTCCCGAAGGCCCACCTAAAATGTTAATACAAATATGACTTATCTGAGGGACCAAATCAGAAGAGGGCAAAGGAGACATCAGAAGAGGAGACTGAGAGACGTGACCATTTCATCTGAGCATCAGCAATTACATTTTATGAAAAATATTGATTGCTAAGTCAAAAGCCATCCCAGGAAAACATCCAATCCAAAACATCCGTAATCTTTTGCTGAAGACTATATCTAGACTTTTACTATCAATTTTATTTGCTATTATTTTCTTGTTCTCTTTGTTACTATTCATTAATAATTATCATTTTGCTTTTACATTTTCTATACTTTGTTCTTGTGTGTAGAGTGATTGAAATAATAAATCATGGAGTTAACCACGTTACTTGCTCATAAGGTTATCAAGACTTAGAAGTTACTCCTCGAAAAACAACTACAGTTGGTAAGTAGCATAACCCAGGGGTCCCCAACACCGGTCCTGGAGGGCCCCAGTGGCTGCAGGTTTTCATTCTGTTTTCATACTTAGTGACCACTTTTTACTGCTAATTAACTTTGAGTTAAATTTAATTGACTTGTTCTTGATGGCTAAGACCCAATATACTTTATTTTTCCTTTAATTAGCTACAAAATAATAATGAGATAAAAAATGAGCCAAAACATGACCAGCAAACCAGCAAACTGTGTCCATCATACAATATCTGAAAATAAAGAAAGATGAAGGTCTCAGGAATGTTGATCTGTTTAGGTCCCCAAAACAGTTTAACAGTGCTCTTAGGAAGAGAAGAATCAACAATTTTGGAAATGTATGCTTTTGCGCAATGAGAGCAGCAACAAGCAATGGAATTAAAGAACATGTTTAATTAATAACAAGACTTGGCACCTAATTAAGCAACTGGTTGGAGTGAGATTGGTTGGAGTTTGAAGCCTTGATTTAGTTGGTCTTCTGTTGGCTCATTCATTTCACATTTCGTTTCTGTTTGGGTGCCATTTAAGGAAAGAAATGAAGAAATTAAGGGAAACAAATCTTAAAAAAATTAATAAAATAAATTCAAAAGAAGTTAATTAGCAGCAAAAACAATTAAGCTTTCACCTAAGACTTTGTCTACAGGATCCCTATGTGTATGTGTATCTCAGTGTTTGTTAATCTTAAGGTGCGAGAGTATGCCAAGCTAAACACAGACTTGGGAAGTCCTACAGAAACCCACAATACTACACACACACTTACAGTATATGAACAGAAATATAAATGTATATCCTAACGTCTGAAGTATAATAAATAAGCAAACTGTTTCACCTTTTTTGTACTTTGTCTGGGAAATGACTGTTATAGTCTAATATTTTTCAATACCTGTTTTAGATCACAATAGTCATTACAGAGTAACTTATGCAAGCTTTATATAATTATGTGTAGAACTAAGAATTTTTTATATACAAACTTATGTAGTCTTTTTTTTTGTTTTTTTTTAAATTATTCAGTAAAATAACTCACAACTCAATAAATTATTAAAATCCTAGGTCAGAAAGACTAGATAATTACATTTGACAGATCAGCATTAAAATTAAATGAATAGATTTTTTTTAGACTTACTATTTATAGCTGATAACACAATCTTATTAAAGAAAATATTACTGCCATATTTCCAGACACAGTATGACTTTACAAAGGGCATATTTGAATAGTGCAAAGAAACATACATCTTGTTCTTTTGCCATCTGTCATAATATGCACAATTAGCATAGCTATTATATTATACCAGTAATGGCATACTACACGATAACGTGCAGTGGATACACTTGACTTGAGCATTCGTGTTCATGGAGTGGTGTCATCTCTCTTGGAGTTTCTTTCTGTGTAAGTGCATGGTACACCATTTGAGAACCACTCATCTATGGCACAGCTGGTGTTGGTTCATCTGATGTTTATTAAGAATAAACAGTAGGTAAAACGAAGTGAATTGAGAGAAAATAAATCTGGTTGGGAACAATGGGCCACAGAGTGAAAAACTCAAACAAACTGACAATTTTGCAAAATCTGTCTGGATGTCCGGATAGGCGTCGAAAAAGAGAACGTTTGGGGAAAAAACAGACGTATGTTAACTCTACTGTACTTTAATTTGTCAGGTTATTGGACAGAAGAAAGCTGATGTAAAATTGGGTCTCACTTTAGTCATCAAGATATAAAATATAGAAATTTTCCTTTTAGCTGATAAAAAAAACTTTCATAGATTACAAAGTAAAAGAAGTAAAAAAAATATTAATGAATGACACAATCTATGAAATTTTCTCTATACACTTTTCTACTATGGTAGCTTAATTCTAAACAGTGGTATTTTTGGGATGGAAAATTCTATTAAGGCCTTGCCATAGAATATATATATATATATATATATATATATATATATATATATATATATATATTGTCATAACGTGCGAGTAGGAGGCAATCAACACGTACAGAGGTGAGTGAATGGTTACAAGATGGGGGGTGGTATGATGGTCCTAATGGCTCTCTTTCTGACCCTGCAAAACTAAGGAAGAAAAATAATCATTTCATACCCACAACAACCCATATTACAAACGGTTCACCATACACTCCAGATCCCACTATGATGACGTCACTTCCGGCGCCAACATGATGACGTCACTTCCGTCTCCAGAGAATGACGTTACTTCTGGCTTCACCGTGATGACGTTACTTCTGGCTTCACCGTGATGACGTCACTTCCATCTCCAGAGAATGACGTCACTTCCAGCTCCACCATGATGACGTCACTTCCGGCTCCTGCAGATGACATCACTTCCGGCTCCTGCGGATGACGTCACCTCCTGCTTCCATCATTTCCTGTAGCCATCTTATAAAAGCCGACTGAACCAAACAACTAACGTCTAATGTCTGATAATACTTTTACTTATCAACTTGACCAGAGAAACATTATATGGGGCCATTCCCCAAACCTTAATAATTGTTTTGTGACTGATTTATCACTATATATATATATATATATATATATATATATATATATATATATATATATATATATAGTAT
>JANRMT010062821.1:7803183-7835709 GCA_026402145.1 Polypterus bichir lapradei | reverse complement strand
TTTTTATAGTTTAAACCCTAAATACAGTATACCCCAAAGCACTTTAATTTCATTGCAAACTCAGCTTAATACATTAATACATTACCTAAAAAATTACCTTAAGACATTACCTAAAAACAGAATGCAAAGGTAAACCCGTCTACTGTACAGTAATTTACTGCTATGTCTCCTGCGGTGGTAGAATGTAAAATACCGATGTTACCACTATACGTACTGTAATTCATGCAAGTGCGTTTTCTTTGGTATGCGCTGTCGTTTTCTTTGTTATAAGTAGAGTAAATACATAATAATTTCATTTAAGTAAAATACAGTAAAATGTACAGGTACTCACCAATGATGAATGATATTGATGATGATGATGAAGTAGCTGTGCAGTACGATGCAGAGGATTTAAAACTCCTTGGGTCAGGAGGAGTCATATCTTTGGACAGGTGTTTTTCTGGTGGGGTTTCGTGTTGGCTTTTCTTCATAGGTTTCAGGAACATTGTGATGGGAAGTTGCTACATTGTCTCCTGTAGCTAACTGCTGGTACGATTTCCGTGCTTTCTCATGGATGATGTTACCATCCAAGGGGAGGTTCTTTTTCATGCAGTCGGTGATCCACAATGCCAAGGCAGATTCCATCCTGACGATATTTTTATTCCTTATGGTCGTTACCTTTTTGGCACTATCACAGAAACTTAAAGATACAGTACTCCAGATCGCTGCTTTGTTCTTCTTTATGTAGCGTGCGGTGCTTTATTAATGCCATAGTGGCGCGCTACTGCAGCATAACGTTTTAGTTCCCGGAGCAAATCCAGTAGTTCAACCTTCTCCTGGAGTTTTTTAAACTTCTTCTGGCGCTTAGGCTCAGTGCCAGAAGCCTTAGAAGGAGCAGGGCGATTCAGCGACATGTTGTGCATTTAAGAATGACAAAATGAATACAATAACAAAATGGTAAAAACGAGGTCACTCAGCTGGAGTCATGTCACAGGGCAGCAATCAATCAGCAGCAAGGAGAAATGAATAACACTCTCGGATTGGCTACTTTCACCACCCCAAACCGCATTTCCCTAAGCGGTGGGAAACCCACTCGCCTGGAGACGCGTCACAGGGCAGCAATCAATCAGCAGCAAGGAAAAATGAATAACGCTCTCGGATTGGTGACTTTCACCATCCCAAACCACGTTTCCTTCAGCGGTTGCTTCCTGTTCTCTCTACAGAACAGTATTGCCATGAAAAAAGCCATAAAAACTGCAGAGAATATTTGTGCTTTCCGTGAATGACTGAGTCCGTGAAATCTGAACCGCGGCTTCACGGGGGGGTCTACTGTATACATACATATATATATATATATATATACTCAGCAAAAAAAGAAATGTCCCTTTTTCAGGACTGTGTATTTCAACAATAATGTTTTAAAAATTCAAATAACTTTACAGATCTTCATTGTAAATTGTTTAAACAATGTTTTCCATGCATGTTCAATTAACCATAATCAATTAATTAACATGCACCTGTGGAAAGGTCGTTAAGACCTTAACAGCTTACAGAAAGTAGGCATTTAAGGTCACATTTCTAAAAACGCAGGACACTAAAGAGACTTGTCTACCGACTGTGAAAAACACCCAAAGAAAGATGCCCAGGGTCCCTGCTCATCTGCGTGAATGTGCATTAGGCATGCTGCAGGGAGGCATGAGGACTGCTGATGTGGCTAGGGCAATAAATTGCCATGTCCACACTGTGAGACGCCTAAGACAGCACTACAGGGAGACAGGAAGGACAACTGATCATCCTCGCAGTGGAAGACCACGTTTAACAACACCTGCACAGGATCGGTACATCCGAATATCACACCTGCGTGACAGGTACAGGATGGCCACAACAACTGCCCGAGTCACACCAGGAACACACAATCCCTCCATCAGTGCTCAGACTGTCCGCAATATGCTGAGAGAGGCTGGACTGAGGGCTTGCAGGCCTGTTGTAAGGCAGGTCCTTACCAGACATCACCAGCAACAACGCCGCCTATGGGCACAAACCCACCTTTGCTGGACCAGACAGGAGTGGCAAAAAGTGTGTGAGTTTCTGCATGACAGCAATGTCAGTGTTCTGCCATGGCCAGCGAAGAGCCCAGATCTCAATCCCATTGAGCACGTCTGGGACCTGTTGGATCGCAGGGTGAGGGCTAGGGCCATTCTCCCCAGAAATGTCCAGGAACTTGCAGGTGCATTGGTAGAAGAGTGGGGTAACATCTCACAGCAAGAACTGACAAATCTGGTCCAGTCCATGAGGAGGAGATGCACTGCAGTACTTCAAGCAGCAGGTGGCCACACCAGATACTGACTGGTACTTTTGATTTTGAGCCTCCCTTCATTCAGGGACACATTGTGAAACATTTTTAGTTTATGTCTTATGGTGTTGACTCTTTTAGTGTTCATACAAATATTTACACATTAAGTCTACTGAAAGTAAAAACAGTTGAAAGTCAGAGGACGTTTCTTTTTTTGCTGAGTATATATGTTAGCAGACTTCTCTGGTGTAAATATTAACTAACCTAACTGAAAAATATGCTAATTGGTGTAGCATGCAAGGTTACACACTTTTCACATCACAGAAAAAAAAAATCAATGAAACAATTGGGTATTGATACGCCAGGTCTGTCTCGGTTGGCTTCAGATCATCATGACACCCATTGACTTTACCATCATTTAACAAAATACTGCCATATAGCTTTAAAAACTATATTAAGTGAGAGCATCAGAAATGCTTACTCTGAATGTTTAAGGGTTTCTTCATTCTCTTCGTGGCATATCACAACAGCACGTATCTACATTTTCTGAAGTCAAAGTCATCTTATAAGTCATCACACAACAACCTCTGTGCAAGGTCTGAGTTAATTCTGATGATAGCCAAACTAATTAAATGTTGTTGTGTCATAAATGACTGGGAGTATGTCTTGATGACCTTAACTTTTAAAGAACTGAAACTGGGATGGTTGCTGCAGTCTGGAAGGCAACCATTAGATTTGGACTTCGGTGGTGTTTATTGGCAATGATACAGCAAGTGATTTGTTTCCTTTATAAATGAAGGTCTAATTAATAATAATAATAATAATAATAATAATAATAATAATAATAATGGTTCAGGATATCAGTTTGCTGTTACTCTTTCTTAATTAATTTAATTAACAGTATTGCTTTTGACATGATACAACAAGAAAATCTACTACTGCTACCACTACTACTATTACTACTAATAATAAAGATAATAATATAAAATACAGTACATATACTACTGCTACATATATATGGAATGCTGCTAATAATAATGATAAGAATAGTAAAATAAAAGCTATTACTTCTAAAGCTACTGAACATGCTTAATAAACTAACAGCATACTTATGAATGTATCTAAACTTCATTTTGTCCCTCCAATGACAACAGATAGCAATAAGACATTAATTGAATCAGTAATGTTAGCCAACTACCAATAAAATTACCAAACATTGGACCTTAATCTGAGCTGGTTGTTCTTTTTATACATCACATTTGCTTGCATGGTGGTTTTCCACAATTCAGCCAATATCTAAATAGTGAGCAAGAGAGCCTGGTGTTAGTGAAATTTACTAATATATCCTCAGTACAACAATACTCAGAACACTTCCTATGTTGCCTAATGTTAGCAGCATTTAACAATGTAAAATCCTTAACCATGTGTCAGCTACAGTAGGTACAATAACATCTGATAATATCTATTAAATACATATCAAAACCATTACACATAATGCTACTCCATTGTTACGAGAGTAAACCACTAGCTTAGTGTAGTGACAGTTGATGCAACATTAGCCAGTTTACTGGAAGTTGGACAAATTAAAATTTCTAAAAACAATTGCATCATAAGCTGCTTCTTCATGTTTTTTTTTTCTTTTATGCACTACTGACCGGTGTTTATTAATGGAAAATTATCACAACAGGTGACTGTCAACAATAGAGACAATCCATGAAACAGTAATAACCAATAGAGTTAAGCTGTGGAGATCTGTGTTCAGAGCTTCGCTCTGTTGAAGAGGTTGTTGCTTTGCATTGTACTTCATTAATGTATACATGATACGCCTGCTTACGGTATGGTTTATGATTAGGGTTGTGGGAAGAGTTGTCTGACTCAAGTCAAGTGAACTAAGCAACAAAAACATGAAATTCAATTGGCTGTCCAGCAGAAGTCCTGAGTTGTGGAGGTCTGTGAACCCCAACGGCCCCCCACACATTGTTCCTCTAATAACGTGCCCCATGCACAGTGCATGATCTACATATAGGAAGGAACAGCTCTGGCCACAGTCTAGTCAGGCAGTCTGACTCTTTTAATAGGTCTTCTATGAGTTCAAGATGCAAAATATTCATATTTCCTGAAGGCTGTTGTGACGATGATGTAACCCCTGAACTATGGTTTATTATGACACTATTAATCAGTATTTATAGAATTTTCAAATTGTATTTAAAAAACAGTGAATTTCTGGGGTCAAAGGAACCAAACATAGAAACAAGCTGGAACGAAATTTCATCATTACTTGGATATATGTAGATGATAACTTGTCCGGGTATCAACCACGTAAATGATCTGTACAGGGCAAACAATATGTGGAAGGTGTTTTTATTGCTGCTATATTTTTCTTTGATTTTTTATTCTGTGTGATTTTACTCTATTATTTTTTCCCTTTGTTTTAATTTTAAACTTTGGTTTCAATGTATCCATCAAGTGCTCTAGGGTGTCACCAAATTTTATTATCATTACAATCTAGTAAGATATTCTGCTACTACAAAGCATCAGAGAACATTGTTTGACTAGGGCATGTTTTAGAATATATATTTGATTTGGGAGCTGCATGGTGGTATTACTGTTAATTTACAATAAGTAATGCAGTAGCTGAACATAACTACTACTCTGGTGTGTTGAGGTGTATATCTGTATGTTAGTTCAGATGTTCATATTTTTAAGTGTGAACTTCATTTCAGAATACCTACTTATTTTTGTCATCTCTGTTAATCATTTTAATATTATTTAATTTTATTTTTTCTTAGATTTACATAACATTGAAGAGAATGTATCACTGCAGGGTAACACAATTTAAAAGATTTAAATGTTTTTATCGTCCATTGATGATTTGACCAATTTTGTGTTATGTCTGTTTGTATCTTTTTATGTTTGTATCGTTGTGTCTGGCCTTCCAAAATAGTGAACAGTTCAGTTGATTGGTATCAAACTCAGCACTTATAACTAAAATACTAGCACACTACTGCTTCTGAGATCTTCAGTTTTACTAAATACCTTTTCCATTTTTTACTACTACTGTAGAATGTTTGAAGTATTTCAAATGAAGGTTGTCAAACCTAATTGGGGGCAACCATAGGGTCCAATATTATAAGTGAAATATCAAGAGACAGGAGGTTAGAACAAAGTACTAATACCTTTCTTCCTCTTCCAACTAAACCAGCAGAAGAATAACCACTGTTTTCTACTTCAGTCCCTTCCCAATAACATCACTTCCGGCTCCCCAAAGATGACACCACATCTGACTCCTTCTGATGTTGTCACTTCTAGTCATGCTCTGATGACATTACTTCCAGCTGCCTCCGATGACGTCTCTTTTGACCCCGCTCTGATGACTTTACTTCTAGCTTGTTTAGATGACATCATTTCCAGTCCCACTATGATAACATCACTTCCGGCTTTCTCCACTGATGTAATTTCCACATCCTTTTAAAATCAGATTTCCTTCCTGCCACGATCACATAAAAAGAACCATTGTACTGTACTTGATTGTCTAATGAATTTTCTACAGAACGACTCTAAACAGTTCTGTTTGTCTACTCATCAGCCGGACATCATACGGGGAAGCTCCCCCAACTCTTTTTTTGTGTTTGTCTTCTTATATCATATCTTAACAAGGTTTAAAAAATTCAAATGTAGTTTAAAGCTTCCAACTGTTTCCACTCAGGAGTACTTTTATGTTAACTATGCAGAAAGTCTTTGCCCTTATTTGGCACAGTAATGCAATTCTTTTTAAAAACAATGATTTATACAAAAGTGGTTTGGAACAAAAAATAAATTCTAATGTATCTGTCAGATGTTTGAAGCTTTCAATGGCTTTGGTTAGTTTTTAACTCTTCTGTAACATAAAATAATTCACTTTATCAGCTTTCTTTCGTGTCTTTTCTTAATAGGTTATCAAACCTTAATGATAAATGCTTAACATTACACAATTAAATTACTGACATATCTCTTCCTACAGTGGAATATATTACCACCATCATCCATTATCACATGAAATGAGAAAGTTGCCCGTCCCGGTTGTTTTTTGTGATATTAAATGAATAAGAAGTCCAGTCCTTGAGACACAGACCTTATAATAGTGGGAGCAGTAGGTGCAATTTGGTAACAGTGCCCATAAATCTGCCCTTTCCTTTCATCATCATAATTTGTCTATTCCATCAGTGAGCGGTGTGTTCTCAAAATGAACTGCCTCGAAGAATTTATGTAGCAGAATTTGTTCTGTCGCTAATGTCTCCCAGCTAGCAATTTTAACATAGTCCTTTCTAAGGTAGGCTAAAGGTAGCTATTTGTTTTGAATACAGCAAAGTTACTAAATCTCTTAATCAATAAAATGTACTTTGTGACAGGCAAAATAATAAGAACAGAAGCAATAATATGTAAAAATACAAAAATATTTATCCATCCATCAATTTTTATACTAGCTTATCTGTCTATATAATTACTTTATAATCAAAACCAGAAGTAATCATTGGAAGTAAGTTTATTGCAATTGTTTTAATAGAAGTAATCTGATTTAACTAGGCAGAAGTGTTGGAAAATTTTAAATGTTAAATTAAGCCTTTTAGTAGTTACTTCCATAATAATAATACTGTACATTTTCAACTTTTGCACAAAGTCTTCTGTAATGTATGATTTTTATTTTGGGTCATTCCCTACTTCTTTCATATAAAAGAACATTTTCTGTACTATAGATAAAAACTTTTTTTTTTGTAGAGCCAGTAAGGCTGTTTAATATTACAAAAACATATCAGATTACTTGTACTTGAAAAGAAACACTTTTCCATCATTAGGATAACGTACCAAGGGAAACCTATTTTCTCACTAATATATACTTCAGATGGCTCATAAAAGGATTGGTGCCATTAGATGGCTGTTTTATTGGTTTATAATTACCACTTACTTGAAAAAAAATTATGCATGCTGTACTTTTTTTTCCTTAGTTGCAACTATGATCTTTTCTTTGTGTCTGCTTATTTTTTGCCATATCTTAAGAGGTCAGTTAAAGTTTTATGCCCATGCTCTAAATTCCGTATACCATTAAAAGAGTGCAGATCATAAGTTGTAATTTGTGTTTGCCCCCAGCCACTGTTCACCATCATACTGACCAGAAGATGACCTCAATGAGTTTGATGAGATGAACCTAAAGTTTCTGGGTCTTTTGATATAATATAATGCAAAACATCTATAGAGTGTACACTTAGTCAATCAAATAGTATTTAAAACCATGTTCAAAAATGTCATTAAAATAAATTTTCCAATAATTGCAGTATTTTGAGGTACATTAGGATGAGGGCTGTGGAATTCCATTTAAGTAGCTATCCATCTATTTTCAAATTTGCCTTATCTAATACAGGACAACACTCCATCCCAGCAGCATTAGAAGGGAGGTAGGATTCTACTATAATTACCAAAAGAGGTGCTTCCTGTTTGGAGCTTATGTGTTTTTTGCCCTTACTAGCATTCATTTCCACTAGTGAACTCGTTTCATCATCCAGCCCAATGGCAGCATTGATTGGAGACTAAACATTGATCTTTTGTAGTTGTGAGTCTGAGTGCCTTATCATGACTGGCATCCTGTCAAAGAAGATTAAGGTTGTTTGAGGTTAAATGATTGCGCGACACTGAGCACGTCACTTAATTTGCCTGTGCTCCAGTGATAAATAAAAATGTAAGCAGTTCTACTATGGATTTGTAAATGCAAAACATATAAATTAAAGATTGTTTGCAATGGATAGTACCATTAATAATCACATGTGAATATAACACTAAAAACTGAACAGGTGAGGACTTAAAAAAAGCCATTTTTTATATGTTCTGTGAATATGATTCTGCAAGTCAAATTAAATCCTAGATAAAACCCTACATTTTTGAAAAATTACTCCAAAAGAGAAATCGTTTTGGAGTGAAAGTACTTTATTTTGGACTGAAAGGTAACTGAAAACATTGCAGACATAACATCAGGTAAAGAAAAAAAATGCTTTTTGTGATTTTACCTTGAAAAGAATGAGACTGTGACAAAATATAAGTGAAAGCCAGAAGAAAGTAACTTTTAGAAAACAGGATGGATGGTTCCAGATATCCCACACAGCAAATGGGTTGCATCTTTAGCAACTGTTTTTTGGTATGGCAAATCTTCAAGCAATATCATTATAGCATTCAGGCTCATATTTCAATGCTAGAGTGTTTTAGCAAAACTAATGTAACTGATAAGATATAGGAAACACAAGACTGAAGTTGTTAAACAAATCTCTGGACTAAACAAAACACATCCACCAATTTATTTTTATTCTCTATATCCAGTTCAGGTTCATGGGAGTTGGTTCCTATCCTGGAAGCATTACATGACAAGACATGAGATGACCATGAAGGGGGAAACAGTACATTATTGGACACACACACATACAACCACAATTACTTTTACACTACCATGCTAGGTATAATTGCCAGTTAGCCTAACCAGAAGTATGTTGTGATGCAGGAGGAAAACTGGGATAACCCTAAGAAAAACCTATATAAAGGTAATTTAAAGACATTTAAACTTACATAGACTTCAAATTATGGGAAAGCTACAGTTCATCTATTTTTATTGATCCTTACCACCTAATTATATTTGCACAGAATGGAGAAATGATGATCTAGGCTTGCTTAAAGACATGGCATTCAGTTTAGACTAAACTGTTTTACACACTTCTTTTAGGGTTTAGTTTTTCTTCTTAAAGTAAAAGTGTTTGATCCTAAAACACAGCTTTGAATTTCAGTTCGGAATTGTGTAGAATTGTTTATAGCTGTATTCCCCTTAGGAAGATTGTTTGCTTTTTTCATATGCACAGATGTGTGTGTTTGTATTTACAGCTTTTGCCAGGGCATCAAAATAGCACAACTCCAGGGGACTCATTAAAAAGTTAAAGGCTACTAAAAATAATGAAAATCTGTTATAAATGAGAGGTGAATAACATGCATAAAAGGTTTTGTAAACTGTGTATTTTGCTTATTTTACCAGTTCATCTTTGTACGGCATAGACATCTATCTGTATCATGTTCCTGAATTCAAAATCAACACCCAACAATGAACATAAATATCTAAATTTATAGTAGATTGCCACCCATGCCTTGAACTTTCTCACCCTTATGTCCTTGAAGCACATTAGAGAGTTCTACAAGTGTTTCAAACCTCTCCCTATATCCAATCCTCTTCAGATAGCTGGGGGAGATTTAGAATAAAGGCTACATTTATTCATAACCTTCCACACTGTCCATAGCAAAAAGAACCTTATAGAACTCTCCTAGTTATTTCCCATCTGACACTTCACAAACCATATAACTTTGATCTCCACCCCTGCAGTTGAACTGGGCCCCTTATTAAAAATGTGTTCTTCTCCCTACTCTACTCCCACTGTTTCTTAGAATCAATATACATATCTGCCAAAAAATGTCCAACAAATTAGAACACTGCAAATCTGTTTTTAATGCTCTCTTTATATTTAAACATTTTTTTCTCAAATTTGTCTGTAGCTAGAAAACAGATATAAACGGAAGGTCATTAAAAGCTTAAAATCTGGCAAAAACATCTTCAAATCTGATTAGTTTCAAACATGATTATTGCTTGCTTAGTGCTGTTCTATTTCAGACAAGAAAAGGAACATGTTAAGCCACACTTTAGTTGCATTACATTATCATATCATCATGTCTTTTTAGTTGATTTTCTAAATATATAGTATATCATGGAAAAATGTCCTTTATATATTTTAGAAAGAAAAATATATAACTTTATTATCAATTTCACAATATACTATAGCTTTTTATAGGCACCTGAAAAGAGCTCAGACTGTAATAAAGTTGGGTTGACCAAATACCAAAGTTGTTAATATATCCAAATAATATAACTAAATACGTTTAAACAGCAACAACAACAAAAAAGAATTGCTTACTATAAAAAATAAATTTTTATTACCTTTTTGTCTTTTGCTGAAAATACTGTTTCACCTCTTAACATTTTGCTGATAAAATCATAGACTTCATAAACACACTTGTAGGTTTCTAAAAGAAAACATTCCTGTAACTACTGAAAGGTTTATGTATGTACATAAATATTATGTATTTATGTAGGGCTATAGTCTCATTTAAGTGGGCTGTGTAATTACAATAAACAGGAAACGGACTATGCCATTCTGTTGTGGCTGATTCACTTTGAAACATACATATATTAAAATGACACATAATTGGGCAGTTTAATTGCCAACATCAAGAGTCTGTTCAAATGTATTTTTAAGTGTAATGTACTTTTTACACTGCACACCTGAGTAGGTGTATTTTGCACCTCCCAGCTTTTCATTTCTGAGTGTTTTACCAGGAGGACTTTTGAAGCATTGTTCCTGAAACATCAGGGACTGTATGTGTGGCAATGAGGCAGAGCCAGTGTGTTGTGGCCAGATAGAAAAGAGGCACTATTCCTATAAGAACCAAGAGATAAAAAAAGGTTTGAGGGCTTTATCAAAATTATATAAGAGAAATCAGGTGCGAACAGCCAGGAAAGTGATAAGACAACATGTCAATCCCAAAATGTGAGGCAAAATTCTGTAACAAAAACAACAACAAAAAAAAAAAGATAGAGGCCTTAACAGAGACTAGGATATGAAATTTGCAAATTGCTGTTTATTTACGTCATTCTTTCTCATTTTTTTCTGTTCTTTAAATGGGCAGAAAATGATGCAGGAGCACTATGTCAATTTCCATCATATGGTGGCAAGGGCCATAGAAATAAAAAAGAAGATAGTCACATCCATGAAAATACCACTTAAACAGCATAGACCACAGGAAAAATGTGTCCCTGTATTGAATATACATGGTAAGGCTTGAGCTCTGCAGAGACAAGATGGACCTCTGGTCTAGGGAGAACCTTGGTAAGACTGAGTCTGGTTGCATCTATTTTTAGAAACTTAAAGGAGCACCATAGTACTTCAAAAATTTTTACTTAGTGAATACATATTACAGGCTGTAGTTAACAAGATGTACATCCCTCAGTTCCATTTGTACTATGATGACAGTTCTTTAGATGGGCACCTTGGATGGCTGTTTCTCACAATCAATCATTGTACCTCACCTTGAAGAGAAATTGGTTGTGGATTATTTCTCAAAGTAGATGAAGTTATTTACACTGCCAGACATGCAGAAGCAGACAATATACTCCATACTTTAAAAAGTACAGTAGATGTTCAGAACTGGACAGTCCCAAAGTACATAGTGTTGTGTCTATAGTTCACCATCTCCATTATTCCGCAGCAATATGATGCTAAGGGAGTGAATAAAAAAACTAAATATAGTATTCCAATATTTTGAGAAAGCAGTTACAAAACACTCAAAAAACATGTTGACTTTTTATGTGAGTGAAAACTGTCAGGATTGGGAAAAGTGGTTCCCAGAGCTTAAAATTTGTCACTAATATGGTGATGCCTGAGCTAAAGATAAGTCACACAATGTGGTTGTTTTATAACAACAGATTATGGGTCCACTTACATAGTTAGCTGCCAAAGCATCTTATTCAAATTAACAAAAATCCAAAAATGATGTGCCCTTGAACAGCTAAACAGAAGGATTCATGTGAGTATGATACTGTATGTTCTTTGTTCAAACAAACTTAGTATCATAATTCTGGACAAGGGTTCATCTTTTCCCTAATGATACACATACATTTTCCTCCAAGATCCTGACATTGAACTATCAGGTACAAGGAAAACAGGTCCAGAAGCCAAGGTTGAAAGTATTCAAAATTCTCATTGCATGTGTTAGGCAAAGACAATAAAGGAATCTTATCTTATTTTAGACTACCCTTGCATCCATCCATCCATCCATTATCCAACCCGCTGAATCCGAACACAGGGTCACGGGGGTCTGCTGGAGCCAATCCCAGCCAACACAGGGCACAAGGCAGGAATCAATCCTGGGCAGGGTGCCAACCCACCGCAGGACTACCCTTGCAGGTCGCTGGAATAAAGGACTTATATAGTTCTGCCACTAAAAAAGAAATATGGCTTGTTATGACCTGGGGCCTTTATGCATAAATGGTGCGCACGCACAAAAACGTTGCGTACCCCGTTTCCACGATTAAATCATGATGTATAAAACCTAAACTTGGCGTAAAGCCACGCACATTTTCACACTAGCTCAAACCCTGGCGTACGCAAGTTCTCCGCTCGGTTTTGCAAACTGGCAGCACCCAGCGTCAAAGCAGTGCTTTTGTTCCAGTGTGGTTTCCCTTTCTTTTTTAGATCCACATCCCTGACGCAGCTTTATCATTTACACTGAAATTAACCTCTGTGGTGTAGTGGGTCCATAGCTCACGTCAAGAAGGCCACTTTTTGACATAAATAACCGCCGCAATCGAGGAGTCAGGTGAGGAGTCATCCGCATCCATAATTGTCCCCGGGAGCAGCTGATTGCCTCAGCTGATCCACGTCCCCATAATAAATAGAAGCGCGAGGCACCTAGGCGGGGGAATGAGAAAAAAAAGAGAGAAAGAAACGGACGGGAGGTTAAGTAAGAAGAAGGTCATGGTGGCTTTGGGCTGGTTGAGCACCAGCGTGAGCGCCCTGGCCGCTGGGGAAAGAACCCAAGTCTCGGTCCAGATGGAGCCCGATGTAGCCATGGATCAGAAGGCTACCAGACCTGTATTGAGGGAGCTGCATTTTACTGGTTGGGTGACTCCCTGTTGCGGGGCCCGGAGATTAGAAGCAGGAGAGTTGCCAGGGTTAGAGAAGTCGCACTGTGCTTTGGATTTTTTTAAACAGACAGCTTCATGCCATTGTTTTAACCTCGTTTTTAAGGATTTATTTATTGTTTTAACCTCCACTAATTCACTCATTTTATGGATTATTTATTTATTGAAGATTTTGATGTACTGCATTTCACTTTCATTTGGACACTTTGATTTTGATATTGTTGATTTTAAATAAAAGCACTTTGCACTTTTTGCACCATCCCCTTGTTTCGTTGTGCCTCACTGCCTAGTTCATCGGTGACATTACTGACGATATCAGGTTCAAGGACTCCCAAAAGCAAGATGGGAGCATGGAGCGAACCCACATCGTCACAACTACATATTGTTTATTAGTTTAAGGCATTTAATTGTAATTAACCTTTAACAATATAATGGTCCATGGAATGGCCAAACTATTCCAAATACCATAGCTGCTTTAGCGTTGTTACTCTCACTGCTCCTTCTTCTTCTTCTTTTAGCTGCTCCCGTTAAGGGTTGCCACAGTGGATCTTTTTGCATATTACTCTCACTGCACCACTCTGAGTATTTATATCACTTGTGATATGTATCGTTCTTCTTGAAATAAAAAGAAGCGTCACAAAAAAAAAGTTTTGGGGACCGTCCCCATATAATGTCCGCAGGACAAGAAAAAAACACAAAAAGACGTTTAAAGTGATCAAAAGCATATATATCTAGCAGTTGATAAGTTGTACATGATAAGATGGCGTTCTTATATAGAAAACAAAATGGGGACAGGAAATGAGTTGGCAGGATATGACATCGATGCTGTGGGATGGTAACGATGTCATCAATATAGGACTGGAAGTGATGTCATCAGACTGTTTTGTTTGTGTCGTCATTAGGAAGTGACGGAAGTATCGTCAGGACATGCGCTGGAAATGACATCTCGGTGGACTTTTTGGAACCCGGAAGTAGCTTTTCTATTTATCTTCGGATTTCCTGATGAGAAGAACGAGTCAGGTTAGTACCGTATGACAACCCCTTGTCTTGCGATGTTTCACTCACCTTTAGGCTTTTTGACTGCCTCCTAAGCACACATGTGTGACACACTGTATCTGAGTGTGGAATCACAGCTCTACAGCAGCTGATTGGAAAGAGAATTATTGGTATACAGCATCTAGAACACGCTGCCTATTTGAACTGCTCTCATACAGCAAATGCTTCAGAGCCTTTCCTGTACTAACCTCGCGGTTCAGAAACAGTTTCATCCCAAGAACTATAAACGCAATCAATCAGCCCATCAAGTGCTCCTTGTAGAACTGTTTGTACTTATAAGTACAATTACCGCACTGTAAACTTGTGATACAGTTATAATATTGCACAACCTGAGCCACTTTATAAAGCGTGTATTTACATATGATGACAATATCATTTTTAAGATGAAATGCAGCAAAATGTTTATTATATTATACAGATAAAACTTTAATTTCATTTAAATAATCTATATTGTTAATAATTAAACGTGAGGACACGGTGCCGTAGCGCTAGCGAGGAGCTGGAGCTCCGTTCACGGATTGTTTCTGCTTCGCGCTGTATTCTTGCTGGGACTGGCTCGACATTCGAAGGATAGATGGATAGAATAATTAAACATGTACTACGAAGATATTTCAGTGTTCCTTAAATGTTTTGAAGAATCGGTGTTCTCAGCTTACAGATGGCTTAACGTAAAGAAAGGACAGGAATTGGGGGTTAGTACGTTTGAAAGAGACAGTACTGCTGCAATAAATTATTTAATCGGAGGTTGCGCACGGCACAGCAAGCATCTTACGTGAGGCATGAATAATCACTGTGCCACAGTGTTCCCATGTTTAATACATGCTTTAACTCCTATCATCACGAAAATGATATCAAGTATACATCTCAGTATTTAAATTATTCATTGAGCTGTAATATCATGAATGTAAAGGATTCTGTGTCCTGTCAGAGGAAGAGAAAGGGCGTTTAAAAAACACGTAGTGATTCACACATTTAGAGCACATAGAAGAGCACATACAAACAAAGCATTAAACGTGCTGCTTTAGTTACAATGGGATTTGAGAAACTAGTAAATTAAACGATTTTAAGATGAAGTTTATGGTCTACTTTAATGACAAAATAAACTAGGTGATTAAAGAGGAAATTTCAAGATTAAAGTTGACATTTCGAGCTTTTTTCCCACTGTGTCCCAATTTCTTTTTCTTTTTTCTGTACCCTAATACACTTTCATTTAACACTCAGATGGTGGGCTACGACTCGCCTTTTCATGGCGACTTTGATATCTGACAACTTCTTTTGTACTTTGGGCACTGTGCGACTTTGTGAACTTGAGCTTTCAAGTTTCTCCGACACTCTCTGCCACTCGATCAACTTCCTTTTGTTGTTTATATCACTGTTTAAACCAACAAATAGTACGCTTTTCTTTGCCTCCACTTGGTATTTGCTGAAATTATTCTGTTTTCCCCTGTGCTTTTGCCATTGTCTTTTCACAGAACGTTGAGCTTAAGGGCAATTTATACTGATTTACATATTTAAAGAGGCGTAATTCTGGGAGGAGTTGGGGAGTGACAGCAGGTGCGTGCATGTGCGTTACTTTTCACGCTGACCGGGATTTACGTAGCAGAAGAATATGGAAGTTGGCGTTCGCACAGATTTATGCATCTGGATTTTTTTGTGTGATTTTACGCACGCCGTTATGCATGAGGCCCCTGGACTTTATCTCTGCTTATCACTGTGTCAGCTTGTTTTCAGTGAAGAATAAACCTGCAAAATGCTACTCCATTTCTAAAGAAGAGAAGATGGCTAAGACTAGGGATTGGCTGTGGTCCTCTTACTTCCATCCATCCATCCTCTTCCGCTTAGCTGAGATCGGGTCGCTGGGGCAGCAGCTTGAGCAGAGATATCCAGACTTCCCTCTACCCGGTCACTTCTTCTAGCTCTTCCGGGAAAATCCCGAGGCGTTCCCAGGCCAGCCCAAGAGACATAGTCCCTCCAGCGTGTTCTGGGTCTTCCCCGTGGCCTCCTCCCGGTTAGATGTGCCCGGAACACCTCACCAGGGAGGTGTCCAGGAGGCATCCTGATCAGATGCCCGAGCCACCTCATCTGACTCCTCTCGATGCGGAGGAGCAACGGCTCTACTCTGAGCCCCTCCCGGATGGCCGAGCTTCTCACCCTATCTTTAAGGGAAAGCCCAGACACCCTGCGGAGGAAACTCATTTCGGCCACTTGTATTCGCGATCTCATTCTTTCGGTCACTACCCATAGCTCATGACCATAGGTGAGGGTAGGAACATAGATCGACTGGTAAATTGAGAGCTTTGTCTTATGGCTCAGCTCCTTTTTCACTACGACAGACTGATGCAGAGCCCGCATCACTGCGGACGCCGCACCGATCTGCCTGTCGATCTCACGCTCCATTCTTCCCTCACTCGTGAACCCGAGATACTGGAACTCCTCCACTTGGGGCAGGATCTCACTCCCAACCTTGAGAGGGCACTCCACCCTGTTCCGGCTGAGGACCATGGTCTCGGATTTGGAGGTGCTAATTCCCATCCCTGCCGCTTCACACTTAGCTGCGAACCGATCCAGAGAGTTGAAGATCACGGCCTGATGAAGCAAACATGACAACATCATCTGCAAAAAGCAGTGACCCAATCCTGAGTCCACCAAAACGGACCCCTTCAACGCCCTGGCTGCGCCTAGAAATTCTGTCCATAAAAGTTATGAACAGAATCAGTGACAAAGGGCAGCCCTGGCGGAGTCCAACTCTCACTGGAAACAGGTTTGACTTACTGCCAGCAATGTGGACCAAGCTCTGACACCGATCATACAGGGACCGAACAGCCCTTATCAGGAGGTCCAGTACCCCATACTCTCGGAGTACCCCCCACAGGATTCCCCGAGGGACATGGTTGAACGCCTTTTCCAAGTCCACAAAACACATGTAGACTGGTTGGGCAAACTCCCATGCACCCTCCAGTACCCTGCTAAGGATGTAGAGCTGGTCCACTGTTCCGCGACCAGGACAAAAACCACACTGTTCCTCTTGAATCCGATGTTCGAATATCTGACGGACCCTCCTCTCCAGGACCCCCGAATAGACTTTTCCAGTGAGGCTGAGGAGTGTGATCCCTCTGTAGCTGGAACACACCCTCCGGCCCCCCTTCTTAAAGAGGGGAACCACCTCCCTGGTCTGCCAATCCAGAGGCACTGTCCCTGATGTCCATGCGATGTTGCAGATGTGTGTCAACCAAGACAGTCCTACAACATCCAGAGCCTTGAGGAACTCCGGGCATATCTCATCCACCCCTGGGGCCCTGCCACCAAGGAGTTTTTTGACCACCTCGGTGAACTCAGTTCCAGAGATTAGGGAGTCCACCTCCGAGTTCCCAGGCCCTGCTTCCTCATTGGAAGTCATGTTAGTGGGATTAAGGAGGTCTTCGAAGTACTCCCCCAACTGACCCACAACATCCTGAGTCAAGGTCAGCAGCGAACCATCTCCACCATATACAGTGTTGACACTGCACTGCTTCCCCCTCCTGAGACGCCGAATGGTGGACGAGAATCTCCTCGAAGTCGTCCAAAACTCGTTCTCCATGGCCTTCCCAAACTCCTCTCATGCCCGAGTTTCAACAACCACCGAAGCCGCAGTCCGCTTGAACTGCCGGTACCTATCAGCTGCCTCCAGAGTCCCACAGGACAAAAGCCCCACCTCCAGGTCTGGCTCCAGAGGGGGGCCCCGGTGACCCACATCCGGGCAAGGGAAAATGCTGTCCATAGCTTTCATTCATCATGGAAGGTTTGCTGAACCACTCTTTGTCTCATCCCTCACCTAGGACCAGTTTGCCTTGGGTGGCCCTACCAGGGACATAAAGCCCCGGACAACAGAGCTCCTAGGATCATTGGGACATGCAAACCCCTCCACCAAGATAAGGTGGCGGTTCGAGGAGGGGTCCTCTTACTTGAACAAAATAAATTTATAATCCTTTCAGGTGGCAGAGTGAAGAGAGGCCTAGAACAAGGTAAAAGTGCATTCAGTAAAGCCAATTAAAAACAGGTCATTCAGGAGAAATATCCTTTGCAAGGTTTATCTGGTCTTTTTTACTTTTTTCTTTTATTAAAATAGTTTGGTGTTTTCTATAAGTTGTTATTTGCTAATTATAATGCTTCTTTTTTGTATATGGAAAATTATTGAGTTTGATCATTGCTATTTTATTGATGATACCAATAGTGATTAAAAGGGCAACCCTGCAAGTGGATTTTTTATTTTCCCTGAATGTAAAGCACTGTCTCTGAGATATAGCATCTAGCCATTGATACCTTGCTGAGGCATGTGTTGTAACACAAATATTCCAGGCTGTATTGTCTCAATGTATTTATATGTTTATCTTCTGATTTAAAATTATAGTTCTCCCAGGATATAGTAATTACTATTCAAACATTTATATATATATATTCTCATGGGGCAGACACGCATGAAAAATCAGAGAAAAGAAAGCTTTCACAACAGGATATACAGTAAGTGTATAGTGTGTTAAAAAATACTCAGCCCCTTGTTTTATTTTTTTAGCTTTTACATATAATAAATTAGTATTTCATCCTCAGTTACCTAAAACACTGTGCACACATGTAAATCAAAACATAAATTTAAAAAATGTTCATGCCATTTATCCATTTTGTAATTCTCTTTACAATAGCCTTAGCTGGTCCCTATCATGGCAGCAGAGGACACTAATTGTAAACCAAACCTGGAAAGGTGCCAGTCTGTTGCAGGACACAATTATTCGTATACTCATAATCACTCACACTAGCCCAAATAAAAGTTGTCAAGTAATGTAAAGTTCACATCTCTATTAGGAAAACCGAAGAAATCCAGGAGGGTCTGCTCTATAATAATAAACGGATCATTATCTTGGCACTATCAATGGTGTCTGACAGTGAATATCAGATAGTGTTAACACAATTGAAGAATATTTGTGAGGACTTGGGGTGTTATAGAAGTTAATAGCAGACTACCATGTCCACATCAATTAAACCAAATGGGTTAATTTTAAGTTGTAGACCCTGCTAATCTTCTGTTCTGTGAACCACCACTACCAAGAATGGGACTGCTTCCTGAACTTCACCTTATATTCTAAACTGCAGTCCAGAAGAGACTAATGGCCCCCTGGATCTTCTTGCATCAGGTAAATAGCATCCTGTCGAGCACCTCCTTATCTTTCCAGACCCTCAACAAATTTTGCAATGACAGCAAGAGCTAAAATTAGTAATACAAGAAAGGCTGGTTGTTGTGAAGACTCCGGAAGGTCTTAATTATAACCAAAGGAGAACAAAGATGTTTGTATCTTTGGAAAGCTTGTCTATGTCTGATCAACTTTTCAATACCTCTTCCAAATATACTTCAGAATTTGCACCAAAATGGAGTTAACCAGAGAAGGCTATGAAAAAATAGTATGGAACGATTATAGATTTAATTGGAAAAATAGCTGTGTCCTGCCTTGAACCCAGTTCTGCCAGGATAGGCTGCATTCTCCATGGTTGTGGGAGAGGCTAGAGCCTATCTTGACTGTGTCAGGTGCAAAGCAGTAAACAACACTAGATAGGATGCCAGTCCATTGCAGGCATGAGGTCTCACTCATACACTCTTACAATGGACAAACGTAAAGTACCTTAACATACCATACACATCTTAGAGATGTTGAAGGAAAACTGGAGTATCTGGAGAAAAACCTCATGAAAACTCAGCACAAACTGGAACAGGATGCATTATTTGGACTCAAGATTTTGACTCCATGAGGTAAACATTAAAGAAATTATAATTAGTTTAATTTATCCAGATCAGTGATGAAAGGATTTGTCAAGATGTTTAGGACCATGTGTTACATTGTTTTCTTTTTTCTCTGTTGCCACTTAAATGCTGGGAGATATGGTGATATTTTTGTGTATATTAATATTTGTACATTCCTACCAGTTATGACAATGAGAATCTTATATGTGGGCTGAGGGTATTTTTCAATGGACTGTATGATGAACACAGAGTACACACATCGGAATTAGAACTATCATTGCTTTCAGCTGCCTATTCAGAATGGGTTCTTTTGAAACCAGAACTAAAGATTCCCAATATAATGTTCAACAGATGCACACTTTCTGTCAAATGGCACATAATGGGTAGTTAATAGTCAAAGTGTATCTTTCTTCTTTCTCTTTTCACTTTGTGTTGTCCCTGGCTACTTCTCACATGTCAATTTTCCTCCTAAACATCTCTTAGATCTTCCGTTTTTGGGCCAGCTAGATATCAAGGGATTCTTTACAACACTAATAAGCCAAAATAGCACAAAAACCTTTCATCATTAAGTGCCTTCATCACCCCACCGTGACAATAATACTAATACTCTATGAATGGCAACAAATGCCCAGCAAAGCATCTGGCTTTTCTGATATTTCTTATTGTCAGAGGATAATTTATTTTGCTGATGCCTGGAAATTCCTAAAATAATACTGGATGTATTTTACCTTAGATTTCTGGAGCTTAATTAATGTTCTACTTGAACCCACTGTGATTGAAATAATATTTTAGAGAGCCAATGAAAACAACATAAGTTTACAGTTTCCTATTCTGTATAATTCTTTAACTACCTTCATTAGCAACATATGTTTCTACAAATTGAAAGTGTTCCCTGGCCTCTTATGTCAGCAGTAATTAAATCAGTAATGATCAGGTTCTATGTGGATGCATTCAGCCTGCAGTTTCTGGCCTGAAATTATTTTATACAAAGCATGATTTATATTAGAACTGCATTATTTTGTAGTCTAATTTTGTTTACACTGACCTGCAGTGTTCAGCAACATACTATTTTCCTACAGAGAAAAAGGAGTCACAACTATAAACTGCCACATTAAACATCTATCCATCCATCCATTATCTAAAAACGTTTATTCTTAAATTGACCTGCAGATATCATAGATAGGGTCAAAGTGTAAAATATATTAAAGACTAAACTACACATTGAAATCAACTACTTACAAATTCCTTAAAAGAATTTTAAATTAGATCTGAACTTGCTCAAAAGACTGTGGTTCTTTATCCATGAAGACAGAGTGCTCTATAGGACGTTTAGAGAAAGCAAATACTCCACTGAAAAAAACAGACTGTGAATAGTCCCTCTTCATGAAGCACCAGAACCTAACTAGGGTCATAAGTCCTCGCCAGCTGTTACAGACAAACAAGACCATCGCAGTATAGGGCAGAGCAGGTACACAATAAAAACCTGTGGTGGGTTGTATGGGAGGTAATCCAAAGTATATTTCTCTATAAAGCCATTACGCTTCTCATATAATGATCAAAACATACTTCACTTAAATTTAGCCTAACACAGAGCATTCTTTTGCTACACATGAGCACAATATTATTACTCACTGAATTTTGTTTTATTTTATGGTTTAATTGAAATAATAGATTGAGGCCTGTAGGTAACATAAGTGATCTCCATACGCCACACACACCTACATGAAGAACAGTCCTGGATTTAAAGTATTTATTTTACTTAAAGAAATACTTTTATACAGTTTTTTTCCTTTAATAAGCAGCAATGCAGGGCTTCGCATTTTCACTATAACTACCAAGTAGCCCCACAGGTGTGAGTATGGATGATCCAATAAAGTTGCAACCTTGTGCATTAATGTATACAGCCTTGACTGACAGTCTTACCCTGTCCTTCCACTTTGAAAAGGGAAAACCAGCCATCCTATTCAGGAACCCAGTCCTTCAATTACAATATATTTTGGAATTGTATCCCCCTAAGAAGGACAATACATAAAAAACACACAAAACAAAAAAATCAGTTATTGTTGAAGCCAAGATTATTTCTTCACAATGTGGCATGCTCTTAATTTACCTTACTTCTCTTAACGAGTGTTCGTTTTCATTTGTCTTTTGAAATGTCTATCTGACTGGTTTAACATAATGGACAATGAAATAACAGCCCAAACGTTAAACAAAGACTTGTGATGTTATTGATAAGGTTAGTGAGATTATTGGTGGCTAGCTCTTTAAAAACTGACGGTACAATCTTAATTTTGATAGAAGTTCTTGTATTTAAGCTTTATGTTTAGAAAAATGGACAGTTGCTTCTAACACCAATAGAGAAAAATGTACACTTTGTGCTATTGTGAAACTGAGAAATGCATTTCACTGGCACCATATGTAAGAAAAACTTAAATAGAGTGCCCATCGAGGAGTGCCTAAGTTGAAGGAGGAGGATTTTCTTTTGTTGTTGTTGAAAAACTAAGATATATCCAGCGATAAGACCACATTTTATAATGCCATGAATCTAAAAATCTTTTTCTAGTTCCACAACTTACACTTCTTATAAAAAGTGTTCACCCCTTTGAATGGCAGTACAACATTGAACGATAGTAGATTTAATTTGGCTTTTTTGACACTGATCAACAGAAATAGACATTTTAATGTCAAGGAGAAAACATATCTCTACAAAGTGGTCTAAATTAGTTACAAATATAAAGCAAAAAATAATTGATCATGTAAGTATTTAACCCCTTTAAGTCAGTATTCAGTAGATGCACCTTTGGCAGTCGTTATAACCTTGAGTCTTTGTGGATAGGTAATTATCAGCTTTGCACATTTGGACACTGCAATTTTTCCCCATTCATCTTTGCAAAACTGTTCTAGCACTGGCAGGTTGCATGGGCATCATGAGTGAACAGTTTTTTTTTTTTTTTTCACTTATGCACAATAATGCTGCTGTCTTTAAGATATTCCTTCATAGCAGTTATTTCATTCATGGTGTTGTTGTCCTGCTGGAAAACAAATCTTCTCCCAAGGCACAAATTTCCTGCAGACTGCATCTGGTTCTCCATCTGTATTTACCAGTGGTTTGCTTGTTTATTTTGCCCTCAGCCCTAACAAGCACTCCAAAGACAGCTATAGATAAGCATTCCCTCAGCATGATACGTAATGGTTGGGATGGTCTGTTTTTAATAATGTGCAGTCTTTGGCTTAAAACAAACTTGGCATTTACTTTGATGGCCAAAAAGCTAAATTTTTATCTTATGGACCTTGGGACCTTCTACCAGATGACATCTGAGTCTCCCAATTGCCTTCCTACAATCTCTAGCTGTCATGTGCAATTTTTTAAACAGTTGCTTTTTCTTTGCCACTTTCTCTTATCACATTAACTGAGACTTGGTACTCCTTCAGAGTTATCATAGGTTTCTCTTGATGGCCTCCCTCACTGGTCTTCTTGCATGATTACTCAAATTTTATGTGGCAGATTTACAGCTGTGCCATACTGTTTCTGCTTCTTAATTATTGATTTAATTGGACTCAGAAGGGGTATTCAGTAACATGGATATATTCTTGTATCTATTCCCTTATGCTTTTCTATCACCATTTCTTGAAGTTGCTTGAAGTGTTCTTTTGGCTTCATTGTGTAGGTTGAGACATGACTCAAATTTTCATCACAATCGTATATATTCACGCTGAGTGAGGTGGCAAATAAAACAGATGACAGAATTTTCAGAATGATACAGAGGCTTTCTTTGATGTCTCCCAATTCTACAAATTTTATTTTAGGCAACTTTAACTAGAGTTCACTGAATAAAATGATGCATTATTTTTATCAGTATATCATTTGCCCAACTCTTCACAACGGAGTACTTAAATAGTGCTATGGGAACATCAAAGATGCTTATGAATGTAGATCAAAGCAACCGCTGGGTTCATCAAATCACAACTGTGTCCAACTTATTCCTATCTATAAACCCTTTTTTAAAAGGAAAAAGCTGAAAATTAAACAAATAAAAGTCCGGTGTAAGGATTCTAAAGAGCATCTATGTGGATATTGGTCTGTGTTTAAAGAATCCTGTGCTGACATTGATGAAATGATGAACACTGTTAAATCAATTAACATATACTCTAACAGCAAGACATGGATTACCAGAGATCTAAAATTGACTGATAACCAGAAACAAACGTACGTTTCAACAAGGAACATTAACTGAACAGAAATAATTACAGAAGAAATTGAAACGTGAAATTAAGCAAACAAAGGAGAAGTATAAGGACAGAGATGAGAATGAACTTTGGACTGATAACTTGGGTTTATTGTGGAATGGCATGAATATGATGGCTGGCATTCATGTAAAAAGCACAACTGTATTGAACTGGCAGGGGTTAAAACTGGCTATCAGTTGGCCCAAAAAATTGATAAGTTATATTCAAGACTTGAGACACAGGTTTTTGCTTCAGACATTAGTCAGAAAAAGAACAAGCTGAGAACTGAAGCCAGGAGTCTGCTATTCTTTGACCAGAATTATGCCAGAAAGGTCCTTAAACAAAGTAAAATCAAAAACAGCTTGGGCCCAGACAAAATATGTGGGCATCTGCCTTATTCCTGCACTTAGCAGTTCTCTCCAGCATTCCACTGCTTATTTGAGATGTCTTTGGATTTACATCAAGTGTCCAGATTTTGGAAACAGGCAAATGGTGTTAAATTAGCAAAAACTACACAACCCAAAATATTAAGTGACTTTAGACTGATGGCATTAACTTCTCATATCATGAAATTCTTTGAGAAATTAATTAAGAGTCAACTACTTAGTAAAACCAAGACCTATCTGGATCCTTACCAATTTCCATACAAAGCAAGGAGAGGGGTGAAGGACACTACATCACTTATGAATCTACTGTATAAACACCTGGAAGGATCAAAAAACCACGCAAGATTGCTGTACGTTGATTTCTCATCAGCTTTTAATAAAATTTAGTCCTGTATTTTAGTTGAGAATCTTATTGATCAATTCCCTTTGGACCCTAACCTGATGGGGTGGATTCTGTGCATTTTAATAAACAGAAAACAATGAGTGAGTGTTAATGACTGTTTTACTGATAGCCTAAGTATATCTATTGATACCCCCCAAGTTTGCATTTATCACCTCTTTTTTATCTTATATACAAATGATTGCAGGAGTACATACTTTAATTTGCAGAAAACTCTGTCATTGTGAGTGTTCTACAAGATAAGGAGGATGGCAAAGGACCTATTGTTGATAAGTTTGTACAATGGTGTGATCGGTCCTTTTTACAGCTAAATATTTATAAATATAAATAAGACAAAAGATATGATATGATGAAGCACATCTCAGGTGCTTCCCTTCTTCCACTGCCTCAACTATAATTAATGGAGAAACGGTAGAGATGGTAGAGCACTGCAAGTATATGGGGGCAATCATTGATAACAGACTAAACTTTGATCTTAACACAGGACAAATTTGTAGGAATGGGCAGACACAGCTTTTCTTTCTTAGGATACTCAACTATTTTAAAGTGAGAAAAATCATAATGAAACTTTAAAGTCCTTTATTGAATCCATTGTTACATTTGCTTTAATGTTCTGGTTTGGCAATCTCAGTATGAAGAATATAAACTGTCTTAACCACATTGTAAAATTAGCAGTAAAATTATTGGTTTTCAGCAGATCTCTGTCACTAAGCTGTCTCACAAACTGGTTAGAAAGAAGGGCAACTCAGTTCTGTCAGACAGCAGCCATCTTCTTTTCTCTAAATTTGAGCTGTTGCCATCATGCTTTAGACTTAGGTTTCCAATGGAAAAGAAAAAAAATTAACAACTTTTTTATTCCTAGAGCTGTAAGCATTTGGGTTTCTGTTACTTGTAGGGATGCTGCTAAATGCTAAATTCTGAATTATCACTATGTGTTTTGTTGCTGGTAATTATTCTTGTACATACTACATGTGTGTATATATGATAACACTGATTGTAAAGTGTCGTGTCTTTATGTTATTGGATCTGTGTAACAATGCCTGATGTCTATATATTTTCCTGCTGCAAACACATTTCCCTCTGGGATAATAAAGTCTGCATACCTATCTACCTACTGTACCTACCACAAGCTGGACCTTCCAGACACAAGTGCTTTCAATCAACTGAAACCCCAGACAGATGGGGCCTCATGTATAAATGGTGCGTACACACAATAATGGCTAAAAAATGGCAAAACTATTCCAACTACCATAGCTGCTTTAGCATTGCTAGAAGACCTTGCAATAGAAGAATAAGAAGTGAGTGCATATTCAGAGATAATGATGATTGGCTTCTAAGTCGATTTCAATTTCCAAGAGATATCCTCTTGAAGTTGTGTGCTGAACTGGCACTGGCTTTACAAAGTCTTTGAGGAAAACTGGAAATGTAAATAATGATTATTATTATTAAAATTATACAGCATGGTGGAGACACTAGAAAGTTCAAGTTCAGAAAGTCGCACAGTGCTCAAAATAAAAAAGAAAGTGGTCAGATATCAAAGTCGACATGAAAAGGCGAGTTGCAGCCCACCATCTGTTTATTCTGTTTTTAGACAATATTACAAAAGTTGACCCACGTGCCAAAGACACATATCCATGCAGTGATGGTACTGATGTGTCCAGCATATCTTCGTACATTGACTGTTCATAAACCTCTGACTCAGAAACTGCTGGGTGACCATCTGGCTGTGTGTTGACGAACGCTGTTCTGGAGTCACAAAATAGTGGAGACTATATGAGATTTGGCCAATGAACTAAGGAATATAAGAGTTGTACTATGGGATATTGACCACAAATTAAAGTAACTGAGTACCTGTTTTCACATTTTACTATTTACACTCAAACAAAGTTGTAACTCTGTCCGATTTGGCTGATCATTTAGTTAGGTTCCTCATACCACATCTCTTCAGACATGGGCAAGCCACAATTGTGTGCCAAATTATGCAGCATGCTTCATGCTTGCAAAATGTGACACACTTTCTGTGGACTATAGAGCAGCACAATAATACTATCTATTTACATAAGCAAATTCATTCACTGAAGGCGCCTTTATACTGTAGCGTCATCGCAGAGCATCACAACAAACAGATTCTCTGCTTGTTACATGGCTCTTTGAGGTGACTCGCTGTCTTTGAAAGGGCTGCTTGCCTTTGCTGCACTAGTTGGAAAAAGCACCGGTGACTGTGCAGAGTTGCTGTTTTTGTAATTTCCCCTCCTATAGATGATGTAATGCAAGCTCATTCTTTTGGTGATTCATTTCTGGTTGATGTAAATTGTCCAGGGTTGTTGTAATAGCAATGTGCGTGCAGTTGACCACTCCAATTACATTTGGAAACACTCCGATTACGTTTAAAAAACTGAATGTTGCTGCGAATTGCACTTTTGTGTTTTCCAGTTCAACCACAGTGAAAGAAAATCTGATATATCTGGATGACAATTGAATAATACCATCCCATACAGCTGGCATGGTGCGATTCAGTGATTATTGTGAAATACCTGATCAGTCAGCAAGTTCATGTTGAAAAGCTCCTGTGGCTAATAATTTGAGGGTGGACATCATCATCTATATATACACACTCGCTTCTAATTCTTCCATTTGCAATGTCTTTTAATAATGCTAAAGAAGCTATGGTAGTTGGAATAGTCACCATTAAATTATGACAGAATGATTACAATCAAGTGAATTAAATTTGTAAATGGTAGGCAATTAATTTTGGTGTATTTGATAAAGCCTGCGTCATGGATGTGAATTTAAAAAAGAAAGAGAGACCACACAGAAACAGTAACACTACTTTGATGCTGGGTGCCGCCAGTTTACAAAACTGAGCAGAAATGTGAGTATGAATGGTGTGAGACTGCCATAAAAATGTGTAACTTTATTCCAAGTTTAGTTTTTGTACATCTTGAAGTGTGCGTGGAAATGGGTGCACACAACATTTTTGTGCATACATACTTCTCTGATTGCTCTAGTGGCTTGTCAGCTTGCTACCAAGTGGCAGAAAAACTTGTGTAACAAGTCCTATATATTTAAAAAAAATTACAAAATTACAAAAGTCTGTCTCTTGAAAGATAATTATAATATTGTTTTCACTTCAGTTGTGTTGAAGTAACTGGAAAAACTCTTAGTGTCCCAGATGAATGTTTGTGCCACTTTAGACACACTTTGATTTTGCTTATAACTACAGCAAATATGCTGATAACTTCGTCTCACTTGTTGTGCTCATTGCCTTAGAACAAACTGAGTAGAAAAAGACATATCTCTTCAGGTCTGCTGTCATACCATTTTACCTTTAAACCTTGGTTTGTTTGACTTCTTTCGTAACAAGCTCCAGAGAGTGAAAATAGCATAAGCACTTCTGCTGTAGTTGTTAAAACGAAATCACTACAGGGGTGTCGTCTTAGCTTCTTGTTATTCTGCCTGTTTATGTATAATGGTGATATTAGAAAAAGATAGAGCAGCATCGTAAGATTTATAGATGATTTTGGCATACTAAGTCATCATAAACAATGAAGACAAAAGCATGTACAAAATGGAGGAAGCTACGTTAGTTTGCTGTATAGTGTCATAACAACAGTCTTGCTCTAAATGCTATATAAAAGAGACACATTTTCACACCCTTATATCTATGATTTAGCAGTGGATATCGTTTGCAATTTTAAGTTTGCTGGCAGTCTGCTCTTTGATTCCTTTACATGGTCTCTTCATACCAGAAGCATCCTCAAGAAAGCAGAACAGAAATTGTTCTTATTTAAGAAACTAAGAGCTATGGGAAAGGGACAAAGCTATTGTTATACATTTACAGTTACAGGCAGACAGGTGGGAGAGCTGTTAATTTGAGTGCCTCATGGATGTTAGGTTTGAATGTCTTGATGGGTCTTTCTTTGGTAGTAAATTGTATTGAGGGGGGTGTGTGTGGAAGATTGATTAGCGCCCCAGACAGACTTGTTTCTTGTCATGTGTCAGATACTGCTGGAGAATCCTAACAGGATGAATCATGGTGTGGTTAACATTATTGTTAACTAGTCATCTAGCTTATGGCTTAGTTGTATTCTGCCCTTGGATGAATGCCTCTCAAAGCACCCCCTTACATTCCAGACAGTTTCTACTTGCAGGCTTTCTGCACCTTCTGAATTATAATGTTAACCACTTCATGTTTGAATATGTCTAATATATGTCTGATGTACTGTATATCATTTACCATATTTCACTGTATCACATTGCCTTACACAATCTTCTATGATGTTTTATGGCACCCATGTCATTTATGGTATCTACTGTACAGGTTGAGTGCACCAAAGTGCCAGAATGTCACTGTATTCTCTCAATGAACATGCCAATAAACTTGCAAACGAGTTAGGGAAAAAACAGAAAAATCACTTGAGGAAGAACTGAGTCACTAAGGCTGCCTGTGAAGTGTTCAGTGTGAAAGAAAAAATTGCTAAGGCTATAGAATCTTTATATGCAATTAGATAAAACGGAAACTACTTCTTCAGTGATAAAGTGATAATTATAGAATCAATATTGTATCCACTCATTAATCCATCCATTCCTAACGCTCTTAGATTAATGCATGTTCACTGAAAACCAGATTCTTAAGAGACAATGCCAGATGCAATGTCGACAGTCATTCTTAATGTTGATCAATCATAAAGCACAAATGCAAACGCAGAAACACATACACTCAAGCATTTAAAAATTGCCAGTCAAACTGACAACATAACTTTATACTGTGTGAGGCAACCCATGCAAAGTTAATGAGAACAAGCAAATTCCACACATCAGGCACGTCTACCCAAGTTTTGTGACGTGACAACTCTATCCATTTTGCTAATGTGTTTATCACAATTAGAAATATTAAAAAATTTATAACAACACGTAGATGTTAATTTGTATGTTATGACACTGAACGATAAAAGGAATGATGCAGAGGGCATAGAGATCCGGCTGCTGACTGAAGTACTTATAGTGGAAACTTTGAATATGTGGAAGAGAGACGGAAGGAAGTGAAAAAAGCAAGAATGCCAAAGCCACAGGGGTTTGTATGATAAGATGTGAATGCATCAAGATTTTTGCACAAAGAACTGAGAAGTGTTAATAATGTACAAGCATGAAATAAATTGGTGTCCATATTGGAGAAGGTTACAGTGGGAAGAAAAGTACTTCACAGCTAACAAAAACAAGAGTGAAGATAGGGCAGTAGCAGGTTTGGTATCTTTTGTAACCTTGTCCGTAGTTTACAAAAGTAAATAAATAAATACTGAAGAAAAGCGAGTGGCTATACTACTGTATATACTGGTGAGAGCGCAGTGGGTGTATCTGAAACCTAAAGCACCTTTCATTGTATGTACTCAATGATGTTTTATGTTCAATTTTGAACTACATATTTTTTTTGTAAACATATACAGCATTCCAACTTGACCCTGAAAATTATGCCATCGAGAAATTAAGCAAAAAGGAATTTTGGAAATTAGAATGCTTTCGTAATAAATAAGAAAAAATAATAATAATCATTAACCACTTGCAGAACCCTGAAGTGAAGAACAAAGCACAGAAAATCTATGAAATAGACATCTTTCTATACTGCTTGTCTTTTAAACAAGAGCAGGAACTTACAAGTGATAGGGTGTTTTTAAGTTTTAAAATCAATAATATCTTTACTAAAGGAAGATATCACAAATGTAAAATTGTTGAATATAGAAGCATTCACAGCAAATGACCTGTAAAGTACATATTATGAAGTATACATTATGAGGTAATAAAAATATTTATGCTGTGTCAAGGTATATATACGCATGGAAAGGATCAACTGTGTAAAATTAATAGGACTGAAACATAAAAGAAGTGCATTAAATCAGCAAAATAAACCATAAAAAACATTTATATCACAAACAACACAGAGGTTCAATATTTGCATTAAGTGTGTAATGTACAAAAATATTGCTCTTCGAATTTTTAAAAAATCTGTGTCTACTAGATATTGATTTCACCATACTTGTTTGTCACATCAGAAGAAATTGAATCTGCAGGTCTGTATGAAACGATGGCGCTGATGAAAACATGCCATTCTATGCCTACTTACAGATCTGTTAAAATTATATTAATTAAAGGAGAAAAAAAACAAAACAGACAAGATGCTTAAAGCTAATTTGAGAAGCCAATATAGTCACACTGTAAGTGTATATTGAAAACCAATTGTCCAGTGGGTTTGCTTTATTTAAATATTGAGCAGTAACTTAAGCATACTAGAAACAAACACTGTTAATTTTAATTAAATTGTGAATAGCATTCTTCATGCCAGAAGTAATTTTCATGCTATCAAAGATGCAAATGCAAAGTGGCTTTCAAAGTGAGCCGCCAAACACTTTCCCATGATTTTTTGTGTAACTAAACTGCCTCGATTGATGTTAAGGCAAAATGTACAACCATAATCAATCTGTGTGTTTGACTTAACACTCAAAGGGTTTTCTTTTAATGGAGCACTGTGTAAACCAAGGAATCACATACCTTCAGCTTTCTGTCTCAGTTCTGTAGTACAGAGAACTGCTAAAACAGATACGGCTGCTGTCAGGAAACATCTAAATGAATGATTCAAAGTCCCTTTCCTGTCTGTGGTTAGGCATTTTAAAGCTGCGGTGGATTTCATTCCTAGCTCTCAAGTTCTCCTGTTAAAATATTAAGGCGATTTCCCATGGGGAACAATTTACAGTGCCTCCATGTAGCCAGTTTATATTAGGTACTGAAAGCCTATTTCTATGTTTTGTGAGACTTATGCATATTTTTTTCTTCTTGGTGAGCACTGTCTCTTTTCACCAAATTGATCAAATGTCTCCCTGCTGGTGAGGTTTTATGTAGCATTTCACCAGCAGTTTTGCTTGCCTCTTTGTGTGAATATTTTTTTTATTAACCAGTAGTGTGGTATAAGAAGTAACACTGTTGGAATGTTCATGTTTGGCCAGTACTTTTTTTTAACATAATTAGAGAGCCTTATTTTGCTTTCTTATGACAAGTCATTCAAATTTGCCATACATCATGATCCAATAAAGGAGAACATTTAGAGTAAGATTGAAAGAATGAAGTAAAGGAAAATAATGTGCTCACATCCCACTACCTTCACAGTTAGCTCCAGCTCCCACACAGCCCCACCTAGATTTTAATGAATACAAAAATTAAATAAGCTAATGGATCTTATCTCTCCAAAATCCCACATCCCACTTAAAATATGTGTCAGGTTAATTGGCAAATCTAAAATGGTCCTATATGAATGTGAGAGTATGTGTGTGTGCTTGAGTGGAATCTGTGATGGCCTGGCATCAAGCAGAAAGTTGTTTTATGCCTTAGGCCCAACATCACCTGGTTAAACTTTAGTACCCAATGACCCTGAACTGAATTAAGCAGAGCTGAAAATATTAAATTATGTAACCTTATTATATTTTATATTAATATAGTATGTTTCATTACTTTGAATTATTGCAGAATATATCCTAAGAGAACTGCTGTTTTTCTGGAGGCAAACATAAGATATGTAAGATAAGTGTGTTTAGACATGAGTAAAGTGCTTCTTTCAAATGAAAAATTGAACATAGCTATTTTTATGCTGTAAATGTATACGCACACATATACTGC
>JANRMT010062821.1:7771072-7803173 GCA_026402145.1 Polypterus bichir lapradei | reverse complement strand
TATATATATATATATATATATATATATATATATATATATATATATATATATATATATATTGCATGAATTGCACAGCAGTTATTTATAGTGTGTCACAAGCCTTTGGGATTAATGAACAGGATAAATGAATTACTGTTGTAATTTCAGCACACAGACAACTTGTCTAAATTTATAATTGCAAGCATGCTGAAATGCTGTCAGACGTGATGATAAACTTTCTGTGAGATGTGAAAACAGGCCGCCACAAGGACAGGGACTGCTTGCCGAGAGCAAGTGAAATAAGCTCATCTCAATTTTGTGTCATGAGAACAAAACACTCCTGAAATCCCCACATTTGAAATGCAAGCAGTGACAGGGCAGCTGTGTAAATATGGCAACTGAATATAGAAATAATTCTCCTTGGATCAATTTTTTTCTATTTAAAGTAGCTAAACTCCATACTGTCTTCTAACACCGTGGAGCAAAATCATATCTAAGACGTAACACCTACCAATAAACAAAAAGGATGAAATAAGCAAGGATTATTACTGTAGCAGCCTGTCAAGACAAAATGGAACATGACAATGTCATAAATACATATAACATATAGCCTAACAAAGTAATTATAAAAATAACTTTTTCCTCTTTTCTGATATACTTATGCTGCAAGAGTGAGAAATAAATTACATATCACAGTATACAACAGGACACATTGTCGATTAAACTGGTAATAGAAGATATTGTAGTATGAAAGCTAAAAATCTCGAGTTCCCTATTGATTTGTGGACTGTATATCACTGAAAAGCAAATAATGACTAAGCAATGCTTTGTATGTACCTCATATATCTATTTGGTATATGAACAATGCCAAAACTGTTCTACTTTGATTTCTGTGAGTGAAACAGACATGTCCACCAAGGGAATCAATCAAGCAAAGGAATAATTTAAAAGTCATCAGAAAACTGTAATAGTCATTAGCCATATCTTATATTTGTGACAATAACAATGACTATTTGTAAACATTTTTATTTATTGTTTAGAGATTATTTGTGCTTTGAAACTTTTTATTTGTTTTGGCTGTATATGAAATTCTGAGATGAGTCACATGACCCTTTTCAGTGCACTAGCGATGTCAACATAACATCCAACTATACGAGCCGTAAGTGTCACGTAGTGCTGTGTCTCAGCTGGATAAAATCAATAAAAAATCTTCAGCATGGCAAGTTTCTTTGCTAAACATTAGGTTCCATTTTAGTATGAACTTCACTTCATGACTTTTATTCTTTGTTTGCTCCTGTGTCTTATTTGTTGATTGTAGTGATCTCACTGGTTTTGATCTTAGTCTGTTCCCCATTGTGTTTTTGCCTCACGTTAATCTCTTGGTTTCAGTCTGCTCCTCATAATAATCCTTGGACACTCAGTGTCATCACAATATTTAACAATTGCTATCTGGCAGGTACATAAGCTCCAGCAATGCTTTCATTAAAGAATGTAAATACACAATGACTGCTCTGTTAAGGTAAGTGCTGCTGTTGGGTATATAATCAGGACTATGTTCGATATGATAATAATTCCCAGTTTATCAAAAGAGCATTCAAAGGCTAAGGCTTCATTCCTTGCTTCAAGAACGGACCCATTTATCATCATGCACAGTTCCTCTCTCAACCACAATTCCAATGGCCTCAAAACAAAGCACTGACAAGCAGGGTAAATATTGTACTGTAACAAATCACGGAGTGGTAGAGGAAGGACTGAAGCATATACACTAGCAGCATCTACTCAAAGGTTTAAAGGTGGCAGTGGAATTGCACACTCCAAAGGGTAGGATCCAGAAATGCCGGAGTGTACCCTAAATAGCAAATGTTGTCTTTCCCTTTGTTTCCAAGCTCCTCAGGCCAGGAGCTGTTCCTGAGGTCAAGTGAGGAAAATCAGCTTGATTCTGCAATGCGGTTCAAGAATTCGACAAGACATGATAATGAGTATGAGTCTGTATCCAGCATCTCCTTGATCATGGCCTTGGTGTGTCAAGTGTACTATACCATGTTGTTTGGGTTCAGGATATTATGCAGGCAAATTTACCAGGACTGTGTGGCAAAACATAGCCTTTTATGTTTTTGCTGTCAGGCAGGAAAATGTTGAGTCGTTTTATCGTTGCAAAGGTTCCTGTATACACCAGGACCAGCTGGCAAGGTGACAATAGTCTCCATTACCCAATTGACCCACAGTCTACTACCAGGTGTATCTTTGTGCCTTTGGGCTTACAGGACTGCCATATGACCTGGTGCTGTCTCCGTTAAAACTGGGTCTTTAACATTCGCTGCCAGCATTGGTTTGCTGAAGTTTCTGTTCTTTCTATTCACTGGGCAAGATCTTCATATATGTCCCACAATGCTGCATTGCCACCATAAAGCGGCTTTTACTTTTTGGGTAAATTTAGCTTCAGGAGACTGAGAAGTTGGGTGGCTATGTTCCTCTTCTACTGTGTGGGCCAATCAGGCTAACAGCAATACGAGTTTGCCATGACTGGATACTAGACTCAACACAAGATCACATCCTGTGCTGGTGTCAGGCTCTACCAGAAGACATCTCATGCCAGGTAATCTTGGGTAAGTGAAGAAAAAATGGAGATAAAACCATTTCTGTATGGACTGAATATTAGGTTGCCACCTGGATATTTGGCCAAGTCTTTTTCTACTGGCTCCATTTTTCTTTCCTTCTGCACAATGCCAAAATCTATTAAGTCTCATGTTAAGATAGGTTCCTGACATGGAACACATTCTTCTGGAGTAACAAACCCAGATCGAAATTGTCAGTATTTATACACTGCCAGTCCAGTACTTTGGATCGATAGGTAGCTCAAATCTATTTTGTGACAGGGGCCTTGGCTACTGTTGGCCTTGGGAGGCGCACAATAAAGTCTGGAGTTTTCTTATAAGAGTCACTGTCTTCATGAGGTCTCCATACCGCACCTTGCATCTTCTCTTTCTTTTGCAGTCCAGCTTGCCATACACTTCTTTGTATGTAGCTCTAAGATGCATAGCTCCACACGCAAGCAGGCTTTCACTAGCATAATTTCTCACAGATCAGAGTCACTACAGTATATTAGTGACTCTGCAATACTTTTTAATGCAGTTCAAGTTTAGATAAATTAACATATGGGTAGATAATAACATTTTACACATAGATTTAATAAAACTATATCAAAGTCCACAGTCCTTTTACTTGTTTTCCTCTGAAATATTTTGCTGTTTTAGTTACTGAGGTGAACAGTCAATCATCATTCAATTGTTTGACCTGTTAATCCATTTCTGGGTCACAGGGTGTTTGAACTGATCTATGAAATAAGATCATAAACTACATTTAAAATGATGCTCTTCAGAACTGTGTGCATTTTTAATTTTTACTTAATACCAAACAGAGAAACAGATTAGTAGTGGCTGGAGAGTGTGAGACACTTAAATCTGTTTAATAACAGCACGTCCAAATGACTGCATAATCATAACATTTCTTTTTAAAGACTGACAGCTACTATTGATTTACCATTTTGAATCAGACATATGTGAATAAAAGCATTTGCTTTGACTAAGTGGTTATATTCCAGGTGGCCAGACAATTTTAATTAAATAATATCCTAGACATTAATTCAGTTTTATTGCTCAACTTGTGGCATGGAGTGCTTGTTTTTAATTGATTGAAACACTTTTTCTAATCTTGTTTCAGTTTTTAATTCAGTTAGTTCTATTTTTGCTCAGTAAGTATTTATTTGTTTATTGTATCATCATTTTATTTTAATTTATCTGAACTGTCTTTATTTAAATCCTTAAGTTCCCTTCCCCATCCCTTTTGTGATTTGTATGTAAAAAATAAGAAAATGCTCACTTTGTCAGAATTTACATATATATATATATTAGTTTTGTTTCCCAACATTTTATTATGTTACTCATGACAGAAGCACTTTAACCAGAGATGTTTGACTGCAAAAATATAAACTCATTGCCAATTACTAGTAGTATTTTGATGGGACAAGAGGAATCTGTGTTATTACATCCCTTTAAGATCATAGCCACTTATTCTGCCCCAAGCACTCTTTTCATTAACTTTCAGCCAATCAACTTTAAAATTAGCTTCTGACATCATAAAGAAGGAACTTAAAGCTTGACAACACTAGCTCAAAGATATCATATTCAGCAAAGGCATCCCAGTGAATGCTTTGAGACGCCTTATAGCCTATATGCTATGTAAGACTATCTCTGGGATATCCTCCAAATTTCATGAAAAATATGCCATGATTAAATGATGCTGAAACAAACACACAAACAAATGTAAATAGGCATGTTTCCTGGGTTGGCCAGGGTGTGATTTTCAAAGTATTACATTTATATTTATATTGAACAAAATGTTGGCATAACCTATACAATGTGTGAAGCCTGAAGTCCAAAGATCAGATAAACACTTTCACAAAAAGTTCAAGGACGATACAACAGCTTCCGTAACGTACCGGTAAGATTTGCTGACTTGTAATCAAGAGTCCCCGGTTTGATATTTGCCATTTTCAGTAGTGAGCTGCTCTTATTGTTAATATTATACAGTACACATATACATTTGGTTTGCGTCTGTAACAGACGGTGTACATTTATAGGACTTGTAAAAGTTAACGTTTTTTTTTCACTTTTATTCTTTCAGTCATGATCACAATACATACTACCGCATTAGGGATCTGACACTGTTAGTATTTATTTGAAACTGGGAGTAACTGTAGATGTGAGTGGTGTTTTGAGGCAATGGAACTGGTCATTCTGTGATCTGGAGGGATAAAAGCTGACACACAAACGCTGGTGAATCTGCCTTCTTCGTATCTCACCATCACTTGATTTTTTTTTTATTCAGTTTTATTGAGTGTTCCTGCTCATGCTGAATTAGTATGCGCCTTATGGTCTATGATGTCAAAAAAAAACAGAGACCTAGGTATATATGATTTTGGAATTATTCATTTTATGACCTGTATAGTACATTTCTGAAAAAATCTTTGGACTTCAGGCTTCACACATTATATAGTTTATGCCAACATTTTGTCATTTACTACTAAAATATGAAAACATTTAACAATGTGTTTACATTGATTATTGTAGAAATGGAACACACATGAAATGCATGTGTTCCGAATAACAATCTATTATTTCCACTCTAAAACATCAGCACTTCACTCCAGGATAATCAATCAAGGCATGAGCTGGGACAACTTTGTGCATGTTCTGCGGCGATGGGCGAATGGGATACCAGGCTGCTTGCTGCTTGTCTTTATCGGCACATTTACAGGACAAAAGACGCTGAAAGAGAGGTGCGATGGGATTTAAGGTGGGCCGGATCTACGAGTTTTTTCATAGGCTCTGGTAATTCTAGTGTTAAGGGAAGTAGACTAACTACTATGATCTTTGATAAAAGGGGAATGCCTTGGTATGAAAAATGTCTTGAAGGGACAATAAGATTTTTTGTTTTCTGTTAATTTTGTTTTTTTTTGTTTACTTTTTGTGTTATTATGCTCTCTTCTGGGGCCTCATGTATAAATGGTGCATACGCACAAAAATGTTGCTTAGGCCCATTTTCACGCATCACATCGTGATGTATAAAAACTAAGCTTGGCGTAAAGCCATGCACATTCTCACGCCAGTTCAAACCATAACATACGCAAGTTTTCAGTTCGGTTTTGCAAACTGGCAGCACCCAGCATCAAACCAGTGCTACATAAGTGGCTTCCCTTTATTTTTTAGATTCACATCCCTGATGCGACTGAAATTAACCGCATATCGTTTTTTAGTTTAAGGCATCTGATTGTAATCAACCTGTAACCATATAGTAGTGCACGGAGTGGCCAGACTATTCCAAATACTATAGTACAACTAGAGTTGTTATTTTCAGTGCACCACTGAGTATTTTAGCTCACTGCATTTGAGCTTGGAATCCCTACTGCAGTCCGTGTCAAGAGCGGAGAGAATTATTGGGATACAACTTATAGCACACGCTGCCTCAGCCATGCACACAGTCTATTTGAACTTTTCCCATTCGGCAAACATTTCAGAGCCTTTCCTAGATGAACCTCAAGGTTTAGAAACAGTTTCATCCCAAGAGATATAAACGCACTCAATCATTCCATCAAGTGCTACTGTTTACCTCACTGTAAACTTGCATTACAGTTGTAATATTGCACAACCTGAGCCACTTATACTTTCATGTTGTATATTTTTGATTTTTTTATTGAATTATTGTTTTTTTCTTATTTTACCATTTTATAGGAAAATAGTTTTATGGAGGATTTGCATATTGAATCTCATTGTACCATACAATAACAATAAAGGAATTAAATTCAATTTAATAGAAGAGAGCGCGTATTTACAGGTGATGACAACTGGCTTTTAAGTCGATTTAGATTTCCAGGTGCTATCTTCTTGGAGCTCTTGATATCATTTTTAAAATGAAATGCATTAAAGTATATATATTACATTATACATGTAGGGATTGTTCCTGCCTCGCACTGTATGCTTCCTGGGACTGGCGCGACCCTAGATGGATGGATGGAATAATTAAACATGAATATATTGCAATTTTCCTTAAAAGTTTTGAAGAATCTGCGTTCTAAGCTTACAGATGGCTTGATATTTTTAAAGAGTTGAATGTGTGGCGATTGGAAAGAAAAGGAAGGACAGGAATTGGGTGTTAGTATGTTTAAAAGAGACAGTACTGCTGCAATAATTTATTTCATCCAGGGCCGCGCATGGCACAGTAAGCCTCTTGCAAGAGGCAGGAACATCTGTACCACTGTGCCACTGTGGCCCTATGTTTAATACATGCTTTAATCATTTTAATCATGAAAATGATATAATGTATACATCTTAGTATTTAAATTGTTCAGAGAGCTGTAATATCATGAATGGATTGTATTCTGTGTCCTGTCGGCGTAAGAGAAAGCCCATTTAAGAAGCATGTAGTGATTCACACACATAGAGTACATAGAAGAACACATGGAATACGAAGCATTTAATTTGCTACTTTAGCTACAATGGGATTTGAGAAACTAGTAAATTAAAAGATTTTAAGATTAAGTTTATGACGTTCTACTTTAATGACAAAATAAACTACGTGATTAAAGTGGAAATTTCGAGATTAAAGATGACATTTTGAGCTTTTTTTTCCCCCTATTTTTTCTTTTCTCTGTACCCTAATAAGCTTCAATATGACACTCAGACAGTGGGCTACGACTCGCCTTTTCATGGCGATTTTGATATCTGACAACTTATTTTTTATTTTGGGCACTGTGCAACTTTCTGAACTTGAACTTTCAATCAACTTACTTTAATTGTTTTTACAACTGCTTAAACCAACAAATAGTATGTTATTCCTTGCCTCCACTTGACATTCACTTATATTCTTTTTTTTTCCCTGTGTTTTTGCCATTGTCTTTTCACAGAACACTGAATTTAAGGGAATATTTATATTGATTTGTATAGTCAAAGAGGCGTAATTCTGGGAGGAGTCTGGGAGGGGTGGCAGGCGCGTGCACACTGAGCAGGATTTTCTGCTGTATGCCATGTTTTAGTGTGAATTCTACGCATGCCTTTATGCATGAGGCCCCTGTTGTTTGTTTATAAGCAAAACATACTTTTTTCCCCCTTTGGCCATCTTGGCATTTATTTTGGGTTTAAAGACAACCCATGATTATCCCCTTCCTTTCTCAATAACTACAGATAAACAAAATTAGCACTAGCTTAAATACTTGCCATCCCTGTTAAAACATGGAGTTGTTATCATTTAAAATCAATCAAACATTAATGATTGAATATATGGCCTTCCTCCTTAAATCAGTAAATGACTCAGCTGTCAGAGTGGTGCAAAGAAATAAATTATTTTCTGGAGTTAAGTATCTTAAAGGTTTAGCTGAGACCTAAAAATGTGCTATAGATGCTCAGTTGAATCAATGAAACAAAAAAAGATGAATTTTATATCATCAGCTAAAGAGGATTTCTTATGTTTTACTTTCACACATTTGACATTTAGTTTAATAATATTAGTGACATTTTCCATTTTAAGAAAGACAGAACACTGAAAATTTGGTTAAATATGGAAAACAGCCTACTACTCAGAGTTTAAGACTGAAAATAAACAGTACAGTGAAAAAGATTACAATATATATGTCTTAAATTAGACTTTTTCCCGCATTATAATTTAAAGTGATCACTAGCCTATGTCTAGTATTTTGCAATGTATTGTACAATGAGTCAAGACTAACACATTGAAAAAGCTGTTGTGTTAGGTATTTAATTCTCCATCCGAGTGATACAATAATATTCTTATTACAATGTTGAATCACAATAATGAAACAATGTTATTCACTTTCAGACCTTTCCTTGTAAATGGAATTCTTTTTGCCTTGCAATTTCATGCTAAACAAAGGTAATGGATTCTCTTTAGTTACTTCACTTAAGCCATTATTTTTTCATTTTCTCCAGACTGCTCTAAGATTAAACTTGGAAAGTGCAGTAAATGCCTGTCAGGGTGGTAGTTTGTCAACACTGCCTAGAATAAAGGTATACTGTCACAATAAAAACATGTATTGTTATATGTTTACAGATGAAGACTGGAAAGCAGTATGAAGTGTAATTGTAGACCCATAAATAGGTGCTAGTTCGAAATTCTTCGAAAACAAGGCAGACACACCATAGCAGTAATAAACAGTTCAGTCTTATAACAGACTTGATAATTATTTGAAAATTGCATGCCTTTATATGAAATGTTCAGTGCTGCATTGAGAATAAGGATTAAATACTGTGAAAGTAAAAAAAAAAGATAAAAAGGGATAATAAATACACAGAAGTATTTAATTATATGCTGTTCTGACCAACAAAATGAACTCTTTCTGTATACATTTAAAGAAATCTAGGATATCAAAATATTGTATTTAGTACATCCATTTCATTAATGATTTTTTTCTGCAAAAAATGGTGTAAGACAGAGACATAAAAAATCTCTCCTCTGTATAGTGTTTAATATAGTATTCATCATAATGTAGTATGTACTGTAATGCAATAAAAAAATTGGAGTTCATTAAGCAAAGCCACATATGTCTGAATTAGCCAGTGACTGAATTGTGCATATAATATTTGCATTGCTAAACAAAAAAAAGAAAACAAGGTTTTAATATTTATTATCAGACAGAAAAATTAACTCATTCTGGTTCTTTATGATGAGGACTAATTCAGCATGTTTAAAAACAAATTCATAGCTGTATCTATTATTTGTCTAATATAAAAAATATATTTATTTCTTGCTGCCATTTTATAAGACACAGTTTGTTAACATGTGCACAGTTTTTATGTAACTATATAATTAAATTAATTTATCACTTTTTCAAATATTCAGTCAATCCAATGGTAGTGTGTGACTGTGTGTGAACATATCATCTTATTCCAGGTTGGCTCCTGCCTTGCCTAATGATGATGGGCAGATGCTGCCCCTCTCCTGTCACCCTTTATTTGAATAAGCAGCTTTAAATGAATGAATAAATCAAATAAGAAATGAACTGTTTGTTTATACATACTTTGCCATGGCCAGGGTCACAGAATGCACAACTTAAAATCCTGTGCAGGTGGGCTGCCATTACAAGCCCCATTCCTGCTCAACTACCTACACTGGCACAATTCAGAGTCTCCAGTCAAGCTAAAAACATTTGGACTATGGCCACGTGATGGAGTCCTTTGAGAAAAACTCATCAGACTAAAAGGAAAAAATCTTCAAATATTGCAAATTAGCAATATTTCCTAAGTTGTCATTATACCATTCCTAAATCAAAAACACAGCTAAATGTAAATATAAAAAAATATGTACTGTATTACTGGGCGGCATGGAGGCACAGTGGTAGAGCTGCTGCTTTGCAATAAGGAGACCTGGGTTCACTTCCCGGGTACTCCCTGTGTGGAGTTTGCATGTTCTCCTTGTGTCTGTGTGGGTTTCATCCGGGTGCTCCGTTTTCCTCCCACAGGCCAAAGACATGCAGGTTAGGTGCATTGGCAATCCTAAATTGTCCCTAGTGTGTGCTTGGTGTGCGGGTGTGTGTGTGTGTGTGCCCTGCGGTGGGCTGACGCCATGCACTGGGTTTGTTCCTGCCTTGCACCCTGTGCTGGCTGGGATTGGCTCCAGCAGACCCATGTGACCCTGTGTTAGCATATAGCGGGTTGGACAATGACTGACTGACTGTGTTACCATAAGTACATCTCTTCAAATGATGCTTTGCCTGTTGTTGTTATGCACACTTTCACCCTCACCTTAAATCCACCTGCTTGTTACTACTTTGAGAATAACTCTTTGGTTCAACATTAAATTTAGAATGCATAGTAAAGTTTCAAATATTTATGTGTTTTAGTTTCAATGAACAGAAACTTCAAAATCTGCCATCTTAAAAAATGTGCTGTTCATCTTTTTACCGCATTGCAAAAAACTGAGACAATTTTTATATTCTTGTTGATTTAGAATCTTAAATTATTACAACTGAAAGTATTCAAAGATTAGTGTGGCATTTTTGTATAGTGCATAGAGTCACTGTCTCACAGTAAGCATGTCTGAGGTTCAAATCTGGGTAGGAGTATTGGATTCAGACTGTATTTTTCTCCTTATAATGAACAAAAAATGTACAAATAATTATGAAGGTTGTAAGCCTTGTGAATAACCAACATCCAGTTCAGAATGGCAGCAATGCTTCTAAATGAGGAAAGGGCTCCCATTTTGCAACAACAAATACAATTAGCAAATTTAATTTATTCTCATAAATGTATTCTCATGGCATTGATCATTAAAGGCACAGAGTGCTTACACAGATTTATAGATATAATACAGCAAGAGAAATGTCCTTCAGCTTAATAAAAAAAAACCTTAGTCTAGACCAAGGTTGTAAGATGCAGAGGGAAAGTAAATACTGCATTAACTTAGAAAAACATAAATATGTTGCCAAATAAATAGTAAAACTTCGATTAACTATTGTAAATATTCAACAAAGTTATGCTAATAAAAAATTCAGCTAAAGAAAATGGATCTAGTACTTTAGATGAGATTGCCAATGAAATGCAGAACACACAAACATATTAGGGACTGGAGTTCAGTCAAGAAAAAATCATTCAAACACAAGGAGGATATGCAAACCACATGCTGATTAACACCCATGACACTGAAGCTGTGAAACAGCAGTGGTATCTGAGTTACCTTGCCAGAGGAAAAAGTAGATGGATTTACTGTATAAAATACAACTGGTACACCGGGTGTAAGGTTTTTTTTTTTTCCTTACTACTATGTTTTTGGTCCTCTGTACAATTACTGTTTAAATCACTAAGAAATAATCTACAAAACTAAAAAGATTAATACATAAATTGTAGCTCATCTACTTGTCTCCAGCACTTAAAAAATGTCCTATACAAAAAGATTTACTCTGCTATGTAAGCAAGGTGAACACATTAGCATTGAAATAACCAAGTGAATGCTATTTACTTAAATTGTGAACTTTGATGTATAATGCCAGTGTACTTCAACATGTGCAGGAAAATAGTTCATTATAGCAATATTATTTCAAGACAAACAGCTGTTGGCTTAATTGTTACTCTTGTGAATTCTCTGGTTAATAAGTCCCACAACACCACTTGCTACAGCTTATGGATAAAACTAATTTTTAAAACAAGGACACTGAGGCTGAGTCTTTTTTTTTCTTTAATGGAGTGTGCCTGTAATGCTCAAGCCTAGTCTTAAGGTAACTCCCTGGCTTTCTTTCAGCCTGAAAGTGCAGATTCTTACGTTTATTTCTGACATATCTTTATGACTGACTGAGATGCAGAAGTGCTTCATTAATAATATCTGTAAGTGGCTGGACTGATCTGAGCATCTAGGCTCTGAGGAGCCCCACACAAATGCTATTACTGATCCACGCTTTACTGCAAGCCATTCCTAAGAGGTCAGGAGGAGTAAGTGCAATCAAATACATATTCTGTCCCACTGAGAATTACTTTACTTTTCTTGTTTTGTAGTCCTAGTGTCCATAGTCTGCACTGATTCTCACAGTCTGAAGAAGACAATGTACAATAAAGTGTTTAAAGCAAAGAATAAACTGGAAGGTTGGACAGGCTTGTCACAAGATCTGCTTTTCTTTTTAAACTGACTAACCGTAGGTAGGCTAAAAAGAAATGTAATTATTGAAGAATACTATTTTCTCCTGTGATTGCATTTTACTTTATATTCATTGTTTTCTGTATACTGCTCCTTTCTGTAATCTGATGTAATGACTAATGCTTTTAGCTTTCTGTAGTTAATTATTTATACCACAGTCTAGCAGAATCCTTTGCTTTTGATTTATAATATATGGGTCATTTCTGATGAGTAGCATTGTATTTCAATCAAGTTTTACCTTCTGTGCCATGGGAATCATAAAATAAGCTTTCATGTCATGTAAACGTTTGATAATTATACAAGTACAATGCAATATTCTTGATGCCCAAAGCAAACAAATATAGGCGAATTGCCTTTCCATATCAGATGCACATTTCCATGTTTATTTTCAGATCCTTTTATTGCCTTATTTGCACTTTTCCAGGACATCTCCAGTTACTGAATGCTTCCTTAGCTGGTGATCTTATTATGTCTCCTTAACATAACTAAATGATGTGCAGCACATTCATTTGTTAGTTTGTACCAGCTATGCAGAAATACATTGTAGGTTTATGATCTTGTCTGCAATAATTTTCTTTAATTGAGGTAACCTTAATCACCTGGAATTCTGTGGAAATTTTGCACATTATTGTAGATTTTCAGGTTGAATGCACATTATTTCAGAATAGTGATACAGCAAATACTTAGTATGCAGTCACATGATGATTAGATCTCTGCTTTGCAATAACAATCAACATCACCTTAAAAATAAATGGTTAGTAAATGAAAAGGAACATCTTTTATAATACTTTGGTGAAAAATATAAGATCTTCATAATTCATGTCAGGGAACTGGATGTGTTTAAGTCCTATACAGTATATTCACAGATGCAGTAATCAAAATTTTGCATGCAGCTCTTTACCCTGAAACACATTTGCTATACAATGCTGGCATAGATGCATACCAGATATAGTAGCTTCACTACATGTTTGATATAAGATTGAAGACAGAAGATAAGATTTTATATTCATGACTCCATTGCCAAGTTCCTGCTGTGAGTTGCTTGCATTTCTGATTTAGCTTTATACTCGTCAGCTGTCCCAATGTGAATCGGAAAGATAGAAGCTTGCACTTTTTGAGGCAGCAGTTTTCTGTTAAATATCATTCTAAAGATATGAGACGTCTGCTGAACCATAATAGTTCAATTAAAACCTGAGTTTTATGTTTGGAAGAAATATGGTAAAGTTTGATCTGGGAATTATCAACTAAGAAATCTAATAATCTTATAATAACATATATGATAAACAAATGATAACTCAGGAGTCCTTTGTGAGCAAAAATAATTTCCTTTACCATAAAAGACTTATCTGATACCTATGTGTGAAATAAGATTTTAGGCATGTGTGAAATTAGTTTTCTTAACCTTAGCACACAGGGGATGTATTTAAAGAAGTTTGATGCTGTTTAAATTTTTAGTCCAAAGGGCACTGCATGTTTGAAAGTGGATTCAGGCCACCAGAACCCATTTGCAGACATAAATTGCTTTTATTCTCTGAGATTTGGGACGTACAAGTCAGTGACCTAGAGGTATGTGAATTGATATTCTATTGTTTAATAAATGAGGCACTCAGCCTATTCAGCATCAGTGCTGACACAACTCTGGCACATTCACAAGTAAGAACATTGCCGGTAACCAAGGTAGCATCTCAGTGAAATATGCACTAGCTTGTGTGAATGTTCTTAAAACTGAGGCTGCAAAGCCCTGATTATGTAAATGGTAATTAAAATAATTGTAATGCTAAGAGAGTATTCAGTGTTTGACTTGATTAAAACTGTTAAGCATTGGCTTTTCCATTATTGTTGAAATATCAGTCATGTTATAAAACAACTGCTCTGTTTTGAGGTTTTTATTTTATTAATTTGCTTCATTTCACCAAACATTTTGTAAATTCAGTTATCACATTCAGCGTTGTACAGTACAACATTATGGAAACTTCCAAAATATCTCAAAGTCAGTTTGATCAAGAAAAAAACAAATCTCAACTGGAAATATTTATAAAAACACATCACTCATATGAAATGCAGTACTTGTTGCCATTTTCTGTTTTCTTCTCTTGATACTTAATAGATTCTTTTATCTAAAGGCAATGAAATTGTCATCTAATAAGAAGATAAACCTGAAGCTACCCAGAGGCTCATTGAATAAACACAGCAAGTTGACATTCTCAATGTCACACTGCATGTACCAGCTGCCAGAAGACAGGGCAAAAGCAAATTATGGCACTCCTAATCAACTTGATATAACATGATGATCATTTACATTCTTTGCACATATAAATAAGGTATTCTTAAACCAGTCAAGCATTAAAGGGGAAATGAATATTCCAAGGTGTACATAAACTCTCATATTTGGAATTTAAATGGAAAATGAGTAAAAATGTGCATACATTTTGAAAACAAAAAAGGCCATAGCAGTTTCTGCGTTTACAGTATGTTCTAACATTCAACGTAGACACTCCTCTCTCTGCTGCCCTGAAAAGTAACCACTTCTTGCATTTTCAGAAAAAAGTCAACCTTTTTGCTTGTGCTTGTGATGAAGTGAGTTGCAATAAATTATATAAAGACAGAATGGACAACCCCTTTCCCCTAACTAACTCAATTTGCCACTCATCTTGTTTGTAGTGCTATGCTTTTCATAAAAGATTTTATACGGATGACAATCAGTAGGCAGCAAGATATCAAAAAGGGAATGACTGAGAGGTGGCACTTGTATTTGTAGGTAGGTTCTCACAATGAGCCACTTAAAAGAACGAGAGTTTCTCAAAAGCAAAGATGCTTTGATATATGTAATAAAATAAATAGCTTCAATTATTTTCACTTTCAGTAGAACTCTTAATATAAACAGTTTGCAAAACAAAGTTCACAGTTATAAATGTACTACAGTTATGTCTGCTTTACTTAAAAATAAACAAATGTACAGTTTCAGCTATGCAACTGTAACTAAATATTGTACTGTTCACAAGGTTTAGTGTGCTTTGGATCTACAAAATACTGTTTGTGAAATGTGCATATAAACTTTTGTAGGTTTACAAGAAAATATAATTTTATCTAATGTGCTAATGCACTAATTTTTATTGAACTGTCATAATCTGAAAACAAATTGTAATGCTCTCTTTAAATGTTTTTTTGTTGTTCTTCATATCCATCTATCCATCCATTATCCAACCTGCTATATCCTAACTACAGGGTCAAGGGGGTCTGCTGGAGCCAATCCCAGCCAACACAGGGCACAAGGCAGGAAACAAACCCCAGGCAGGGCGCCAGCCCACCGCAGTGTTCTTCATATCAAATTATAGAATATGTTGTAATTTACATACACTCCAACACCCAGCCTAGTTTTTCAAAGTAAACTTTAACAGATTTCTGAACTTTTTATTTTAACATGTTTGAAAATTGATGCATTTGATTTACCGGTAATTTTAAATACTGTTCAGCTTTGCTAGTACAAATGAAGTACAGGTTTTGTAAGGAAAAAAAAATATTTAATATTTTATTAAAATATTTTTAAAGTTATACTATGTGGTTTAAATATTATTGTTCAATGACCTTTATTGTAGTAATTTAAATATAAGTTTATATGCACAAATGTCTTCCATATAGAGTTTGTATGTTTTTCTCTGCATGTCTGCATCAAGTTTCCTCCAGGTACTCCAGTTTTTCTTCCCACATTCCAATGATATACTGGTCACATTCCAAATTAGTTTCTGTGTATTTCGGGGGAGTGAATCCTGCAATTAACTGACACCCTGTCCAGTGCTGTAAAGATAGGCTGCTGCTCCCCCACAGTCCTGAAATTGGATTAAGTGAGTTGGAGAATATTATCTTATTTAAAAATAGTTTTTACCAGTATTATATTTATGACAGTAAGTATGAAACAATACAGGTTTATTATAGTGCATGTGAAAATTACCAACAAAAAAACTTTTTTTGGATGTTTAATAACAACCTCATATACATGTCATAGTCTTTGTTCAAGAACATATTTTTTGATAATCTTGAATTAATTTCAAATAAGCTTATATAAGTCAGATACAAAATTAAAACTAACAAGCAGAACAGGTCATGCATTTGAAATCTAAAGTTAACATTAAAAAAAAAATAAAGTGTCGTTTACACAGTATACGTAAGAGAAAACATTTAGCCCTAAACTTGAGTGGTAATATCATATATCTTTAAGCTAATGAATAAATGACATGCTGAAACTCACTTGCACTTTATTGGTGTTCCAGACTTATTATTTTAAAATTTCTGTTTTGTCTTTGTCTGCAGTTTTTTGAACTCTTGAAACATGCAATGAGACAAAGGCACTGAATTATTTTTTTTCAGGAATTTTTGGCCATGTTGCATTTTTGTGGTGTATTAGTGGATATACAGTACACTGTTCATAAGAATTAAGGGAACTCTTAATCATCACAGTCTAACATCAAGTCATTTAAGCTTCAGTAATATCAATCTGTCCATTTAGGAAGCATAAGCGATTGTGAAACAACTTCTCCTACTTTGCTGCAAATTAAATTGACAACATGTGCACTGGAGAGGCAACAGCTAGACAATGCCCAAAAAGGGACTGGTTTTGCAGGAGTTATCCAAAGACAATTGCTCTCTCCTTTATTCTTCCTGATTGATTCCTCTCTAGGTTTTGCATTTTGTTAGTGTCCTTGTCACTACTGGTAACATGAGACAGTACCTGCTTTCAATTCTGGTTGCACAGGTAGTTGAGCTCTTCCAGGATGGCACACCATATGTGAAGTTGCAAAAAAGTTTGCTGCGTCTCACAATATTATATCATAAAAATATAATTCAAAGTATTAGGTGGGGATAGAAGCAGAACTTGTAAGAGTTGAATATTAGTACAAGATACATGGAATGTGCTTCCTTACAGCTGCAAATACCCATATAGAAAAGAAGGGTGAGTTTCTATAAAAGAAAAACTTTTTTTATTATTAAAATATTGTGACTGTGTTAACAGAACAAGTCCAGAGCTGGTTAAGAGCTGAATATTATATGAAAGCACCCTGGTTGATTTTACTTATTTATTATTTATATTCAAAGACTTTTTGTGATAACGTTGGTGCCTTCTTATGTTTGGTTGCCTACTCTTTGGAAACCTATATTATACCTTTACACTGGTTCAAATACCTGTACATAGAATGCAAGATTGACAAAGGGGTGACCTATTGATTCCATAATCGAGCTGTTTAATCATATTTAAGCAGCTACATTTTTATCTCATTCTACAACTTTGACAGTTTTTCCACTCTGCAGTCAGGAGCAGTGACGTACGGTGAGATTTATGGCTAATGAGGCACTGACTCTTTCAGAGTCAGATTTACAAATATATGAACTCAAAGGAGTAGTTTATTCACTATTCAATTGTTAGCATGCACATTTGACTATTGGTTATGTTTCATATCTCATCAGCATTCTTAACACACATAGGTAATGTACATATTCGGCTAAGAAAGAACATTACATTTATAGCGGCAAGAGAGAATGGAGAGAACGTATTTGCTCTGCACCCTTCATGTGTTCTAAATTTGCCGTTGCAATTCTACAATTCATACTTATTCAGTACAAATTAAAGCATAGAGTGGTGTACAAAAAAAACTGATTTCAATTTTGACCTTAATTGAAATATTTAGTTATTTTTTAAAGATTTTAATTCTGATGCTTTACTCAATTTTAATGTAGACTGTTCAACAAAAGGATAACAAGAAAAACAAAATAATATTTTATTTAAGGTCAAAATTTATTTTTCCCTTAGTTTGTAGCAAACCTTTTAGCTCCAGCATTGGTGTTCCGTTATTTATCACTTCCTGTATTGACTGAAAGTCCATTTTTGAGAAATTTTTAAGCTTAGATCCTGTGTATAATCTTCCATTTTGGGAGTCAATTGGAACAAAAAATAAAACTAAATGGACCGCTGCAGTGCACTTTACTTTCTAATATTGCTAACTTATTGGTGCCTTGAACCTCTGCGTAGAAGAACAGCAACATCAAGCACCTGTTGGGCATACATCTGCCCCTTTCAGTGCAGCACGGTACTGTCTGCCTCACCTTGTGCCTTTTCACTGCGGTTTCATGTCTGATCAGCAAGACTAAAATTGTCACACACATTCATTAAAGATATACAGAGAGACAGCAGCAGGCACGTGCCAATTGCATGCATCAACCCAGTGTGAGGGATAGCGCAGTCTGAGGTTAGGTGAGGCTTGTTGTTACTGCACCTCACGTTTCTCCGCTGTATTTGAACAGGAATTGTGGAAATTCAGCAATTTTGACTAAAAAATGATCACAATTATTGGAATTATACAGAAAACAAATTTATAGCGCAGACCAGTGGAGAAATTTATTTTATGTTATCATTATTAGCTTTTTTTTACTTTCCTGCCTCCCCTGACCGCAAGTCCCTGGTCAAGAGGTGAATGACTCAATCTTTTGACCACTGGAGAATATAAAACCAACTTAGACTCATTCTTCAATCATTTGAACATTGCAAATGTCTTATCCAGAGGCTATGTTTATCTGGCAAAATCCAGCAATTTGGAAGGAAAAAACATAAATATGCAATATTAAATATTTTACTATAATATTTTAATATTATATGATTTATAAATTATTGTTCAATAATATTGTTCAATCATATCTCATGCTTGAATATTGTGCTTATAGAGTTTGCATGTTTTTCATATATCTGCACCAGGTTTCTTCCAGGTATTCCAGCTTTTCTTCCCATAGATGGTGCATGAAGGATCCAGAAATTAACAGTTTACACTGCTGCAAAGAGAGACGGCTGCTACCCTGCAACCCATAATAGGATTAAGTGGGTTTAAGTATGTTTTACCACTTTAAAATAGTTTTTATTACATTTATGGCACTACATGTGCAACAATTCATGTTTATTACAGTGCTTTTTTAACAAAAAGAAATGTTTGTTTGATAATAGTCTCATAGAAATGTCATAGACTTTGTTTAAAAAACAGATTTTGCGATAATCTTGAATTAATTTCAAATATGTTCATATAAGTCAGATGAAAAACTAAAACTAGCAAGTAGAAGTCATGAGTTTGAAAATCAAGGATTATATTTGGAAAACAACAAAGTGCAGCTTGTTGAAAAATACATGTAAAAGTACACATTTGTCCCTAAATATCTTTTACATTTTTTGCTCTCTGTAGTCAGGAAATAGGCAACCCGGAAACAGAACCATAACCTTGACTATGCTACATGCATTGTCCTTCCTATTTTGCCCACTAGAAAATATAAAGCCAAGGTATACTCATTCTCCCATCATTTGATGGCTCGAAAGTCTTACCCTGAGGCTATATTTATTTGCATTTGTTTACCATACAGCATTTAAACAAGGATTTTCCCTCTTGAGACCCCAATTCTTTGTTGGTTCCTTTTTGTGTTATTTCACAACTACTAGAAAAAATGTACATCATTACCTGCAGTGTAGCAAGTATTAGAATTTTGTTTAAAGTTACATTAGAAAATGTATTATATAAAAATATATATAAAAGCTCTATTAAATTTCTAATGTGAGTTGGAAAGATATTTAATGTATTTTAAGCAGAGTGAAATAGCTTTTGGAAAAATTGATTAATATAGTGGCATTTTAAAACTGAAAACAGCATAACTTTGACTTGGACTACATACAGAATTACACTTAAACATACAGTTCAACAAGTTTATTCCAAAGCATTTAAATTAAAAAGATATGTGGCAATGAAGGGTCTCAGGACATATTTACTGTATGTGTTAGGGAATGTTTTCTTGTAAAAAAAAAACATAAAACATTACTTAGTAATATGGTAACATAACACGTGGACAAGACAGGTACATATATGTTTTTGGCATATGAATATAGGTTACTGTAGGGCTAGAAACATAATTAAAATGTATTTTTCCATGTTAGAATTTTATCAATGTATGCCCATTTAAAATATATGTGGTGAAAGACAATCATTGGCCTTATTCCTGGCATTTTTAAAATTATGATTTGTAAAAAATATATTAGTTTACTATCTAAAAAGCCGTGGTTATAACTTTCTGTAATATGACAAAGAACTTGTAACAGTAACTCTCTATGAAAGAAGACTAAACTAAATATTTTTAAAAAGATATCTGATTGGTATATTGTAATTAATTTTGCTACATGGAAACTATATCCCATTATGAAATATATTTAAAGTTAGTTTTAAAATTATACAGTAGTCCCATGTCATATGAATGTTTAATCTGGCGGGAAGGAGTTCAGAAATATGGTGCAATGATTGGTGCAACTGCTTGACAGCAATAAGGAACTAGTTTTAGTTTGTTCCTTCTTCCTCTGGGTAGTATCACATTACAAAGCTATGTTTGGTAGGTTGGTCAGTGAATATATATTAGTTTGGTATGAACAAGTGTGTGAATATATTTGCACGAGCATACCTTATTTTAGGCTAAAGCTCCACCCAGGACTGGTTTCTGCAAGTCACTGCAAGATTTCTAAATCTGATGCCAAATTTTAAAAATCTGCAAAGATTGAAGGCAACTTCAAGGTATCTCAAAAATAAAATGATGAAATAAGAGAAGCATGAAAGAATGATTGCCATCTACCACCAGGGTGACTTGGGTGAACATCTTGGGGCCCTACTCGCAGGGAGGCCTTCTTATACAGGAGGGAAAAAACTGGTAATAATAGGAAAAGACCAAGTTTTCCCAGACAGTACAGGAACTCACAGAAATCCGCTCTATAGCACACACACTACTACACTTGGATCTTTGACATTATAAACCTAAGTAAAACGCTTTTAAAAGACAAATATGAGTCCTGATTGGTTGATATGGTTTATGTGCGATCAGAGAGGATATCTAATAGGTCACTTTTATGAGATTGCACATTTGAAGTGCCACACAAAAGAAAAATTCAAATAGCCATTCAAAATAAGAGCCCAGTGGTATGGTAAACAGAGAATTAAAAAAGAGAGAAACAAAACATACCATTTTGCTGAAAACTATACATACTAAACTATACTAACTATAAACTGTTCATTGCAATGCACTAATGAACAAAAAGGAAGGTGAAGTTGATCCAGTGTAGAGTTTTGAACTTTTTATTCTCCTTCAGTCCCCGTACCTGATTCATTATTGAAATATTCATAGTGGTAAGTGATCCTAACTAGGAGTATATTTGATGGTGATAATAGGGAGCGTTTTGAACTTAGATAACCTGGGGCCTATGGAGTTCTTAATTCCACCTAGCTTGGAAGCTATAGATAATCAAAAATTATTGAAAATTTAGCAAAATTTTAAAAGTGAAAAAAATGTTTATACTGGGAACTAACTGATGATATTTTTCCTAGCTTATTTTAATAAAACAAAGATAAACCACACTCCAAATTCCTAAAATGTCTTCTCTGTTTATATTCTGCAAAACAACATATAGATCCTAACATTAATTAGTTATTATATATAAATATGTACGTATATTAAATGTTGCATGAAGTGGTGCTTCTCTGTTCTTGTTGTAAATTTTTAATATAATAATATTTTTCATTGTGTCTAATAAGCAGAGTGCTTTATACAAAAATACTACATATTAAGAAAACAGGACATTATAATTAAAGAAATAACTAGCGCACATATTATATTTTGACATTTAGTTGTATACACAATAAGCCTGTCCTCTACCACTGCCTCTAATTTGAAAAAGCATGTTTAACAATCATGCAATAGCAGTGGTTGTCGCATTCAATTACCATTAATTCTTAGTTAATCAACTGGGCTTATAAGAATGCTGACAGCTGGATACTAAGTTCCCACTAAGTTCTGATGTGATCAAAAATGCCTTAACAGAGCATCATAGTTTTCTCATGTAAAGCCTGTTTCAAATGGTTTGTACAGTGAGAGATGGTTGTCAATGTAAGGAAATGTATTTGAGCATTTAGTCCTTCTTAGGGGCACATAGTTTGTAACTAAGTAGTAATTACTATGTATCTGCAGTCAACCATTTGTGTGCCAAGATTGTAAAAAAAATTGTTTAATATGGGGTACCTATTTTAAACTGGTGACAAAATTAAGAAAAATGGTTGGTTGTTATAGAAAAAAATCTAACAGCTACCAGTTTTCTATAAGTCTTGGGCTTATTTCATCCTTTGATAATCCACAGTCTTAACATTAGTTATATCTGAAATCCTTTCCAAAGCATTTCAACCACATCATATAGCTTAAATTAATTTATGTCACATTATGAACAACATTTTTTGAGTGGTCATGCAATATCATTCTCTGTCATTTTTATCAAAATTCCTGCTCATTGTCTCAACATGCCTTTTATACACTTCTCAAGAAAATTAAGGGAACACTTAAATCACACATCGGACATTGATGAGCAAAAAGTGGAAAATCTTTACTGAGTAATACTTTGTAATTTGTTGAGAACAAAATCAAGCGAACAAAATCAAAATCACCAACTCATTGAGGGTTGGATTCAATGTCACATTGAAAATCAAATTTAAAAAATGAAATCATAGGCTCAGAGAGCAATTGTCTCTGGGCACCACCTGCAAAACCATTTCCTTTTTGGTGGTTGTCTTGCTGGTGCCTCTCCAGTACACCTGTTGTCACTTTCATTTGCACCAAAGCAAGTAAAGTTGATTTACAATCACTTATGCTTCCTAACTGGGCAGACCGACATCCCTGAAGTTTAATTGACTTGGTGTAAGATTGTGATGATTAATTGTTCCCTTAATATTTTTTCCTTGTATTTCATAGCTATGGGTTGCTGAAGGGTGAAAGTTCTGTACAGTCAAAACTGTCTTTAACTCATTCTTTTCAACCACCAATCAACATAACAAAGTATCTTTAGACCAGGGTAAAAAAGACCATGGAGAAAACTCACAAAAACCCTAACCCTAGTTGGTTATTGAACAGGGCTCCCAAGAGCAGTAAGGTGGAAATTAAGTGTTTTCAATGTGCAATATCTGTGTTCTGCTTTAATATATTTGAATTCAGATTATTCTTAAATGGAGCTCATTTCACTAAACAAGCTCCAAATGCTGAACAAAATTGTGTGTTTAAGGAATGAAGGATTCAAATTAATATATTTTTAATTCAAATAAATATATTGTTAATGTTAATATTTTAACATTATCAGATATGCAATCAATAATAGTAATAATAAGAAGATGAAGAAGTACAAGCACTATTAATACTGTATTACTAATAATATTACTAATACTTTACATATTTTTTTCTTGTCTGGCTAGTCTTGGAGGCATTTTTGCTAGTGGTCCATACTTTGAACTAAAGTATATTCTTATATGTTCAGAATGCAATTTGCAAAGTACAGATTTGAAAGTACTTTTCCATGCCTTCATTATTTGTCAGTTACTGTTTCTGATAGATGAATGATACTCGCTGAGCACTAAACATTTTCTGAATTGTTTTCAGCACTCTGCTACACACGTTCAACAAATTCTCCTGAGATCTTTGCTTCACTGAATATCTATCTTTCTATAATTAGGAACAACTAAGTTTATCTGAAGTCACTGTGCTAGTAATTTGGAAGTTGTTTTGCACTTATCTATCTTCAGACATTGTCTTGCACACCTTTTCTTTTATAATAATATAGTGGGATTTTGTTCTGTGATATTTGCAACATGACAACAGCCCCATAGGTTTACTGATCTGCTGCTGTCTGCATGTCCTGCAGGTAAGACTTTTAACATATACTTTTTAAAATACTTTGCTTATTATTTTAATATCATGAACACTTTTCTTCAAAGAATTTCCTTCACTTTTCCAACTGTATTTAATTAGAAAGTCCAGTCTTTGCAAAAAAGTTTGCTCTAGAATTCTTTGAATAACTTTATTAAATATTATTCATTTTCTTAAAATGTCATGTTATTTTTGTGCTATTTAAAAGATTATCCAAATTTTAATGTATACAGCAGAAAATAAAGGGGTCTAAATATTGGATGTTTACACTGAATGATAATGTAATCAGTTTGGTAAATGCTTGCTTAGAAGTATCAATCTACTTTAACTGAACAACTGAGTTAGTCATTTTTTTAATAGTTCTAGGAAGTGCTTATTACTTTAATTATGTTTGCCTTTTAAGAACTCAATTAAAGGGCTTCATAAAACGGACATTACTTTACTAATACACTATACTGGAGTTGGCACCAAAAATAATTGTGGCAATACTTAATTGTATAGAGCAAAAATAAAATATATCAACTTTTAGCCAGCAGAAGCAGGCTTATAATATCAAAACAATCTTCCACAAAGTACTAAAATCACTTGCTGACCATAGGGATCTGAAACATTCTCTAATTAAGACAAATCCTTGCAAAGTGTGTTCCCATAGACCATGAAAAATCCTCATTACTGGCACCTTGAACAGCATGGAGCCCGTTAATTTCTTCATCAGCTTTATCCCTGCAATGATTGCAGCACTGTTGAAGTTCAGCTAAAGTACTTTTTGAGTCAATGATGTAAACAGTCAAGATAGGAAAACCTTTCAAGAGAAACTTTATACTGATCATATTTGCAAAGGGGACCACTTTTCTTTTTTAGGTAAAGTAGTCACACAGAAATACTTAACAGTAAAAAGGAGTACCTGCTAAGGCTGGTAGCAGTATGTCTCACTGCTGTTCACTGAGAGTTCCTATTTATTTGCCTACATGTATTATTAAAGTAAAATATATAATCAGTACATTGCTCATTGAAAACATATAAGTAAACATTGCTTTGTATATATATTTATGGTAACTGCTCATATAGTCCAAGCTGCAGAAATGTAAATTTTAAAATGTTTGACATTTAAATACATTAATATAAATGAAAGGGTGAAATAACCAAAAAGATCAAAATTGAATCCAAATTACTGTATATGCAAAAAAAAGAGATAAACAAAGCTATTAGCTCAGAAATTTTTAATATAAAGAATCAAGTTCCAATAGATGGAAATAAAACAAAAATTCATTCATCCTGACTGAAATGAGAAATTCCATAAATTAAGAAGAAAACAGAACAGATAACAACAACAACAACAACATTTATTTATATAGCACATTTTCATACAAAAAAAATGTAGCTCAAAGTGCTTTACAAAATGAAGAAATAGAAAAATAGAAGACACAATAAAAAATAAAAATAAGTCAACATTCATTAACATAGAATAAGTAAGGTCCGATGGCCAGGGTGGACAGAAAAAAAAAAAAAAATAAAAAACTCCAGACGGCTGGAGAAAAAAAAATAAAATCTGCAGGGATTCCAGACCAAGAGACCGCCCAGTCCCCTCTGGCCTAAACCTGGAAGACAGAAGTTGTCCAACCCTAAAATCATAAAAACTGAATTAAAAATTAGAAATGAACATACAGCACTGCTGTATTTTGCTTTTTAAAATGTTTTTGCATTTAAATGAAAATTATTGATTTTTTCAATATTTATAATTTAATTATATATATTTATATATAATTATGTTTTTATTTTTATTTCTATCTATGCATACTGCATGAACCTGTATAATTGTACTATCTAAAAGGATTGTGTTCTTTTAGTAATCAGTGCACTACATATAAAATATTTTTTTAGAAAAAGCCCTGCAGCACTGCTATATAAAATCCTATAATCCATAAAGTACAGAAAGATGATAAACTGCTTTAATCTACAAATATATAGCAAATTTCAGATCTTTCACAAGCCTGTGTAAAGCAGGGCTATTGTGAACCAGCTGTCCTCAACTCATGTAATAAAAGACAATGTATTAAGTAGAATTAGAAACTAGCTCTTATTGGTTACCTACAACACTCATCAGATGTGCAGACAATATTCCATTTGCCTAAAACAAAGAGAAAACATGTCAGGGTCTGTTGTTACATGTAAATATTGTCCTGTAACATTGAATGTTAACTTTAATGGATGCAGTTCATACCAAGTGCTTTTTTATTGTTTGTACTCAACAGCTTCGTCCATGGAAATAAACATTTATTAAAAATATTTCTTCTTAATGACTTTTTTCTACATTGAGGTTATAGTCATCATCTATAAAATAATTTTAATATATACTTTATATATTCTATATACTATATTTAAATAAATTTGCATAAAAAGAAAATTTAGTTTTATTTTGTGACTATATTATATGTTTAATTATTGTATAGCTTACTGTGCTTTTCATTGGGCGTGCTTTATGAAAAATAAAATGAACTAAACTCAATTGATCTAAATAATTATTGTGTTAAAATTTAAACTACACTGGCTGTTTAGTAACCATGAGTGTTACAAATCAGCTGGGCACTGTCTGTGTATAGGTTATGGATTCTGTCTGTGCCCTTAAAAATTGATTCTGGGGCTCCAGTTCCACCAAAAATCCCATATCCTAAAGGGTTGACTGGTGACACTAAATTTGTCTACTGTGAGCAAATTTGGCTTAGAGTGGAGCTGTGCCCTGCTTGGAGTAAATTCCTGCCTTGCATCCATTGTTGTCAGTGTGTTTTGTTTCACTTGCAGTAGCCAATAGAAAAAAAGCTTCCCTTAGGTCAAAAATGTAACAGGGTGTCTACAGTTCTGGAATAAAGCCTATGCAAAAATGCAATTCAGAACAACTGTTAAACACAATTAAAGAAAAAGTGCAGCTAGATCTAAAGATTCAGTAATTTAAAATGGTGTAAGTGAAAAGGTTTGAAGATGTCTATCATTTCTATATGCAGTGGTGAGCAAATTTACATTTTAATTTTGTTTGAATTGAACATCAGTAGGTATAGTTTGATATAACAGGTTAGCTAAAAATGTTGACATTTACAAAGAACAAATGAACTTATCACTCTCCAAAAATCTTTTTGCGACTCGAGCCTTCTGCCCAATAAAGTATTACCATAATATGTATATTGCTGCTCTTCACAACTCTGCTTTGGTATGTCACATTGCTGTCTTTCTCACTATCCAAACATGTCACTACATACTTTTTTGCTTATGCCTATTCACTTTTTAGGCCATACTGTACTCCATTGAATTCTCTGCCTAGGTCTATTCATAAGACAATCACAACAATTAAAATTACACTTAAAAACCTATACTTTGTCTTTTGCATTTCGTATAAGCACAATGTGTGTTTACAAAAGTCCTTAAATGTATTCCTAAATCAGTCCAATCCTATGTAGAGTCATTGGTGGCTATACCCTATTTCTATACAAGGCACAAAACAACCCTTGACTGGGTGGCAAACTATTACAAATACAAACTTTGCCACTCTTCATATGTTTGGAGGTATAAGATTAATGCCCACACATGTAATGTCTGGGGGCAGGGTTTGAACCCAAAATGCTAAATGCATGAGGAAACAGTGATAACCACAGTGCTACCCTATGGATTTATAGGATTATTATCAGCATGTGTGCAGAGTGTATTGAAATTCTTTCAAGTGCTCAACAACATGCTACACATTATCTCTCTGTTGTGTATGTGTGTTGTCACACACATGCACATGGGAGGCAGCTAGAGGACTTAAATAACTAAGTAACACCACGCCAGACCAGGGGGTGGTGAGCTGCACTAACTCTCTCTCTTTGTCCTCTGCAGTCTATCTTCAGGAATTCCCACTAGGTGCCAGCGCTTTTAATAACATCACTTCCAGCACCAGGTGGGGTGGTTGGGGGTGTCATTGATGAAGTCACTTCCGGTTCTGAAAATTTCACTTCCAGGTCAGGTGATCCAGATGATGTCACTTCCAGTCCTGGCAACATCACTTCCGGTTATGGTCCAGATGACGTAATTTCATGTCATGACCTTTAAAATTGCCATTTTACTCAACCTAAGTCAGTTCTGTTTTGGACATTGTACCATGCACAACTCATGGAAAACATACCCATTTTGCAGCCAGGGATATTATATGGGTGGCTGCCTCAAACCTTTTATGTTTCCTGTGTCTTATTGTGACAGTGTTTAATTTATACCTAACTTGACAATATTGATATTATGTCCTTACTAAATAACTTACCAAAGCATAACAAATTTTTTCATTGTAAAAATGTTTGTCTTATGTGGATACTCAAGGTGGGCATAGTGTGGGAGAATGTTTATGCATCAGTGTGTGTTCCCTTTGAACAATCAACTAGAGTCTCATCCCAGATGTGTTCCCACTTAGCATTTAATTCTGTTTGGAATGAGCTTGAGCCCATGTTAACACTGATTTATATAAAGGGGTAATGAAATATTAAATGAATAACTTCAACATAAGTCTAATTTCACCATAAGAAGATATCAGGAGCATGATCACAGGCTGCCATTTACAAGGAAGACTTTAAAAGGGAGAGAGAAAAAAGTACCCAGGAATTAAATACATGTCTGCTTTTTCCATACAGCAATTTTCTGATTCAAGACTTAATAAAATAAAGACTTCTACCTGTATGGACTACACCATAAAATCACTATAAAGGACAAATCTGTAATGAAATGGAAAGTGGGAGTACCTGGTAAAAAAAAAAAAAATTGGGGACACTGAAATTCAGAGGATGGAAATCTTTTCTCAACCATAATACTTTTTTGACAAGGAAGATGCAAATAGCTGTTACTAGCAGTGTGCTTATATAACTAACATGTCTAAGTGATGCTTTTGCCTTAAAGTAAATGTAGATGTAGAAAAGAACTTCAAATTAAAAGACTGCATGGAATTGTTTATCCTACCTCTGCACAGAACCAAGTTTAGCCCCAGGAGCACCAAATTTGTGACCAGCTTTTGCCAGACCAATTCATGTAGCCAAATACTCTGACAAATAAAAACCAAATCTTTTATCGCTGCTTCATTTTTTTCTTATTTAGTACTTTTGTGCATATTCTGAATGTAATGATAATTTATCCATTCATACTGGTGCACAGTTATCACTTTTATTAAATATTGCTACTGTTATATCGTAGCAGGTTTAATATTAACTGCAAAGAGAAGTTTTGACAAGATGTGGATACAAGTGACTGAGATTTGGACATCGAATGACCACCAGGACATTTCAGCATGAAAAAACGTGAAGATAATAGACAAGGGAGATGAAATCAAACAAAGCTGAAACAATAAGCAGAAAAATAAAACATCAAAAAACAATTACAGAACAAAGTATCTAACACAAAATAAACAGTGATAGTTTAGACCCAAAATAGTCGATCACCTTCATTCTCTTGTACATAAAATATATATATTTAATACAACATATAATTGTATGTTATATTTTATATAAAATACAATACATTTTGAGAAAAATATGAACATTGGCTTGTGTTTTATCTGAGCTATACACGCAGTTATAGAGAAGGCTATCTGAAGAAACCGTAAGGAGAAATTGTTGAGTTTGGTACAATGAAGAGTTTTTCTGGGGTAAATGTGAGAAATATAAAACATAAATCAATACAGAAGTAAACTCCTGGGTTGTGTTTGTTATACTGTATTTTTGTGTTTTAGCTCTAAATGCATTGTTTTGGGACATAGGTTAAAACATAAGTAAAAGGTTTGAAAATACACGATTATGTGAATATGTCTGTGATAGGGAATTATTTTATATTTGGTTTCTTAGTGTGACTGTATACACCCATAGTTCACCCATATGTATAATACTTTAATGCACCCTGCTTTGATAATACAGCTTATGAAAGCCTTCTTCCAGCAGAAGCTAGGACCTTCTCATATGCATAATTCATGTAATTCAGTTTCCATCACAAGGTTTTGTGCTTGATGGAAAAGGAGGTTCTGAACAGAGAAACTAAACGCTCATTCTCAGGATATTAAACTTATTCTAGCTGATGGTTTGAATCTGCACATTGATCCCTGGAGAATTTCTTATATAGATAATTAGTCATTAGATGTTATTTTCTTAATGAAGCAATAAAGTGAGAATCAAATAAATATACACAAATAATATCGAGCCAGCAAAATAAAAAAGAGTCCTGTTTATTCAATATAAACATCAAGAACATTCAAAGAAGTATTTGCTGTTTTACGGCCAATTGTCTGAATTGTTATTTGTCTTAAGTCACTTACAGTGTAACATAAAGCAAAACATAACACTAAAATTGCACTTCTGTAATGCAGTCATTAACCCAAAATGAAAAACAAATCACAATTAAATTAATTACTATAATACAAAAACCACTCAGTACTTGCTTTAGCCACTCTAACACAGGGAGTGAATTAATGATTGTGCTATTAAAGTATTAATAAATCAACACACATTTAAGAATTAATGACAAAAGGAAATACTTTTACCCTTAGGATATGTACTAATTACCAATTACCGCATTCCATTACAGTATTGTATAATATGATCTCTTTAGAATTTCAAAGTACTATTAAAAAGTGAAAATATATAAATGGAGAAAAGATTATGAAGATTTTCAGCCATCCTTAATAAATATGGCTAGAATTCAATATAGTTATTCATTTACTAGGAAACTAATGTCGACCATAAAAAGTAATGATTCATAAGAAGTTCAGTCCCAAGTACTTGCAGCTAGTATATCCCAGAAATTGTGCAGACATGTTGATTAACCAGATTTGTACAGAAAGCCATTCATTTCTCTTTTTCAGAAAGAAAAAAGATGAAATGTGCTCTCTTGTTACATTATACATAGTTCACACTGTAAGATGATCTAGAGTTCTTCAATACCCTTGGAAAAGGAAAGCACAAGTGTTGCCTGTGTCCTTGTAAATTGATATTAGAAAACTACGTATAATTTATTAACTAGGCAAGAACTACTGTATAAATAATAATTCAAGTACAGCAAATAATTAAATTTATTCTAATATACAAGAGCAGACCGCCACCATTCGATTTTTAAGCTGTTGTCATATAATATTCTTATCTGTACTTATATAATGTTCACTGAATACATATTTTTATTTTTCATCGTAGGGAAAAAAATATACTATTTTACTGTGAGGACATGAAAAATTTACTCATTGATGTTTTTGTTAATAAACTAAGCCACACATTTTATAACCCTAGTGAGATGTGAAAGGCCAGGCCAGTGACACAAATTATAAAATCAAATCTACTGAGTGGGCAGTATGTTAGGACTATAGGTATTCATTCATGGAATGCATTAGACACTTTTTCTATGTGCAGATAAATAATGAATACAGTGTTAACATTAATGTGAGTAAAAGCTCACTCCTTAACATATATATCCTTTGGCACCTGCAAGAGAACATTGTGTGAGAATGCACACAGAATTTTCCTGAAACATGACATAAAGATTGCTGACTGTCTTGAATGCAGGATACCACAGCAGTCATAATAGTGAAATTTGGCTGTTTGAATGATAAATGCAGTGGTTTCCCATCAGTCAAGGTCAATCTTCCAGATGATGATACAGTGCATCCTTGGGGTAGCAAACTTTTGAACCATTAACACAAAAAAGTAAGAAAAATATATTTAAAAATGATAAAACAATTTTAAAAAATAAATACATAGGCGTATACATACAAATGTACAAATATCAAAGCCTGTATGAGTACAACATTTGCAAAAAACACACTCAGTAGGGACAATTGGGCTAACAAAGTTTAAATTAAACAAATATTAACTAATCAGAGCAAGCCTAGCACTTGATCTGGCACAGTATATTTTTCTCGACTTTTCAGGTATTCGCACATGTTTTGTAACATTAATTATTTTGGATGAACCATTTCTCATTAAGAGCTGAAAAGAAGTAAAAAAGATTCACTTTAGTACATTTCAAAAATGCTTCCATTACAAGGTAAGTTTGAAGAAAGTTTCAAAGGGAGTTTCAGTGGAAAATGTTTCTGATGAATAAAATAGGGGTATATTCATTTATGTTTTCATATAATAACTTTTTGTTTATGTTGTGGCAGTAGGGGGCAGTAGTGCACCCTTGAACCCTCAGGTACAAC
>JANRMT010062821.1:7759867-7771062 GCA_026402145.1 Polypterus bichir lapradei | reverse complement strand
GCGGCCTGGGGGTGAGGACCGGCACGGGAAGCCGGCAATCCTCCACAATGTACATATATGCATATGTGTCTGTTTATATCAAAATAAGAAACACAGGACATAACAGACTTTCTGAGCAAGTCTCCATCCTTGTTCTTTGGATTCACATATAATGTTTGATCCATTGTCTTGATTGCATACTATGTGACTGATTAATCTCTGTGCTTGTCACTAGGATATTAAAGCAAACATGAGTGCAATGCTACTGGTAGCAAGGAGACAAAATCTTTGCAAACTCAATTTCAATTTATATTTTTGAAAGGCAGTCATACAATTCAATATAATTCTGTATATTAAAGGAAGTACTTCAAAGTTTGACAAGATATTTACGCAGCTGATTTGTTTATTTGCAAAATGCATAAAATTCTTAATTTATATATGTATTTAATTACAATTTTTGGCTTTTCCATTTTTATTGGGAGTAGTTAATTTAATTTATTAGATGTATAGTTTTTAACTGTTGAAAAACATTTTTATAGATCAGAACATTAAAAGCCTACCTTAAATTAAAATTATTTTATTCTCTGAGTATCTTTTCTTTGACCTGATACTTTTTATTACTTTTTCTGAAGTTAATTTTTGGGTGAACAATCATACTTTTACCTGAGTTACCTATATTTTTTAAAGTAAAGGTACAATTATTTGAGTACTAGTTTGGGTGACTGACAAGAAGATGTTCCAGAAATAAGGCATCTTGCATTTTTCAGAAGCTGTAGACTATAAACTTTAACATCTTTTTTTTAATTATGCATACAACTTTGTGCTATTCAAGACTGGACAATGGAAACGTAAGAACTATAATTGTTCCAAACATTGCAGCAGCAAAAGTTCATTCTATGATAAAGATATTCAGAAAACATTTAATTATATATATATATATATACTGTATGTATAAACATATGTATATTTCAAACTATTTTATGAGTCAGTGGCAGGATCTGGAGCATAAAAAAACAATGGTAATGTTTACAGTGCGTAAAACTATTTTTCCTCTTGGATTTTTTCACATTTTATTGTAACACACTTTTGAATCACAGTGGATTTAATTTTAATAATAATCAAAACAAAGATACTCTTTAATGGTAAACTGAAAGCACATATATGTAAAGTGGCTTAAACTAATTACAAATGTAAAACACAAAATAATCATATAAATATTTACCTTCTTTAATATGACACACCTACAGTAAATCTGTTCAGCCAATTAGTTTTAGAAGTCACATAATTAGTTAAATGGAGATCACCAGTCTGTAGGCATGGGTTTCAGCTAATTGCAGTCTAAATGCACCTGTATCTGAAAGGTCCACCTTGTAGTGAGTCAGTATCATGGCCTAACCTACTCAATAAAGACAAAAAGAGCACTCCAAGAAATCCGTTAATTGTCAATTGAGAAAGCAAGTAATGAAATTGATACAATAAAATATGCAAGTCACCAATTATACCTTGGAGCCCAATTAGATCAATGATTAAGAAATGGAAAGAGTATAGCATAGCTACCTAGAGAAGACCATCCACAAAAACTGAGTGATTGTACAAGAAGAAGACTAGTGAGGGAGACCAACTAAAGACCTATAATAATTCTGAAAGAGGTACAAGCTATAGTAGTTTAGATATGATAGACTGTGCACACAACAACTGTTATCCAGGTGCTCCACCAGTAGCAGGTTTATGGGAAAGAGACAATGAGAAAGCCAGTGTTAAAAAATACACATGAAATATTGGCTAGAGTTTACTTCAAGCGAGACTCCAAAATCACTCTGTATCTATATACATCTAAAGTGTGACCACTTTGGGGAAGTCAAATAAGAGGAACATAGAAGAGACTGGGCCTTAAATTGCAAAATGAATGCCTCTAGTACATCCATTACATTCTGTGCTTCTTTCATTTCACCAATTTAAGATTACCTTCTTGTTCTTTGTTTTGCTTGGACCTCTTCTAGCCCTAGCCATTCTGTAATAATGTATAGGTTTACATGGTCATCATTGTCACATGTACAGAGTACAGAAAAATTCTCACTTGAATGTGCTAGTCAACAGTCTATAACGCTATGGACAGTGAGTAAAATAACCTTGCTTATTACTTTTACTTACAAATAAAAAATGGAAAATTCTAACAGATTTTCATGAACAATTTTCAATAGCAAAATTTTGGAATTTCAGTTATGATTATACTGTAATAACTATAAATTATTTAAATACGTAAAAACAGTTCTAGTTTCTCAGAAGGACTGTGCTCCTCTCATTCCCATCCTGCTCATCGATATACCATTTGAACCCACAGGAATTGACATTGTAGGATCAATTGAACCCTTTGCACATATCACAAATATATTTTGGAGATAGTTGACTATGCTACATAATACCCTGAGACTATTCCCTTTAAACTGGCCAATTCCAAGAATATTGCACTAGAACTGTTAGGGGTCTTTTCATGTACGGCATCCTGAAAAAAATCTTAACAGACCTGGGTACCTCTTTCACCTCAGTAATGTGATGGTTTAGTGGAGTGGTTTTATCAGACATGCAAGCAAATGGTATGCAAAGTTGTCCTGGAGGATGGCAGGAAGTCTCCATCGTACTGTTTGCATACTGGAAGGTCCCACAAACCTCCATGGGTTTCTCACCTTTTAAACTGTTATATGGGAAACAACCCCAGGGAATAGTGGGCATATTAAAAGAAGGATTTTAGGCACTCCCTTCTACCAACATTCTAGAATATATTGTGCAGTTGCACAATAGATTTGAAAACATTTGGCCAATATTAAAAGAGAATATGGAGTGTGCGCTATCAGCACAGGCTCGCTATTATGGTCATGGCATGGTTTTTATTCCGACTTTTCACTCTAAATTGCTGCCACTTTGACATGGACCATGTTAAATTAAGGAAAGGAAGGGGCTTGTCAATTATTTGGTTAAACAAACAAATCATAGGCCAGTCAAACAAGTCTAAAGCTTCAATTAGATGAAAACATGAAAGGACAGGGAGCCCGATCCCTACTTTGGACAACCTTGTTCATTCTTTTAGCACAAGAGCTCAAAGCAGCCATCTTGTCTGTCCTGCCTGGAAATAGTACATGAGTGATCTGGAAGAACTTCCCTGATTGCACATGACATAATCACTGAAACTGTGGTCATCGTCTCAGAATGCCTGTACCATCTCCCAGAGGAAAAAAAGCGGAATTGGAACTTAAGATAATACTAGATCTTTGGGTAATAGAGGAATGTTTTAGTCCTGGGTCTAACCCCATTGTCTTGGTCCCAAAGCCCAGCAGAAGATGACACTTTTGCAAAGACTTAATCAAGTTTCCCAATTCAGTGTTTATCAGATGCATGAGTGGATGAACTCCTCGAATGACTCAGAAAAGCTCAATATTTGACCACACTTGGCATGATGAAAGGGTACTGGGAAATTTCAAAATTTGCTCAGGAGAAAACTGTGTTTAGCACCCATAGTGATGATTGGCAGTATTGTGTTCTCTCAGTTGGATTGCATGGGGCATCAGCGAACTTCCAATGTCTGACAGAGAGAGTGCAGTCCCCACAATTCCTATAGTGTGGCCTAACTAGATGACGTTGTTACCAATTCTGACACATAGGATGAACATGTGCAGCAGGTCTGTGCTATACTCCTGGCACTGAGCAAAGTTGGCCTTAGGATCAATCCCAAGAAATATTATTTTGGATTGACCAAGGCAAAGCATTTAGGCTATTTAGTGGGCAGGGGTACAGTCTGACCATAATGTGCCATAGTTGAGGCTATCATGAAATGGTCCCGTCTGAAGACCAAGCAGCAGGTCCAAGCCTTCTGAGGTTTAGCAGGGTACTACCGCTGGTTTGTGCCTCAGGTTTTTGAGAGGGTGGTGCCCTTGACAGATCCTACAAAGAAGAGGGCCCTTACATGCTAAAACAGAAGCCACATTCCGTGATTTAAAACAGGCCCTTATGTCAACATCTGTGCTAATAACTTCTGATTTCTCATGATTCAGACACAGTTTTTTAGTGATACACTGAGCCACAATGTCCAGAGTGGGAAACTGCTGAATCGGGAGACCAGGGGCCTCATGTATAAACTGCATACACACAAAAATGTTGTATACACCCTTTTGCACGCTCACATCGCGATGTATAAAGACTAAACTTGGCATAAAGCCATGGACATTATCATGCCAGCTGAAACCATTACATATGTAAGTTTTCGGCTCAGTTTTGCAAACTGGCGGCATTCAGCGTCAAGATGCGGCTTTATCAAATACACTGAAATTAACTGCACATCGTTTATTAGTTTAAGGCATCTGAGTGTAATCAACCTGTAACAATATAATGGTCCACATAATGGCCAAACTACTCCAAAATACCATAGCTGCTTTAGCATTGTTATTTTCAGTGCACCACTCAGAGTATTTTAACCCACTGTATTTGAGTGTGGAATCACAGCTCTACAGCAGCTGATCGGAAAGAGGATTATTGAGATACTGCATCTAGCACACGCTGCCTCAGCCATACGCACAGTCTATTTGAACTCTGCCATACAGCAAATGCTTCAGAGCCTTTCCTTTAGGGACCTCTCAGTTCAGAAACAGTTTCATCCCAAGAGCTCTAAATGCCCTCAATCATTCCATCAAGTAGAAAGGCTCTGAAGAACTCTTTGTATTTGTAGAACTCTTTGTACTTGTAAGTGTAATTACCTCACTGAAAACTTGGACTAAAGTTCTAATATTGCACAACATGAGCCACTTTATGAACCATTTCACTATCTGCACTATATATATATTTCATATTGTATATTTTTCATTGCTTTTTTATCATATTATAGGAAAATAAGTTTATGGAGGATTTGCATATTGAATCTCATTGTAACATACAATAACAGTAAAGGAATTCAATTCAATTCAATAGAAGAAAGAACATATTTACGTATGATGACGACGAGCGATAAATGCACTCAATCAGTCCAACAAGTGCTCCCGGTAGAACTGTTTGTACTTATAAGTACAATTAAGTCACTTTAAACCTGTACTACAGTTTTAATATTGCACAACCTGAGCCACTTATGCTTACATATTGTATAAATTTTCATTGTTTTTATCATATTATTATTTTATCATTTGTAAGAAAATAAGTTTATGGAGGATTTGCATATTGAATCTCAATGTACCATGCAATAACAATACAGGAATTCAATTCAATTCAATAGAAGAGAGCATGTATTTACAGATGATGACGACTGGATTCTAAGTCGACTTAGATTTCCAAGCGCTATCTTCTTGGAGCTCTTGATATAATTTTTAAGATGAAATGCAGTAAAGTATTATATTACATTATACAGATACATTTTTAACTTAATTTAGATAATGTATATTGTTATTGTTATTAATTAAACATGTGAGGGCGCAGTTGCTAGGAGCTAGCGCCCCATTCAGGGATTGTTCCTGCCTTGAGCTGTATGCTTGCTGGGAAAGGTGTGACCCTGGATGTATGGAATAATTAAACATATACAATGAAGATATTTCAATGTTCCTTAAAGGTTTTGAAGAATCGGTGTTCTAAGCTTACAGATGGCTTGACATTTATTACAAAGCTGACTGTGTGGCGATTGGTTACTTGGAGAAAGAAAAGGAAAGACAAGAATTGGGGGTTAGTATGTTTGAAAGAGACAGTACTGCTGCAATAAAGTATTTAATTGAAGGTTGTGCACTGTGCAGCAAGTATATCTTGCAGGAAGCAGGAACAATCTCTGGATGAGGCTCTAGCTCATTGCTACTATGCCCTTATGTTTAACACATGCTTTAATTCCTATTGTTATTAAAATGATATCAGGTATACATCTTAGAATTTAAATTGTTCAGAGAGCTGAAATATCATGAATGTAATGTATTCTGTGTCCTGTCGGCGTAATAGAAAGCCTGTTCAAGAAGCAAATATTGATTCACACATAGAGTACTGTCACACATGTGCGAATAGGGGGACGTTGTGTGGACCAAGTAAAGGTAATTTCACACCAGGCCAGGGGAGAGCGGGGTGCATAAGACCTTCTCCTGCTATCTCTACAGACCAGCTGCAGGAAAACCTATCTGAATCAAGAACGTCACTTCTGGTTCCGGCGCTCAGAAGAACGTCACTTCCAGTTCCGGCGCCCAGAAGAACGTCACTTCCAGTTCCGGTGCCCACAAGAACGTCACTTCCGGCCCCGGCTCCCAGGCTGATGTCAGAGAAACATCACTTCCGGTCAACCTACGTCACTTCCAGTTAACATACATCACTTCCTGTCTGACCATTTAAAAATGCCATCTTTTCCAACCTTCATCAGTTCTGTCTTGGACTCTCTACAATCAAATACTCTGTTGAATGAAAAAACAAACCTTTGCAGCTAGGAATATTATACGGGTGGCTGCCCCAAACCTTTTTACGTGTGTCGAGCCTCTTCCTTTTTACAGTACATAGAAGAACACATAGAATACAAAGCATTTAATGTGCCACTTTATTTAGAAAATAAACTACAAGATTGAAGTGGACATTTGACCTTTTTTTTATTGTGTTCCTATTTTTTTTCCTTTTCACTGATACTCTTCCATATGACACTCAGACAGTGGGCAATGAGTCGCCTTTTTACAGCAACTTTGATATCTGACCACTTCTTTTTTATTTTGGGCACTGTGTAACTTTCTGAATTTGAACTTTCGAGTTTCTCCACACTCTGTATCACTTGATCAACTTCCTTTTGTTGTTTATACCACTGCTTAAGCCAACAAATAATAAATTTTTCCTTGACTCAGCTTCGCATTCACTGAAATTCTTTTTTTATGTGCTTTTTCCATTGTCTGAGCACTGAATGGAAAGGGCTATTTATATTGATTTGTATATTAAATATATGTGAAATTCTGGGAGGTGTCGTGGTGGGGCGTTAGGTGCGTGCACAAGTGTTACTTTTCACACAGACCAGGATTTATGTATCAGAAATGCGTGGAAGTTGGCTTACGCACAGTTTTGTGCATCTGAATTTTTTTTGTACGTATGCACATTTAAACATTTGTCCATACACCATGTTTTAGTGTGAATTCTACACACGCTGCTGTGCATGAGACCCCAGGTATGTGGAGGTGGAAAGAGAAGCCATGGAAGTAAAGAGGGTTTTTAATGTGGAAATCGTGGAAGAAAGATCAGAAAGGGGTCACACAGTCAATTATAATAAAGCATTTTGATAAGCTATCCAAATTAAAATATAGCATTGATTTTAAAGAAGTAACATAAAGGGTTAATACATGTCAGAAACCTGTTCATGCATATCAAGAATCCAGATAAAGGTGAAGTGAACAACAAAGTGTACTGAATGATGACTAAGAGATGACAACAAGATTGGACAGTTATTATACACAGTACACAGAAATTTCAACGGTGGTGGTTCAACCCAAAGAGTATAACAAAAAAGGAGAATGTATCAAAATAGACTTTTATTTTATATAGATCATTTGGGTGTAAACCAAAAAACCAACCAGAGTAAATGTATGCATTTCTTGAAACTGTACATAAATTCAATAGTTTATAAAATGAACATGTATTCTTTGTTTCTTTGACCATTCTGATCAAGCGGTGAAATAATGATCCCTGTTCAAGCATTAGCTGAAGAGTAATAAATGATGGGCAAGCTTTTCTCCTGCCTGATTACTGACTAAAGGTTATCAGAATTGTCTTTTTAGAGGATAAATTTCTTGAATTAATATGTTTGATTTTGACTACATTAACCATATGAGGCACTACATCCTGGGCTGTAAGTTCACTCAGTGGATAGCACTTCATAAGGAGTTGAATCCATGTGTTACCAGGTGGTTCTTAAACAGTTTAAAGTCCTCCATCATTGAGGATCTCTCCATGCCAAAGCCAATCATCCCTCTTGTCCCTCTAGGCTAATAGGGTAGGTGGGTCCTGTCATGTGCATGCACATAGGTAACAGCTTAAGGACTGTAATTCCCCGCCTCTCCAGAGGCTCACATGGCGTCCTAATGCCTTTTTCTCTTCTCCCTCTGTAGACTGGAATACTGACAACTGTAACACCTCTGACATTACTTCTGGTGTCCAACTGCTTGGGCCGGCCCCTTCCTACCAGAAGGACTTAAGACCAAAAGATCTGTCATCTTGAGACAGTTCAATTGGGAACTTGTGTCTGAAAAGACAATTTTTTTCGATTATTGAGTGTTTCTTTTGTTTGATTTTTTTTTTTGCTGGATCGCCAGTGTGATTCCCCAACTCTTTATCATTGTCTGTTTGTTCTCTTACAGTGAGTAGTAATTTCAGTACACTTAATAAGGAAAAAAAAACCAGAAACAATACTTGTTGGCAAAAATGGAAATAACAAGGGTCTTAGAAATAAACTTGATCCCTTAGCATTAAAAGTCAAGGTAGAAGAAAAGAATTTGTTGTTATTATCAGAGAAATTTCTGTACAGAAGTCCATATAGCACTGCCAAAGTGGAGATACATGACAAATGCTATGAAAAAAGCATGCAGCCCCAGCTGACAACCTGACCTCGGAGATGGACAATCTAGTGGCTTCATTTATAAAACTTTGCACGGAACTGAGTGTGAAAATATGTACACATCAAAAAATCTGATTTATAAAACATATTGTGTATGCACTTTTGTTGCAATTTCCCCTTTTAAATCACAAATCACCTTGTAAATGTGTATAGCCAATGGTTTGAAGTGTGCAACTGTGATTTTAGTTTAGTAAAATCTACAATCTTTGCCAAACATATTCCCAGGGAGTGAGCACTCACTGCTGCATATAATGTGTGTACATGGATGCACCTCATATGCCACCCTGAAACATCCATATACAGTATGGAGCATGCAGTATGGAGCATATGCAATTACAAGGCTGCAGAACTTTATTGGCCAGTAGGGAAGCCTTTCACCTGATGCATCAAGGCACTGCCACCTGCATTCAACAGTATCTGCCCGTGCTCTAAAACTTAAAGTGGAAGATCATGCTTAGCTTTATAGTGCCTCCTCTCTGCATTTTTGGAGGTCAATGAAATGCATAAAAGACTAGTACCTGAATGGATTAGCCACTTTCACCTGACACATGTAATGACGTGATTTTTGTTACAATGAATAGCACAGGCCATATGGAGAACTGAGAGTTCAGCCATTTACCTTACCATAACATATATAAAAGCCACTTTGCTTCAAAATAAGTGAATTACAGATTGAGCCATGATGTTGGTCAGTCTCATAACGGATGACTTGTGCATTATTGGAATGTCACTGCTCAGAGATAACAAAAGCATCTTCATTCTCGCTAGTTAAAAGGGGTCACATATCTTAAAATAGTTTTTTATTCCTAAGCTGTACTTTTCAATGCCAACAGCAAAATGTTGACCAAAGAAACAAGAAATGCAGTTTATAGCTTTCCATGCAGCGCATGCCCAACGGTATATGTGGGACAAACATCTAAAAGACTCGCAACACGTTTACAGGAACATTGCAGTTCCATAAGAAGAAAAGATCCACATTCTCTGATTTACACACATACAAGTTCGAACGGACACACGTTTAACTGGAAAACTGTGAAAGTAAAATTCTGGTCCAATATTAAGAGTGCTAGAGAGCTAGCTGAATCATGGATCTCTAAATAAAACGCCGTTAACAAACACTTGGACTTGAACTCAGAATGTGCAGGCTTAAAAAGAAGAACATCTAAAAAATAAAAAACACTTTATGACCAACACCTTCCAAACCCCACCTTACTCATCCACCCCCCCATCCCCACCCTTCACCAGTTATATATTGCCTTTGATTCCTGTATGTATAATCATTTTCTGACACCTGGCAGGTTGATGAAAGCTTAGGAAAAAAAACTATTTTAATTCATGTGACTCATTTTCTGCCTTTGTGGATCTGAAGCTGCAAATATGCAAACCGTATTACAGACCTTCGCTTCCATGTATACAGTATATATATGTATGTACAGTGCATCTGGAAAGTATTCACAGCGCATCACTTTTTCCATATTTTGTTATGTTACAGCCTTATTCCAAAATGCATTAAATTCATTTTTTTCCTCAGAATTCTACACACAACACCGTATAATGACAACATGAAAAAAGTTTACTTGAGATTTTTGCAAATTTTTTAAAAATTACAAAATTGAGAAAGCACATGTACATAAGTATTTACAGTCTTTGCCATGAAGCTCAAAATTGAGCTCAGGTGCATCCTGTTTCCCCTGATCATCCTTGAGATGTTTCTGCAGCTTAACTGGAGTCCACCTGTGGTAAATTCAGTTGATTGGACATGATTTGGAAAGGCACACACCTGTCTATATAAGGTCCCACAGTTGACAATTCATGTCAGAGCACAAACCAAGCAAGAAGTCAAAGGAATTGTCTGTAGACATCCTAGACAGGATTGTCTCAAGGCACAAATCTGGGGAAGGTTACAGAAACATTTCTGCTGCTTTGAAGGTCCCAATGAGCGCAGTGGCCTCCATCATCCGTAAGTGGAAGAAGTTTGAAACCATCAGGACTCTTCCTAGAGCTGGCAGGCCATCAAAACTGAGCTATCGGGGGAGAAGGGCCTTAGTCAGGGAGGTGACCAAGAACCCAATGGTCACTCTGTCAGAGCTCCAAAGGTCCTCTGTGGAGAGAAGAGAACCTTCCAGAAGGACAACCATCTCTGCAGCAATCCACCAATCAGGCCTGTATGGTGGAGTGGCCAGATGGAAGTCACTCCTTAGTAAAAGGCACATGGCAGCCCACCTGCAGTTTGCCAAAAGGCACCTGAAGGACTGTCAGACCATGAGAAACAAAATTCTCTGGTCTGATGAGACAAAGATTGAACTCTTTGGTGTGAATGAATGCCAGAGGATTGGAGGAAACCAGGCACCGCTGATCACCAGGCCAATACCATCCCTACAGTGAAGCATGCTGGTGGCAGTATCATGCTGTGGGGATGTTTTTCAGTGGCAGGAACTGGGAGACTAGTCAGGATAAAAGGAAAGATGACTGCAGCAATGTACAGAGACATCCTGGCTGAAAACCTGCTCCAGAGCACTCTTGACCTCAGACTGGGGCGACAGTTCACCTTTCAGCAGGACAACGACCCTAAGCACACTGCCAAGATATCAAAGGAGTGGCTTCAGGACAACTCTGTGAATGTCCT
>JANRMT010062821.1:7711642-7759467 GCA_026402145.1 Polypterus bichir lapradei | reverse complement strand
TATAGTGGTCTTTGGCCGGCTTGTCATCCTGGCCAATACCCCCAGACCGCCAGATGGAGCCCTCTCTGCAGTATGGAGGTGCCCCGAAGACTAGCAGGGAGTCATGGACTATGTAGTTTTTATTCACGACCCTGCTGGATACCACAGGGGCCGCAAGAGGGAGCTGCTTGGAGGACCGAAGACTCATTCGTGCCCTATAACCCGGAAGTGCGTCATAGGAAGAGCGACGTGCTTCCGGGGTGAGAAGAAGGACTTGTACCTGACCCAGAAGTGATAAAGAATCATGTGGACTGGGGATTGGGAACACTTCCAGGTCAGGGAGGATAAAAGGATTGTGGGAGCTCCCAGACGGCGAGCTGAGCTGGGTGGAAGGGTGGCAACGCGTCTGGGAGTCGGAGGATTGATTTATTGTTTAGTATTGTGATTTATATGAGTATAGTGGAGGAGAGGGTGCTTTGTGGACTGTGGCGAATTAATAAAGTCATCATTTGGACTTTTATCTGGTGTCTGGCATATTGGACAGGGGTTCAAGGGAGCAAAACAGCCCTAATCTGTCACAATATATATATATATATAGTAATAAGAATGAGTCGGAGACATCATAAAGAGTTGAGGCAACCACCCGTATAATTTTATTGGCTGCAAAACTTGGTTTTAAGTCGCACAATGTGCTTAGTTCAGAGTCCAGAACAGACCTGCCTGTACTGAGGCTAGATGGCAGTTTTAAAGGCCTGGAAGGGAAATGACGTCATCTGTGCAGGAACTGGGAGTGTCGTCCTCATGCCCGGAAGTGACGTCATCCTTGGGTCCGGCAACAGGCGGGATTTCCCAGGAAAGGTCTGCAAGGGACTGAGAGAGATACTCAGTACACTCCGCCACACCCTGGCCTGGCGTAGAATTACTAGTGTTTAGGCCCTTCAGCTGTTTCCCATGCGCATGTGTGTGACAATATATATATTACCTGAATAGCATAAAACATTTTTTCTAGGGCACAAGTCTTTCAAATGAGTAAATATTCTCTCTTGAATAAATTAATGTGCCTAAATGCTTTGCCACAGTTATGGCTCCAATCTGTCCAGGCACCTCTTAATTGCCTGATTACAGCAGATTACAATTTTAATGTATCTAAACTTTCATTAATCTAACTCATTGCTGTTAATAATATATGAACTGCTTAGCAACCAACGTGCTGCTTTGTTAATTACCAGGAATTAAAATGCTCCCTATGCATCAGCCTGTGTTCCTTTATGCTGAATGCCATATTGAAGTGTGTAGATAACACAGTTTTTGTACCAATTATTAGTGAATTGACAAATTTGTTGTTTGTAAGATTGTATTTAATTTGTAGGATAGGAGGCGATACATAATTGACTTTATATGATTATGTATGTTTTCTGATGATTCACTGCTTTGATATTACTTATTTTTTCTATTATTTGGAAACTGAACCAAAATGTAATGAAGCAGAAAAGCTACAGTTTTTTTGCACTTAACTCTAAATAAATTATTAAAAATTACTTGATGTTTAACTTTGCTGCTTATTAGTTGTTACATACTGTGCCCCTACTGTTTTGAACAAATTCGGAGCAAGTCTGATACTAATGTATAGATCTCTATCTCTACTTATTTCTAATGAAATAAACTACCTTATTTGAACATATTTAGTAAATAATTTAGAGTTAAAAGCACAGGTTATTTAAGTTATCTAAATGATAAAAATAAGAAAGTATCCTGCAAAACACTATATTTTAAGAAAAAAACTAGTCTGGCCACACTAAACTCCATATCAGTCACTGTAGCGGAGCGTGTTCTTCCAAAGTCGCTTTCTGTTTTATGCTCTAAGATGCACAGATAGATTTTAAGCTTCCTGCTACTTTATAAACGAATTAATGAATGGAGAAAACAGAATGAATAGATTAGGCATCTGAACATTACACTGTCAAAGCAGTTACTTTACTAGTTCTTTTTTTTGCTGTTAGTGTAGCCAGTGCCTATAAGTACCAGCTAGGTTGTAAAATTGTGTGGCTGCAGGATCACATTTTAAAGTGTGCTCTTTTAACGTCCTTACAAGTCAACGTGTTCATAAGGTTTCTCTCCATAACTAATGTTTGTGATTCACCATGAAATAAGTTATACAAAATAAAGAATGACTGTATGAGCGGAGGGTGACATAGAAGTACAGCAGGTAGTTTTGCTGCTATACAAATCCATAAGCAAAAGATTATTTTTTTACTGTGAGATACCTCCTGCTGAATTCCTCTTTTCTTGTTGAATTATCAGAACCATGTACCTAATAATCTAGTTTCTTCTGCGTCAGAAAAAGATAAGAAGACTGCTATATGATACTAATATAGTACAGCACTCTGAGAACTGTTTTATTCCATTCAGAGTGGTGTGAAGTCAGTGAATATTCTGGCAGCTTTGGGTACAAGTCCATTTAATAGGGTGCTAGTCCATTGCACTACTTAATAGAAAGCTTAATTAACTTAATTAACAAATATAAAAAGTACACAGGGAAAATAAAGATCACGGTATTTTCAGGTAAGTGTATGTATAAAGACAAAAATGAGGCACCATAACTTTACAGAAAAGCCTAAGAAGGAAGTGTATCAAAGAGGAATAAAACAAATATAGGTGCATGTCTTATGAGCTAAGAGCATACAACTTAAAGAAAGATGGGATGCTCCAAAAAAATCCTGTATTTTCTGTTATATCTTCATATAATTCAACATCAATCCATTATCTAAGCTGCTTGTAGCAGCATTAGGTACAGAGCAGGAGCCAATGTATGTTTGCTCCATCAGAATAAGAGGAGACAGTTCGATTGACATTTTTAAATTATCCCACTGGAAAAATGTTTGTGACTCTGTTTTTATGTACCCTTCTAAAGAGTGACATCTGTCTAGAATACACTAATACCTTAATTTGTATGTGTTCTTTGCAGCAATATATCCAAGAAAATTTTTTTTTTTCAAAACAGATTAATATTTGACGAATATAATAATATCCCTTGACACTTGTTTTATACTTTTTGTACACTATAGCAGTGGATCTCAACCGGTGGTAAGAGAGAGAGACCCAATCCGCTGTGGAAACTTATTTCCAACACGCAAAAAATGGGGTTATTTTACAAAAGTATTGCAATATTGCACAATAATTATTGTGTTATTTCACTAAGGTGTTACGTTTTTTTCCCCAATAACTATTTAGTTATTTCACAAATATCTTGACTGCTGTTACCATTACCAACATGTATGTGCATATGTCGGTGATCTAGTGACAGCTATTGACCAAGAGATTAAGCATTTGTGTAGCTTGCAATCAAATTACAAGAACTGAACAAAAGTTATAGGTGTATATTTAGTTAAAATCACATAAAGATAAGTAAGTTTAGTGTAGAAGCTTTAACATAGAGGCAGAGTGATATAGCAGAGCTGTCATTCCTGCCTCCCAGTGCCAGTGTCTGCATTGGTTTTACATGTTGTCCCCATACATTTCTCAATCAATCAGCATCAGTGAGTGTGCTTATATGCAAATAACTACCTATTTTAATTTTGAATACTGGAAAAGTATATGGTATCTGTAATACTTATCAATTAAGAAAATACATTTAGCACTAAAATACATTTAGTGAGAAGTATAAAACATCTATTCCCTTTTTTCATCCCTAACCTGAGCCCCTGAAGATTACACTAGCTGCTGTGCCAAAATATCAAAATATTCATTGGAAAATGGCTGGGTTAAAACTAAATATGTATATCATTTATAGGTTTCTGTTGCTGGATTGCATGCAGCACACTCTTTTCTGATTGCACACAACAACTATTGACGTTAAGGATGTGCATAGTGTACAATCCAGTGGCATGAAGGAACAAAAGTCATATGTATTAATTTAATCCTGTATATGCTGAGTGGTAAATTTAATCCACTCAGTTTAGGGTCACTAGGAGCTAGTGATTATCATAGGATCACTGGATATAAGGTAAGAAGTAAACATAGTGGAGGTATGCCTATCCTTTGCATGGCATAATCACTCAGCAAATTAGAAATAAATGTTGCATGCAATCCAGTAACAGAAACCTCTGAATATTATATGTGTTTAGTTTAAATCCAGTTATTTTTCATTTTTTACATGGGAATAAGCATCCATACTTTGCAAGAGAAACAGAAAGTGTGGCTGTCTCAGCTGCACCAAGAAACATTATCAGGGTTAAATTTTATTGCGGAATTGTGGGTGGCTATTACCTAAAAATCCAATACAATAATTTTACATAATAAAGCGGGAGAATCTTGTTACCCTTTCAAAACAAAAAAGGACTTTTATTATTACCACTTCAATGAAAATTATAAAATTAGAAATAAAAATGTGTGTACTTTAAGAGTGCAATTTGCTTTTTAATACTGTCATACACAGCTTCAGTAAACAGACAGAGGCCTCACATTTATCTTCAGTTTGTTATAAACATGAGTGCACTGGGTACATGGAAGAATATTTTAGACAAACTGAAATAAATAAGTAAAGACACAAATAAATACATTGTGAAATGAGACAGTAAATTCATAAAAATTGCAATAATATGTGAGCATAAATAACTGAATGTGTTATAAAATGTTTTTGTTGCTTATTTATTTAGGTTTTTATTTCTTCCTATATTAATTTCATTGAATTTGTATGCAACACAAAATTTGCTTTGAAGTTGAAACTCATTTTTGCCCATCAAAGTTGAGAGGGTGGGCTCTATCAAAACACAGTTGAGCCTACCCTCTCAACTTTGATGGGCAAATATGACAGTTTTAAATTTAAGTCATATTTCATGTTATGTGTAGTGTCTCAGAAATTAATAAATTTAGAAATCATTAGAGAAATACATGAAGAAATAAATATATATTTAATAGCATTATTTTCATATATGTTTGCTTGGTGTTCATAAGAATTACATATGAATGCAATGAAATCGCTTCATTTTTTTTTTTTGCCTCCTGACTTGTATGAGAAAATCCCAACATATGATATACCATTCAACTCTTGATGTCCATTTGTGCAAGTTTTTTGTAATCCCCCTGTGTTTGGCCCTTTAAACACACACAATAAAACAATTTTTAGGCAATTTGTGAACTATATTTTCTGCTAGAAATTATACCGCTTATGATAAAGAGTAAGCCAATAGGTGTCTTCAGCAAAAATAATCAGAAGGACTTGAGTTTGTGCATGCCACATCAACCAACCCCAGGAGTAAACTCCCTAATAGGATTCAAGGGGTCACAAAACTTTGAGAAAATGGGGCTTGGCAATATAGATATGTGGAGTGTCATTTTATGCTATTTTAAGGTTACTAAACAAGAATATGATGAAATTATTGATATTTGATTCTTTAGCAGTGGCCCTAGTCCTCTAAGAGCCACTTCCAGAAGGTTAGAAATGACAACTTTTCTCACCTCCCACCTACCTCTATGCTGGAAAAAATATCAGTCTTGAGGACTCAGACAGCATTTCAGTAATACAGGTAGTCCCCAGGTTATGGACATCCGACTTACGAATGGGGCTGCAGCTGTGCCGCATGCACCTCAGTAACTGTCGCTCCGTCATCTTCAGCCTGGGGACGCTGCAAGCGGTGGCTGGACAGAGGCTGGAGGGGGGCGATTTCGCAGCTTGTGCAGTGTAGTGTCCCTCTGGCTCCCAGCGGCAAGCGGTTTCACTGCCCGCCCACCACACACGGCTGCCCCATTCGTTCTCAGTGGGTGACTGGTAATGCTGCAAGCGGTGACCCGGTTGTGGCTGAACAGAGGCCATTGAGGGTGAATGGGGTGGCGGGGGGTAGCATTGTAGTGTGACTCGGATGTCTGCCTGTTGAATGGGGGCGGTGGTGGGCGATTCACTACCCACATTTGGCCTCACCATTTTCGTTCTCGGTTAGTGGATGCTGCAGGCAGCATACTGTAGAGGAGGTGACTGTGAGGTGGGCTGGTGATGAACCGCCCCTCGCCACCCCCATTCATTCTCAATAGCAGTCCTGCTTGTACTGTTATGCACATAGCAGGAAGTTGTCTCTTGTCAGTGCATTAGACGTGTTGATGACGGGTGCCTTCCTCCTGTGATAGCATGTACAGTGCTGTGCAGAAGAGCTCATCTTAACCTTTTGTCTTCACCCTTCAAGAATGTTTCTGAAACACAAATCTGATGCAAGTGCTGATGATACAGTAAAGAAGAGAAAAACCATCATCATTGAAAATAAAGTAGAAATAATAAAAAGGTCAGAGAGAGGTGAAACTCCATCATTCACTGGCAGAGCACTTCGTCACAGTCGGTCAACAATAGCATTTATTAAAATAATGTACCTGTTCTGACTTACATACAAATTCAACTTAAGTACAAACCTGCAGTTCCTACCTCATATGTAACCTGGGGACTTCCTGTATATAAAACCATTTTACAGTCCCTCCCTTTCAAAGATCCAAGAGTACAGTGAGAAAAGGATCTCTCACTCAATATTTCAAAAAAGGAGTGGAAAACAGCAACGCAGAGAATCCACTCGAGCTCCATATGCGCAAAGTATACAATTATTCAACTGAAAATTATATATATCTATATCTGTCTTGCTTAAAATTGTCCAAAATGTTTCCAGGGCAAGATCCAACCTGCGAACGTTGCAGTCAAGCTCCAGCCTCACTGAGCCACATGTTCTGGACCTTCACCAAATTAACATCATTCTGGACCAAAATCTTTAAATGCCTTTCAGACAGCCTTGGTGACACACTCCCTCTTATACCTTTAACAGCTGTGTTTGTTGTACTCCCAGATGGGCTTAAAGAGGAGAAGGACAAACAAACTGTAATTGCCTTTACTACTACTACTGTAGTAAGCAGCCCGCACACAGACAGGCAGACATTGTTATATGCACCACCACATGTTTATTTACATATTATTTACACTGATGAATGTGCACAAACCCAGTGCCGCAGCACCAATCACCCACAAGTCCAAGCCCTTACACAATGCTTTTCTTCGCTGCCTCCACTCCTCTCCTCCGAGTTCCATCCTCTTCCACCCAACTCCAGCCCCCGAATGAAGGGAGGCGACCCCTTTTATAATCACCCGGATGTGCTCCAGGTGCCTCCCGACAATCTTCCACCGGCACTCCCCAGTGTTGCCGGAAGTACCGGCTCTGCACCCAGAAGCACTCCGGGTGTTCCTGATCCTCTTCCCCCCAGCACCTCCGGGTGTGGCGGAAATGCTGAGGTTCAGGGCTCTGTAGACATCAGGGCGCCCCCTGGTGGTGACCACGGGCCCCTACAGGGCTGAGCTTCAAAACTCTGTACCCGTGGTCCCCACAGCCACCAGGATGGTCGTCCCTGCATGGTCTGGAGGAGGCATAAGCCCTCCTCTGGTCCTTTTGGGCGTCCCGGCTGGGTACCACCCCCAGCTGCGTGCCACATTACACTATTAGCACATAGACTTATCTTGTTCAACTGAAAGAATCCTAAATCTTCTATTCTAAGTCAGTGGGTAACTGATGTTTTATACTATTTGAAACTGGAAAAAATCTAATTCTCACTTAGAGAATCTGTGTAGAACTTTTTCAAAACCTGGCAGGATCTGATCAATAACATTTTAGAATAAGCTTTTAAAGCACTGAGGAAGCAGATTCTTTCCCCTTTTTTCCTTTCTTTATTTATTTAGTTTTTTTCATTTATCATTATTCACTTATTCATCTACTTACTTATTTTTACTATCTTTAAGTTTTACTCTGTTGGCTTAGCTCTCTTTCTCTGGGGTGGGGGTTGATTTGTTTTCGATCTTATGTTTGTAAAAATTGATTTATTTTTATGGAATGATGTATGATTTCAATAAAATCAAAAAAAATAAATAAATAAAAATGACAAATTTCAAACATTAGCATGTAGGGTATCGTTTTTAGAATATTTCAAGGTCAGCAGTTGTAGCTGCATTTTTCCAAAGTTACCAAAGTTCAGCAGCTCTAACTCAAAAAATGGGATTCAACAAAAGCCTGACGTGCAGAAATGATTCCACAGACAAAATATCTTCGTTTTTAAAAGTTTAGTTAAGTTTCAAAGTAAAACACAAAAAAAGAACATTAAAATAGCAAAAAAGGGAAAAAAATAATGTTAAGAAAAGTTCAGTTCTAAGCTTAATCTTGTAACATCTCAAATCTTTACTATTTACTTGTCATTTCTGAACCATTTTAAAATGGTCATAAAACTGTATGCTTATCCCATTTCTGAGTTGAAAATGGGTCTTTCAAGTCCCTCTTTACTGGGACCTGTTCCAAACACAACTGAGCTTATTATCACACTGTTTCTCAGTTATAGCAAGAAGGTTCTATCTCTTACTATCTTATAGGGGGAAAAGACTATACCATAAGCTATGGCTATGGAATAAATTTATATTCTATTCAAATTAAGCAAACATTAATATGAGTTTAACACAAAACTTTAACTTTCTTAAATTGGCTCTTACATTTCTGGCCCTTAATTGGCTATGCAGGAGCGGAGGCAATTATTATATTTTACTTCAATATGTGCCAATTACTTTTATATTAACTATTGTTTTCAAATCACTAGCAATAACACTGCAAACAAAAATTTTAAATATTTCCTATTTCAAACATTGGCTGTTTCTTGAAGCAGGCACAGTTTATTCACGGGTCTGTCCAGTGTGCTGGTTTTAGTCTGCACACAAACTCTTCTGACTGCACCTTTGGCATCTGGCATTGTCTTGATGACTCGACCCATTACCCAGGAATTGCGTGGTGGAGGTTTATCTACAATTAAAACAACGTCCCCTGGTTCAAAATTTTTTCTTGGTGCAAGCCATTTTTGACGTTTTTGAAGTATTGGCAAATACTCTTTTGTCAGTCTTTTCCAAAACAAATCAGACATGTATTGAATTTGTTTCCAACGTCTTCTTGGGTATGGTTCATTTTTCGAAACAAGTTCAAGTGGCATTTCAGGTTTTGTCTTCATTAATAACAAGTGATTGGGTGTGAGTGGTTCTAAATCATTTGGATCATCTGATGTCTTTGTAAGGGGTCTGTTATTGAGTATTGATTCCACTTTGCATATCATAGTATGAAGATTTTCATCATCAAGTGTTTGTTGGTTTAGTGTTGAATTTAAGATCTTTCTTATACTTCTGATTTGTCTTTCCCACGCTCCACCTTGATGAGAGGCTGATGGTGGATTGAAAATCCATTTGATTTCTTCCTGCATCATAGCGTTGCCGATTATTTCGTGTTCCAAGTTCTTAGTAGCTTCTCGTAGCTCTCTTTCTGCTCCAACAAAATTTGTTCCATTGTCTGAGCTCATGATTTTAACTTGTCCTCCTCTACTCGTAAATCGGATTATGGCTTGGATACAAGAATCAGTGTCTAAGCTATGTGCAATCTCTATATGCGCAGCTCTGGTTGTTAGACATGTGAAGATTACTCCATACCTCTTGACTAGACTTTGTCCTCTTTTGACAAGAAAGAGGCCAAAATAATCAACTCCAACATTAGTGAACGGTGGTTGGTTGGGTGCTAGGCGATCTTTTGGCAAATCTGCCATTTTTTGCTCACCTGCTTTTGCATTTTATCTTCTGCATGTTGTGCACTTTGAAATTGTTTTTCTGATAGCTGAGTTTGCTTGAAGTATCCAGTATTTCTGGCGTAACTGTGCGAGCACATAGTTGCGCCCACAATATCCGATTTGTTTATGAATGTGCTGAATATGAGAGAAGCAACATGTGAATGCTTGTGAAGAATTGCAGGATGTTTAGCTTCTTCAGGCATTGCAGCTTTGTAGAGTCTTCCTCCAACTCTCAGTATTCCATCTTGTATGATCGGGTCAAGTTTATAGATTTTACTGTTCTTTTTAACACGTCTTTTTCTTTAAAGTCTTTAATTCTTCTGGAAATTCTTGCTGTTGACTGAAGCGGATAAGCTCTGTTTCAGCTTTAACTAAGTCATCTAGAGAAATTGAACTTGGTTTTAAGGTCCATTTGTACATTTTCATGTGCTTTGCGATGAGTGATTTTTGTTCTTCTTGATTACTTTTAGATTGATTGATTTCTAGTTGGAATGTTTTTCTTTCATTTCTTAAGTGCAGCAGTATGTCTTTAAACTTGAGAAACCATGCCACTGTTTTCTTCAAGTGATCCCAATTTGAAAAGTAAGTGATTAGTTTTTTGTTGGGCTCGGTCGCCTCCTCTATTCTTGTCATGTTAACTGCACAAATTTTAACTTCTGGATCATCTTCAAAGAGTGAATCATTCAGTTGATCTGGTCTTTTTGGCCACTCACATTCTGACTTCAATAAGAAACTTGGACCATGTGGTACTTTTGGGAAAGTTTTCTATGCTTAGCACTCTAGAAGCTTGATCAGCCGGATTAAGGGCAGATGTGACATACCTCCACTGTGAAGGTTGTGAATGATCTCTGATCACGGAGATTCTGTTGGCAACAAAGGTCTTGAATTGAGTGCTTTCATTTGAAATGTATTTTAGCACTGTGGTGCTGTCAGTCCAAAATGTGGATTCTTGTAAGGGCATTTGAAACTCACCTTTTAGCATTTTGTCCATTTTAACTGCCATAAGAGCTACTGTTAGCTCCAATATTGGAATCGTGACCTCCTTCAATGGTGCAACTCTTGACTTGCCCATCAGGAATGAACAATGCTTTTTGCCCTCTTCATTGGTTAAGATAAGGTAAGTGATAGTGCCATATCCATCTTCACTAGGATCTGCAAAATGGTGCATTTGTGCTGTCTTTATGGTTCCAAACCTGGTAGGTTTGAAACACCTGTTCACTTTATAGTCTGTAAGGAACTGTAAATCATCCATCCATTTTTTTCCATTTTTGAATGTGTTTGACTTCTACTTCTTCATCCCACCCAAATTTCTCTTTGCATAAGTCTCTTAGAATAAGCTTTGCTGGCAGTAAGGCAGGTGCTAAAAACCAAGTGGATCATAAACTGAGCTAAAAACAGACAGAATACCACGCATTGTAGCGGGCTTGTTTTGTAACTTAATCTGAAATTTGAAACTGTCCATTTCTGTGCACCACTGGACGCCCAGGGCACGCTCTGTGGGAAGGAGACTGTGGCTGAAATCTAAGTCCTTTTGTTCATGAGCTCTGTCTTCTTCAGGAATAGACGATAAAACTGCTCTGTTGTTACTCACCCACTTAATCAAATAAAATCCCCCTTTTTGGCATAGAGCTTGGAGGTCCTTTGCCAGCTTTATTGCTTGTTCTTCTGTTGTCACCGACCTTAGACAATCGTCCACATAGAAGTTATTGAGAACGGTGTTAACAACTTCCTCAGGAAATGTATCTCTGGCATCTTCGGCTGTTCTACGCAAACCATAAGAAGCACATCTGGGTGAAGAAGTAGCACCAAGAAGATGTACTGTCATTTTGAATTCTTCAAGGTCTTTACTTAGATTACCTTCAGCCCACCATAAAAAATGTAAAAGATCAGAGTCTTTATCTGGTACTTTAACTTGGTAGAACATTGACTTAATGTCTGCCATTAAGGCTACTGGCTCCTTTCTGAATCTTGTAAGCATGCCAATGATTGTGTTAGTTAGGTCAGAGCCTTTTAATAATTGTTCATTAAGTGAAATTCCCTGGTAGGTGGCAGTGCAATCAAAGACCACTCGAATTTTATTTTTCCTTGGATATACACACCGTGATACAGGATGTACCACACCCTTCCTTCATTACAATTCAAGCTTTCTTTGGGTACCTTGACAGCGTAACACTTATCAATAATGTCTTTCATGAAGGCTTTCTAGTCTCCGTGGGAAGCTGAATTTTTGCTCAGTTTTCTTTTGAGTCCAATACAACGCTGTTCAGCAATACAGCGATTATTCAGCATTTTAATGTTTCATCCTTCAAAAGCAAATTTAAACAATAGTGGCAACCATTCTCGTAGATTCTGAGGCTATGCGCATGAACTTGATGTTCTCCTGTGACATCTCCTCTTTTTCTTCACAGCTCCGCTCTGGAAAATCTGTGTTATACTGTTGCAGCAACATATCTTCAATCTCTGTTATTGACACACGATTGATTGAATGTTTGGGCAGCTTACCACTTTGTTTTGCGAGGTCATGTATCTCTTTGTATGGTTCACCATCCACCCATCCAAGTGCAGTCTTCATAGTATGAGGTCCACCTCCTTGGCTAGGTATAATTCGTGACTGCTCAAAGATTTCTGGGTAGTTGATTCCTATTAAAAGATCAACTTCAGAGTCAATATGAGATAGACGTACCTCTTTAAGATATGTCCACTTATTGATAACTTCTTGTAGTGGAATACTTTCTCTGTTCACTGGAATGGAGACCTGTGTAAAGACCTTTGGCAAATCAATATATTCAACATCATTGAGACCACAAACTTGTAAATATGATAAGACAGAACATTGGGTTAGCATCTTTGAATCATCATCATAATTACTCATAGTTTTGAGGAATACTTGTGTTCTTCTCCCTTGAAGGCTTAATTGTCTCTGGAGCCTTTCAGTGCAAATTGTTACTGTACTGCCAAGGTCTATAAAGGCGTATGTTTCTACATACCTTGCACCTTTCTTAGATTTTACCTTAACAGGAACTACTTGCAGTGTGCATTTTTCTCCAGCCCCAGTAATGGCAGAAGTTCCAGTCTCAATTTCCCTTTCAGTAGATGTTGCCACACTAGCTGTAGCTTTAGATCTTGCTCCACTGTCTTTTTTGATGTGCAGGAAGTCTGGGTGCTGAAAAGAACATGTCTGACATTTCATTCTTTCTTTACAGTTCTTAACAAGGTGTCCCTGTTTGAGACAGCGAAAACATAAACCTTTAGATTTTAAAAAAGTCAATTCTTTCTTTATGTGGCAGTTCTTTGATTTTATTACATTCAGCAAGGGTATGCTGGCCATTGCAGAATACACAAGGCTTTTTAAATGCACATGTATCATTAGCAGTCCTTTTGACAGAGTTTTATTGAGTCTAGTTTTCAGCAGCATCAGAAATACTTGTAGTGAAGATACTTCCTGATCTCTGGCTACTCTGGCAGAAACCCACCCTTGTCGACCTTTCCTTTTCTGTCTTTACAAGTGTAGTCTTGTGAAATGGGACTATGCACAGGGTGTAACAGCATTTCAGCTTCACAAAGCAAAAAGTTAATTAGTTCAGGTATGCCTGATCTCTTTTTATTTTCTTGAAGCTTGTAAGCATACCTCACCCATTCATTTCTCAGAGGAAATGTAAGTTTCTTAAGCACAGCGTGTACATTATGATTGTTATTGAATTCTCCACCATTCCCTGAGTCATTCATATTGTTAATGCAGATTGAGAGGAAGTTAGCATAATCTCTCAGAGCCTCCCCATCGTTTTGCTTTATCTGAGGCCATTTCAATGCTTTATCGAGATACGCGGCTGCCACGAATAACTCATTGCCATAATATTTTTCAAGCAACCTTCTGCTTTCTAAGTAGCCTGCTTCTGGTAACATTCATGAACAGACTTTAATCATTTCTTGAGGAGAACCTCTGGTGTACTGGATCAGGTAATCTAATTTATCTTGTGAGTCTGCTAATACATCACCTACAGCGTGATCAAAGGCTCTGATGAAGTTTGCATAAGCCAGTGGGTTACGTGAAAATAAAGGGACCTGTCTGTGTGGTACTTCACCATGCGGTGGTGGATCAGTAGCTATCTTTTGTTGGGTTAACGATTTAGCCATTTCAGTGATTGCTTTCTGACATTTGGCTTGATTTTTTTGACATTCAGCTTGATTCTTCTGATATTCGACTTGATTCCGAGCTAGTACGCCAAGTATATCATTTCTGGAGCTCTGAGTGTCAGTTTTTGTGCTAGTTGTTGATTGTTCCTGTCTTTCCACTTTAACTTTAAGTTCATGTAGCATTTGTAGGATACTATCAAGTGTCGATTGTTCAACCAGCACTGCTGAAGAAGGTGATGATGTGGCAGCGGTTTTCTGAGCAAAACAGTCAATATCAGTTAATATCAACAGAGCGCTTTAACTGAGGAGACGCCTTTCGTGCTTTTGACTTTGAGTGATCCCGTTCTTGCAATTGCATCTCTTCAAATTGATTAACTAGCTGTTCATCAGATGTGTGTGTTAACAGGCTATTTGTATCTTTCAGCTGTAGCGTCAATAAATTCTTTCCATTTCTTAGAATTTTCCGCAATTGTAGTTTTCTGTTTCTTAATTGCACCTTCTTTACTTAGTGCTGATAGTAGCCTTTTATGCAGCTCCTCAATCTGATAGTGTGTCTCACGAATATTTTCAAGTCTTTCTGCTACTTCTAAATGATTTTCTGGAGTGTCTTTAAGGCTTTTGATTTCAGTTATAAGCACAAAAAGCTTAACTTTCCTCTGACTTATGTGACCTTTAAGATCTCCAATTGCATTCTCTGGCTTTGAGTCAGCGCTCAAATCACTCCCGAGTTCACCTGAGCTATGCTTAGACATTGCCATGACAGCAGCTTGAGTAACTGATAGCGCGTTTCTTGGCAGCAACAAACGTCACAGTCGAACACTGACAACAGACAACTTCCTTACAGCGAGGCTTCCATGACTCAGGCAAAAGCGCAACCGATCATCCACAATGTCTTTTATAATATCGCAGTCTCTTAAATCTTCTCAAGTTCAGGTAAGGCAACCTTGCTTTCATTTACAATCATGCAGAGATAGAAGGTAAGAGCACAGTACAGTAACTTGGAATGACTCAGTTCTTTTTCTTCGTTGATGAGTTCTGGCGCAGAAGTGTCCTCTCTGCTCAGATTGTAGATTCCAGTTCAAGTTCAAGGCCTTCAGATGGCAAGTTTTCTGACGAAAATGTAGCTGCGTTTTTCCAAAGTTACCAAAATTCAGCAGCTCTAACTCAAAAAATGGGATTCAACAAAAGCCTGACGCGCAGAAATGATTTCACAGACAAAATATCTTCGTTTTTAAAAGTTTAGTTAAGTTTCAAAGTAAAACAGTTCACACAAAAAAGAAAATTAAAATAGCAAAAAAGGGAAAAAATTCATGTTAAGAAAAGTTCAGGTCTAAGCTTAATCTTGTTACATCTTAAATCGTTACTATTTACTTATCATTTCTGAACCATTTCTGAACCATTTCTAAACGGTCAGAAAACTGTATGCTTATCCCATTTCTGAGTTGAAAATGGGTTTTTCTAGTCCCTCGTTACTGGGACCTGTTCTAAACACAACTGAGCTTATTATCACACTGTTTCTCAGTTATAGCAAGAAGGTTCTATCTTTTACTAACTTATAGGGGGAAAAGACTATATCATAAGCTATGACTATGGAAGAAATTTATATTCTATTCAAATTAAACAAACATTAATATGAGTTTAACTCAAAACTTTAACTTTCTAAGATTGGCTCTTACAGCAGTTATGAATACAATGTTATTTGATTTTTTTTTCTAAATCAAAACACAGATTTTAATATGCCAAATATTAGACACAGCTATTCTTGTTTATTATTTACTTCTTCCTCATGATATAAATTATTACATTTCTTATGAATACCCCAAATAGGGTGGCAAAGGCTAATTCAGACTTTTTTATTGTCATATTTCACGATACATTTATTTACTTGTCTATTTATTTATTAATTTTATTTTGTCTGAATCATTCCTCCATATATGTCTCATCCAACCATCCATTTTCTGATTGGCATATCCAGTTCAAGATTGCTGGAAGTCATTGCCAATCTAGGCTACAAGTAGGCGTAAGACAGGATTCAGCCTTCGACCAAGTGAAAACCTCACACACATCTGACTGCACATCATTCCAAAATTACATGCATTTCATGAATGCTTCAAAATTTTCCCCTTATCAAAACATTCAAAATGTTTTGAAGCTCATAATCTCTAAGACACTATTTGCAGGGCTACTGAAATGGCATGCACATATGGAATTCATAAAAAAATGGACAAATATTGCAACTATGTTGTTAATTCATTTTTTGGCACCAAAGTAATGTCTATTAGTTCATTAGTATAAAAAATAAAATCTGGGGCCGGGAGCAAATTGCAGAGCAAATACCATGCCTCCTCCAGGTACTACTAATTCCTGCTCTTACTGTCAATTCCAGTTCAATGATTAATTCTGCATTAATACACAAGCAAGAGCAAAGTCTTATTATCAGTTACGCAAGGTAACTTGAAAATAATAAAACAAACATTGTTTTATGGAAAATCTGAAAGAAGCTTTAATTAACAATTTTTATTTCAAAAAGGTTGTATTACATTTTGGACAATTCTTAAGAAGGAGGGAAAGATTGAGAAAATTCAAATGTCAGGTGTGTGACATTTGAAATTTGAATTAATTTTACTTATGGAATAAATATTACTCTTCAGTAAGTGTTACTAAGCAGCTAATGGAGCCTATCCAAGAAAGCCACAATGCTTTTATACAAAGCAAAACAAATAAAAGCAAATAGACAAAGGAAAAAAGGAGAAGGGATCATACTGAGACAAAATGAACCAAGACACAAAGCAACACTATTTAAACAAGTTGATTTCAATAAACAGTTTGAATCTGTACAACTAGTCAATCAAGGAATAAACAAAGCATCCCCGCCAAGCTAACTCCACTCATATTTTGTTACTTTTGCATTCTTTCATTCATTTCATACTGTTTCATTCATTCATTCATTCACTTATTTTCAGTTCAGTTGTCAAATGAGTTCTCTTTTCTTAGACTGATTTCAATAATAAAATCATATGTCTTCAACATGCAGTTTTATATTTCAGCTTCATTCAAAAGCATAAATCAAAAGTGAAACTGACTTAATTTAGACATTATGCAATGGCACAAAAACATTTTGCAAAACTAATTGAAAAAACTATTCAGCCTTTGGTATTGTATGCAGTTTTTTCAAACATATTGCTTCAGTCTGCATCCTAATTGGTTTGGTGCCCGGGTCATCTGCAAAAACATCTGTAAGGTAATTCATCTTTCTTGACTATATACTTTTAATCCTAATTCTTTCCATAATACCTTGATAGGACATGATAACTCTGTAGCAAACTCTTCCTCAAATGTGCACTGCATCAATACTTCAATAACCAACCTCAGTTCATGTAAAAAATCCAGACAGTGCAGCATAAATGTGAATAATTTAATTAGTATTTCACATCTAGATGTGAACAGTATTAAAACTATAAAAACAGACTATAGATTAAATAAAAAATCTGCAAAAAGTGGCATTAATACAAATACCTTAATTACCATTTCGAATAGCAGTATTACTCTGACAACTCAGTTCAGCTCTTCCGAGACCTTAAATATGGCTTTATTAAATATTAAAGCGTTAACCAACAAGACGTTTTCCATCAACAATCTTATTAGAGATAAGAAAATCGACTTTCTTACATTAAGTGAAACATGGCTTAGCTCTGATGTTGCGGCTGTATTAATCGAATATGCACCTCCAAATTATAGCTTTAGTCATGCAGTTCGCCAAGATAAGAAAGGTGGCAGTTTAGCAAAAATTTACTCAAGTCAGCTAAAGTGTAAAGTTATGAGCTTTGGTACGTGTGCATCTTTTGACTATCTTGCCATTGTTATTTAAGGAGTCTCAGTCTCTATTGTCTCTATTGTCCTTGTATAGACCTCCTAAATATACTGTGTCTTTCTTTGAGGAATTCTCAGACTTAGTGTAATCATAATAACTAACTATGACAGGTTCCTAATTGTTGGCAACTTTAATTTTCATATCGATAATAAGTGTGACCTGAAAGGAAAAGAATTAATGAACCTCCTGCACTCTTTTGATCTGAGCCAGCATGTTAGTCAGCCTACACACAAAGGGGTCACACATTGGATTTAGTGATTACTAAAGGATTCAAATTTAATGTGAGGCAGATCATGGATATCGGTTTATCTGACCATTCTCTCTTACTATTTAATAAGAAATACTGATAGATAAAATTAATGAGAAGCGTATTGTTAAAAAACATTTCCTTGATTCATCTGCAGCTTCAAAGTTTACAAACATTTTAAGTAACCACTTAATACAATAGTGATAATAATGTAAATAGTAAGGTGGTAAATTTTAATATTAAAGTGAGAGCTACTACTGATATAGTCTGTTCTGAAAAGACCATTAAAAATCCTCCAGCACTGTTACACCCTGGAAGACCCAAAGCGTGTCTGATTTAAAGAAAACATGCCAGAGAGCTGAGCATAAATGGAGAAAAACTAAATTGTTTGTACACTGAAACATTGAAGGCTAAAATAGCAGAATACAACAACACAGTCCAGCTTGAGAGACGGTGTTACTTCTCTAAAATTATAAATAACAATGCTGGTAATCCAAGAGTTTTATTCAATACAAATGCGGCACTCAGATCTAGGAGGATGGGAACAGATAAATGGCCTCTGTCTGTATTTACCTGCATTTACTACTTTAATGAGTGCAGTTTCTGTACTGTGATTTGTTCTAAAACCTGACTGAAACTTAAGAACAGAATGTTTATTCAAGTGATCATTTAGCTGCATAATGATTGCCTTTTCTAGGATTTTACTTAAGAAAGGCAGGTTAGAAATAGGGCTGAAATTTTCAAAAACAAAGGTGTCAAGATTATTTTTCTTGAGCAGGGGTTTATCAACAGCAGCCTTAAGATAGTCTGGAATGACTCCCATATCTAATGATGAATTTACTATGTCAAGAACAATATCAATTAGCACACCAGATACGTCTTTGAAAAAACTTGTTGGCATTGGGCCAAGGATGCAGGTGGAGGGTCTCAGTTGAGAAATTATTCTATAAAAATTGAGTAAATCTATCCTGGTGAAAGAATTTCATTCACTTGGGATCAGTATTGTGGGGGGGGGGGATTACTATATTATTTCTTATATCATTAATTTTGTGATCAGGAAATGCCTCACAAGTTTCACTGGAAGTTTTTTGGAGGCATTCCATTGAGTGCTCTGGGTTTAGCAAATGATCAATAGTGGAATAGTAGAATTATCTGTTCTCATCCTCCTAGATCTGAGTGCCGCATTTGATATCATTGATCATAATATTCTTAGAAATCACCTTAGTAAGGGTGTGGGCCTCTCTGACTGTGCCTTAAATTGGTTTGAGTTTTACTTAACAAGTTGAAAATTCTATGTTAGTTGTGGTAATTATAATTCAAAGACACATGATATTCTATATGGTGTTCCACAAGGATCTATTCTGAGTCCACTACTCTTTTTGATCTACATGCTTCCATTAGGTCAGATTATCTGAAGGCATAACGTGAGCTATCACAGCTATGCTGATAACACACAATTGTATTTATCAATAGCACCTGATGACCCGACTCTCTTGATTCACTGACCCAATATCTTACTTAAAGACATCAATCGATTGCAACTAGTGCAGAATGCAACTGCCAGAATCTTAACTAGGAAAAGAAAATCCGAGCACATCTCTCCAGTTTTGATGTCACTACATTGGTTACCTGTGCCATTTAGAATTGACTTTAAAATACCGCTTATGGTTTACAAAGGCTTAAATAATCTTGTTCAATCCTATATTTCAGAATGCCTCTCACCTTACACTCCAAATCATACCATGAGATCTTCAAGTGAGTGTCTGCTTATAATTCCAAGAGCTAAACTTAAAAAAGTGCTGAGACAGCCTTCTACTATTATGCACCTAATATCTGGAAAAGCTTACCAATAAAAACGCTAATATGGTGGAGCACTTTAAAAAAACTTCTAAAAGCCCATTACTTTAACTTGACTTTCTCATAGCTTCATTTTAGTGTAACACTGTAGCGGTGCTACCATTAGTTAGAACTGCATCTCCCAGCAGTCCCTGCAGGGGCTGTTGGGGTCAAAGGTGGCCAGAGGGGTTTAAAAGGAGGGCAGGTGTCGAAGGAAGAAAAAGTTTGTTTTGGTCGTTTTGTGCTGGTATTTAACTGTTGAACTGCTTGTCGTTGTCTGCCATATATCATCGTGTCCTGGATTGTATTGTTTGTTGGGGTCTGGATATCATTTGTCTACCTGTGTACTGTTACTGAGGACGTTGTCTGGATTCATTGGCTTTCACGGAAGAAGGAGCGCTCCTGAACCATTCATCTGTCAACCTACTTCAGCAACTACCGGTAGGACTGTGTTTTTCCATTTCCCTCGCTTCATTCAAATCACTGGACATAACTTCACCGCTGATTATTTCATACATGGACTTTACTGCGTGTTTGTCGTGTTTACTTGTTAAATGTAATATCGCCGAAGGGATCAGGGGTGGTATTGTTGTTTCAATTAGTTAATTTAATTTTCATTATACTTTTATCGTTTAAGTTCCCAGCGCGTTTTCTTTGTCTCTGTAGTGTGTGTGTGTGTGTGTGTGTGTGTGTGTGTGTGTGTCGTGCCAAGGCTGGGGTTGTCCCTGGTAATCCTCGTATAAAATAAATAAATCACCGTCACTCACGACGGTGTGAATCTTAGTGGCTTCTGACCGCTACAACACTGATATTCTGTATATGCATTTAATTATCGTTTTTATCATGGCTCCGTAATCTGTAAAAATTCCTACTTCTCTGCTGTTCTTTTACCATTTTTCTGTGGTGGCGATCTGCGCCACCTCCACCACCTGATCAAGGCACCATGCAATCCCTACATTGGTGGACTTAAGGCCAGAGGTCCACATGACCATCATCTAATTCTTCCATGTGAAGCCTGAAAACCGTGAGGACTGATTTAGACCATTTATGTTTGGTAGAATGTCCAGTATTGCGTAATCTTATTTTTAAGCTACATCATTTGTATGAAAATGTGCTATATAAATAAGTGTTGTAGTTATTGATGAAAAAAGTAATTTGTAATAAATATGTTTAGTTTTTGTGTAAATTTTAGTTGAAACATGCATGCAATTCTAACAGCCAGTGTTTAATACTCCTAGAAATATGGCTTAGAATAAAGCCAGAATAACATTGGAAACCTGGCAGTTCAAAAACTATGAAAGACCCTTTGGTATGCTGAAGAGAAACTATTATTTCTCCACAGGTCTCTTTCAGCTGTTCTTGTTGGCCAGTATTAAAACAAACTACATCTTTTCATAGAATTTTACTTTGATTTGTGTCTTTTATACTGGAAAGAATGTAATTAGAATATTAGTTAAAACAACAAAATTTGCAAAAGTGCCCCTGCTAGATACAGAGCAGGAGACTTTATGATGAAACTCACCAGTACAAATGTAGACACTATAAAAAGAAAAGTAAAAGTTCCATAGAGCACCTGAAAAGTAAGGTTGTGTAGCCAAAGAAAACCCTGCAAAATTATAAATATTGAAAATGCTGGTGGTCATATCTGTACTTGCATAGTATAGTACAGTGGTATTCCTGTTCATTTTCCACAGTTTTTCTTAAAATCTCCAATTCATGTCATAGTGAACCTCGAGAGCACATGAGTGTGTTAATTTGTAAAATGTTAATATTAATTTGTAAAATAACCATCACACAATGGGCATGTTGCTTCAAATGCTTTGTAAAAGCAGTATTAATAGATGTAAATAAATAAGATTTGTCATAAAAACAGAGGATTTGTCCTAAAGCAGATATGTATTCCATTTAGTCGTGGTGTACTAGCTTGATGCTGATAAACACAAATAAGACTTCTATTATCAGTTAACTTGTGTGACTATAATTTTAAGACACATTCTATCTTATATGCTGCAATAATGTAATTTAAATTAGGCAGAATCAAAATACTGAGCAGACAATACAATGATGATGTTGCTTTTTTTGTTTTTATGCTCAAAAAGTATATTCTTACTCAAATCATAACATAAGGAGATAAGCAAAATCTGCTTCTTTTAAATTCAAGATCAAAGCTTTCAGAGTCCTTGCATAATCTCAGTCTGTATATAGTCTATGTAAAGTTTGCATGTTCTCCCTGCATACACAGTATGGGGGTTTTCACTACCAACACATATTTTCAGTTAGATTCATAGACGCTTCTAAATTTCAATAAGGGAATGAAAAGCTGCGTCCAGAAAATGCATTTTACATTAAATATTCTAATTTTATAGTACTGAAAACTAGTGAAGTTTTCAGCTCCAGTGTGCCTTAAAATTCATGCAAAAACAAAATTAGCAAACAATTTTTTTGACTGTTTCAAACTTTCAATAAAGATAAGAAAAATCACCTGATTTCTATATTTTAATCTTTCCATACATTTCAGAACCTGTTTCCTCTTTTACTGGGTTGTGAAAAGCTGCAGCTTATCCCTGCAATAACAAAGAGCACTTCATTGTTGAATATGTTGAAGTCTCTCACCTCTAACCAGTCAGGAATCGTCTGCATACCTTTGCACATGTGGCTGCAGTTCTTCAAGGGAATTCTTATCAAAAAAGGCAACAAGCTGTATCATCACACAGAAACCATCCCAACCAAAAAGAGTCTTTATTACAATGCTATAGAAAATAATAAATTACAAAGTATTTTTTGTAATTATATTATAATGTAATATAACATTCTCAAACCTAATTAGTTTCATGGGATGCAGGGGCCTATTTGGCTCAGAGCAGGAAACAACTCTCAACAGGACACCAGTCTGTCACAGAGCCCACTTAGAAACCCACATTGAAACTAAGCACAGATACCAATTTGCAGTAGCCAATTAATTTGACAGATTTTGAGGATGAGGGAGGACAATCGGATTACCCAGAGGAAATGCCATGCAGAAAAATGTGCTAACAGAGAATGACCAATACAGAGATTTGAACCCAGAAAGCAGGATCCATAATCCAACACTGCTAACCACTGAAAAAGTTTTCAATATTTCAATTAATAACTTTTCTCTGAGTTAAAAAAAACACTTGTATTTTTCGAATGTGTGAATAAAAGCAGATTTTCGTGGCAGTTTTTCACCATTCATCTTCAAGTTAGGTAGACATAGTTTTAAGTAGTGGATGGTGCTACCATTCATAACTGTTTGGCTAGCTAGTCATGGTTTGAAAGGAGGAGAGGTGCTAGTAAAGAAGTCAGAAAACAGAAGACAGGCATATAACTTGTTTTATCAATTTTTTTAAATAAATATGCAAATGCAAGTTACCATAAATCAAACATAACCAGGAAAACGTCCATACAAAATGAAACACCTGTCCCATGGTGCCCATCCACACTTCACACTCTGCATAGCAAAAGTTAATCAAGGAGGAAAGACACAGCTGCACAGTGGAAATATTATGTGGCCATTAAGCTAAGCTCCTATTGAGTTGTCTAAACAAGTTGTATATACAATTGGCAATATTAATTCGAGCAGCAAATAGCTCAAGAAGCATATGGTTGTAGAAAGAGGATTTCCTGAAGTAAAGGATAGTGATTTTGACTTAATGCTAGGGTCAACTTTGCAGCAATTGTGTCCAAAGAAAACTGTCTCTGCTGAAAAGAAGAAAATGAAAGTGCAGAAATATCTAAAAGAAATAACTCCAGGAGTAAATGGGATATTTTAGGAGAAGACGAAAGAAACTGACACAATTCGCCGTTAAGACATTCCTACTACATATGCAAGAAAGGGGGTTTAGCAGAGCAAAGAGAACAAAGGGATCGTTAGGAAGACCTAGAGAAAACCATTTATGGGGAGTAATATACAGGCACTGCACTGATTTTAAGTGTAGTCATCTAGTCTTTTATCTTTCCTTTTGCAATACAACTAAAAAAAAGTTTATAGCATTTTTTCTCTTTTATTTTGTATTACATTTTTCATGTTTTTTAGCTTTGACATTTATTATGGAGGTGCGATTGGATTACTTTTCCTTTTTTGTATACTAGTTTTTAATGTATAATTAAAACTATATAAAGAAAATGTGATAAACACCACATTTACAACCACTGAATAAATTTAGAACAAATGTTGATTGAGACTCTCTTGCCATTTTGACATCATATTTTAGAATACTCTGACATATTTACTTCCCAGTATGTTAAGAGGAATGATTCTCTTTAATTGCAGAATGTAAGAATGTTACTTACCTTTTAGAACAAACCACCACATACAATATATATGGTAGTTGTAAGCAATCAGTGCCTTGCAGTTGTCTAATCAATTCATTTATTTTTATTGAATTATTATTTATCAATCAGTAGGTCAAACACACGCCTTATGAGTTGTCAGCATTTAGGACTTGGTTCATTCCTAACAGCACATACACACTATGTAAAAGTGAATACGCTGTATAATACATACTTTTAATAGTGAGCATAATGTTATTTGTCAGGTGAAAACCGAGAAGGATGTGAATTAATGTGAATTGTGCTATGTTATTTTTTTATTTTTAGCAACATCTTAATATATACTGCATATATTACTGTTATGAATGAGCTGTATCCTAAACTGTACTTCATAAGCTTCGTCCACAGCTATTTCGTGGAATCTTTGTAAAATTCTATACTGTGTGTTTCTGCACTTTGTGCCTCATTTTTATCTTTTGTTTTCTGGCTAACCCTTGTTTTTGCTTTAGGTTGTGAGAAAGAATATTTAGAATTAAGATGCTTCAGCCTTTCCAAAATAACAAAAGTATGGTACTAATAGAGCTATAAGAAGCGTGTCACTTATGCATTAAATAAGGATGTGTTAAGCTAACCAGACAAATTGTAACCCAATGCAGCCTGTGACAAACTGAGCTGTGAGGTGCTGCAGCCTCTGCCACCAAAAATAAAGAAATTGCTTTTTATTTTTAATTGGAAGAGAGGGGACTGGAGGGTGTGTTCCAACTACAGAGGGATCACACTCCTCAGCCTCCCTGGAAAAGTTTATTCGGGGGTCCTGGAGAGGAGGGTCCAACGGATAGTCGAACCTCGGATTCAGGAGGAACAGTGTGGTTTTTGTCCTGGTCGTGGACCAGTGGACCAGCTCTACACCCTTAGCAGGGTCCTGGAGGGTGCATGGGAGTTTGCCCAACCAGTCTACATGTGTTTTGTGGACTTGGAAAAAGCGTTCAACCATGTCCCTCAGGGAATCCTGCGGGGGGTACTCCGAGAGTATGGGGTACTGGACCCCCTGGTAAGGGCTGTTGGGTCCCTGTACGATCGGCGTCAGAGCTTGGTCCGCATTGCCGGAAGTAAGTCGAACCCATTTTCAGTGAGATTTGGACTCCACCAGGGCTGCCCTTTGTCACCGATTCTGTTCATAACTTTTATGGACAGAATTTCTAGGCGCAGCCTGGGCGTTGAGGGGGTCCAGTTTGGTGGACTCAGGATTGGGTCACTGCTTTTTGCAGATGATGTTGTCCTGTTTGCTTCATCAGGCCGTGATCTTCAGCTCTCTCTGGATCGGTTCACAGCTGAGTGTGAAGCTGCTGAGATGGGAATCAGCACCACCAAATCTGAGACCATGGTCCTCAGCCAGAAAAGGGTGGAGTGCCCTCTCAGGGTTGAGTGTGAGATCCTGCCCCAAGTGGAGGAGTTCAAGTATCTCGGGATCTTGTTCACGAGTGAGGGAAGAATGGAGTGTGAGATCAACAGGCGGATCGGTACGGCATCTGCAGTGATGCGGGCTCTGCATCAGTCTGTCATGGTGAAAAAGGAGCTGAGCCGCAAGGCAAAGCTCTCAATTTACAGGTCGATCTACGTTCCTACCCTCACCTATGGTGATGAGCTGTGGGTAGTGACCGAAAGAACGAGATTGCGAATACAAGCAGCTGAAATGGGTTTCCTCCGTAAGGTGTCTGGGCTTTCCCTTAAAGATAGGGTGAGAAGCTCAGTCATCCGGGAGGGACTCAGAATACAGCCACTGCTCCTCTAACCAGGAGGAGGCCCCAGGGAATACCCAGGACATGCTGGAGGTACTATGTCTCTCAGTTGGCCTGGGAACGCCTTGGGATTCTCCCAGAAGAGCTAGAAGAAGTGGCCGGGGAGAAGGAAGTCTGGGCATCTCTGCTCAAGCTGCTGCCCCCGCAACCCGATCTCGGATAAGCGGAAGAGGATGGATGGATGGATGGATGGATTTTTAATTGTTGTCCACCTTCTCTTGTTCTCGACTTCAATGTCCACAGTTGCCCCTCTTAGTCTTGTTATAGTCAAATGTATTTAAATTAATTCATTTCAATTTTAATTATTTTCATTTTAATTTATTGTATTTTTTTTTACTTATTATATGTAATTAGGGATTGTGCGGGTATGTAGTTTATTGTGAATAACATTATAATGCATATGTTGCATTTGTCAAACCCTTAAAATAAACTTTTTCAGAAAAGCAACTTTTTTAGATTTATTTCTGAAAGTAAATTAAATTTAGATGTAATAAATCTGTTAAACTTTAAATTCTTAGTATGTTTTACTGAGGACGGTCACAACAAAAAGGTTTTTTGTCTATTTGGCTAAATGATTGTAAAGCATTTTTAGATGAAGCACATTCTATAACTTATTATGGTTGATTGAATGTATTTCTTTTTTAAGTGTAGAACTTAGACCCAGGTTTCAGAGTTTACCACAAAAAAAAAGTTCTTTGTCAATTTCAATAATTAAAATGAACTAGCATCTGTTCCTATCAACTTTATTTTGATTTAGTTTTTCTTTGCTGCCAACAGATGTCAGAATTTGAGCTTGATGTGCACTGGACATGGTTCATATTAAAATATCTACAATCCATGCATGTGCTTCTTAAGTAGCAAGAGGAAGTTTATAGTTGCTTTTGCTATATAAAAGTACAACTTGATAAAACCTGATAAAACTGACTATCCTTCAACCTGTACAACAAAAGCTGTGTCAGTGCACAAGGAGAAAAGCAATTAATTTTTGAAGCATCTTTGTCCATTTTTTGTTTACTAATAAACATCAAGTGCCTAAGTACAAAGTAATGAAAAATGAAACCATTTTATAAAGAACAGGTTCCTCTTGCCTATAGATATTTAAAAGCCCTGTGTTAAGAAATAGCAGGTTGGAAAAGGACTGACTGACTGACTGGTAACATCTTGAACTTTTGCTTAACAACTCCTTTGAAAGTATACTTGTTTTGCTTGAAATCAGATTTATTTCTAACTGATTTTTAATGTTCACATCTGGATATATTCTGTACCTTTTTCACCACAAGTAGTCAGATTTTATTTTGTTATTCTTGTGGTACTCTTCAATGCATCATTAAGAAATGGCAGTTAAGGCAAATCGTAAAGGTAAAGACAAGATCTGCTTGTAAACTGTGCAGAAAGGCAAAGCAAATACCCAAATATGATTGCAAGGGACCTGCAGACAGAAGTGTAGGTGCACTTCTGTATTATCGTGGTATTTCCCTCTACTTACCCTTTACCTAGGGGTAAGTGTACTTCCCAGATTAGTTACTGGGTTGGTCAAATGTTGCCCCTTTAAGATTAACACTCGCATACATAGCTATACGCATACACACAGAAACTCAACAGTGCCCTATGAATGACACACACAGCTAGTTAATCTCTAGCACTTTAAACCACACCAGTGCCTTAGGAATAACACAACCTGTCACTCTTTCAGCAGTTCAAGAAATACGATGTTTTAAAGATCTCAGACCTAAATATTACTTTTAGTCTCCAAGAATACATTTAAACATACAAAGGCTCAGCATCATTGACTATAGGCTATTTATCATCCAAGAATGCCTTACTTTATGTACTGTTCCCTACTTTTGGGTGGAGCTCAGACCCTCAGCCCTTAATAAACCTGAAACATGAGTCAATATGAAGATATCTGAAAAACAATCTCAATTACATTTCCATAATTACTTAAAATAACATACAGCCCATTTTGATCTGAAATTAATTTTAAGATATCTCAAATATATTTCCAGATATCTTAAAATAGCTTAATTTCATTATATCTCAAAATACTTTCTGTTCATTTTGAGATATCTCAAGTTCATTTCAAGACATGTTAAATTAGATAGGAAGTTCCAATCAAGTGAATCCGTACAAGTCATACATACATTTGTCATTTAAAAATATCTGAGTCAATCACAACATTAATTCTAGAAGCAGATAGTTCAATAAGCACAAGGTTGTAGAAAGAGGATTTCCAAAGGTAAAAGAACAGACAGTCTGGTGCTTTCCAAATTAAACCTAGAGCTAATTTTGCAGAAATTATGTCCAAACTGAAAAAAACAGGCAAAGAGGAAAAACATAGATCAGAAAGATCCAAATAAAGGAAAAATTGATGACTAAATGGAATGTTTTAGAAGAAACTGTGACACAGTTCACCAAAAAGTTAAAACTTTAGGACATTCCAAGTGTTACCACAAGGGGGCGCCATCAGGCGAACCGCAAACATCAGACACAATTACACCCCACACAACCAGGGATACAAATAAAGGTAATTTATTTATATGGTACCTTTACTAAACAGACAAATATGAGTCCAAAGTGCAATTAAATGTTTCTTCCTTCTCTCCTTTCCTTCTCTGGTAAGTCTCATCTCCTGTTCTCCCGGCTCTGACTCCTCAAAGTGAGATGAGATGACTCCTTTAATGCTGGACCCGGGAGTACTTTCAATATCATGACAAAGCATGACAGAAACACATCTGGGTCATGTGGAAGCTTTCCAAAGTAGGGCAACTTTCTCCCAGCAGTTCTCTGGCGGCACTCAGGGATCCTGACAGGGTTGACCTTCTGAACTATAGGTTCCATGAAAATCTGTGAGAGTCTAAACCGGGGCTATGCCAGAGTAACACTACCATCATTTGTCCTGTGGGGTAAACTGTTTCTGATAGTCATTCTGGCCCTGTCCATCCAATAAATGACTGTCCTGACTGGGATAGGAACCTAGAGTTATGCCAGCTGGGTTGCACCTCCACTTATATACTCCATCCACTATGGCCTCTCTGTCCCAGTCGGGATGCCAATCCATCCGTTCAAGCATTTACACCAATACATATGTAAAAATGTACCTTGGGGTTTAGAAGAGCAAAATGGACAAAATGGATCATTAGAAGGGCCCACAGCAAACAGTTTACAGAGAAATGTTTAAATTGTGTAAGCTGATGAAAGAATACTACAAAATTAATAACAGACTGGAGCTGGTGAAAAAATAAAAAAAGAGGAGGATGGAATAGGAAATGTGTACCTCTGTGTTCTGGGCCTCAAGCTGTCAAAAAACTATTAAGGGATGACACCATGCTTAACCCAGCCTAGAAATAAGACAGGGTTACCTCCGATGAAGAGGGGATTTTTAAAAATGGTAAATGCAAACTTGGGAAGGGAGATACAGGTTTATCTACTTTGCACTAAATTCTGAGTACATAAGAAATTACTGGACAGGCTTTATGGGATTTCTGTTCTGTATTTATGAAATTATAGGGAAGTTGCATTTCAGGTATCTCAAAATGCCTACCAACTTAATTCAAGATATTTTGAAATCCATTTGAGATATCTCAAACTGAACAGATTAATTTTAAGATATCTTGAAATATAATTCAGATATTTTGAAATGCATTTTAAATATCTTAGAATAGATTTTTTGTTATTCATTTTAAGATATATTACATGCATTTCCATATATCTTAAAATGCATTTCTGAGTTATTCGTAAATGATGATTTGGCTTGCCATAGTCATAATTTGTGTCTTTAAGGATATTCACATATCTTGTTGCATCCCTTTACTTTCTGCAAAAGAGATATTTGAACTCTTAAATATACCCTTTTACCATTGTCACACTAATTCAGAAGACAGAGAATACCAGTCTAAAACAAATTTTTTTTCAGCTATTTAAAGTGGCTAAGACTTTATAGTATATAGTATATATAGTATATAGTATATATAGTTAACACATGCATGCCAGGGAGACAGCTTCTCAGCTTGTTGACTTGCAATTCCATCCCTAGTCATGGGTTGATGCTGCCTCTTAATGACTCTCCTCACCTTCCCTCTGTAGATCTGGGGAACCACAGGCAGAAAACACATTACAGTGGGATGCAAAAGTTTGGGCAACCTTGTTAATAGTCATTATTAACACACTTTCTGTAAATCCAATAAACTTCATTTCACTTCTCAAATATCACTGTGTGTGTCTCCTATATGATATATTTAACTGACATTTTTTATCGTAACAACCAACAATTTATACAGGAAAATAATGACTATTAACAAGGTTGCCCAAACTTTTGCATCCCACTGTATATAACTTTCGTCTTTGGGACACATGAACCCACTCCTTCCACCTTATTGACTTCATAACTGCCACCACTGCCATCTCTTGCCAGTCTGGTCAGAGACTCTTATCTGTAAGGACATATTTTTACAACCTACTTGATTCTAACTGTGTAGAACAATATATGGATCATCATTTGGTGCACAAGCCTTCGGCGTTGTTTGTGTTTTAATTACATTTGTTTGTAAAAGTATAGGCTGCTGGTACATCAACTCTGAAAAAAGCATGCTGAGTTTTCAGCTTAGCCTTCAATTTAGAGACTGATGATGCATCTCTATTCATTCTAGAGTTTGGGGAGCCTTAACACTAAAGGTATAAATTTTGTTAAAACCTGTTTTTAGGATTAATGAATAAAATATGAAGTATAGTGATTAAAATGTTTTGTCAGATAAACAGTAGTAGAACCATTCATTCTTTTATAAGTGAAAAAGTGGACTCTAAAATCAGATCTAAACTTAGTCATGAGTAATGAAGCCACACATCATAGTTAGTTACATTGTTTAACCATCCTAAAAGTAGAGGATTACAATTGCGTATTGTGAAAATGAACAGACTCAACAAACTTAAAATGGTTTGGGGCAGCCACCCGTATATTATCCCTGGCTGTAATGGGTTGAATACTGGCAACATCTTTCTTGGTTGGTGTTCCAATATGAACTGATGATGGTTTGTAAAGATGGTGGTTTTAAATAGTCAGACCGGAAGTGACCTTCTTCTGACGTCAATCATGGCAACAGAACCGGAAGTGAAGTCTTCAAGGTTGAGTCAGACAGGTTTTCCTGCAGCTGGTCTGCAGAGATAACAGGAGAAGATTTAGTGCACCCCACCACCCTCTGGCCTGGAGTAGAATTACCTTCAATTGGTCTATACAATGTCCTTCTACTCGCATGTGCGTGACAATATATTCTATAAAAGGAGAAACAGTAACGTTAATATAGCACAATTTCTAAACTAGTGGAGACAGGTTTTAATATTCTAGAAATATAAATTTCACATATCTGCTCATTCCTCTCAATACATCTATTAATCAGTGGCAATACTGAAGTAAACATCAAAAGTAAATTCTCAAGCTGGTGAGCAAAATGACCATGGTCAATTACTGTATATCAAAGATGAGATCAAATCTAAAAGAATTATCACTGTATTATATTGCATGATTAAAAAATACAAAAAATGAGTGGTTTTACCAGTTTAAATGTCTAAAGGAAAAATGTTCTGTTTATTAAGCAAAGATTCTAATGGCAAGACTACAATGTTCTTCAATTCATTAAAATGAAATCAATTGCCCGGCCGGGACACCAAGAACATTACCTACCCCAGAGCGCTAGGTGGCAACCCCCCCTGGGTTGTAGTGGTGCCTTGGACAACCGCAAGGCTCCATGGGAGCTGGAATATGATTTAGCCCTGTTTAGGTTCCATTGTCGCCACCAGGGGGTGCTGCAGATGCTGCTGAGCCCTTTGGCACAGCTCTTCCGCTCCATCCGGAAGTGCTGTCGGAAGTAGGTTAACGAGCACCTGGAGCACTTCTGGGTGCCTTATAAAAGGAGCCAGAGTTGGGTGGGAGTAGACAAAGCTTGTCCAGAAGAGTGGAGGAAAGAGAAGGAGAGAAAGTAGAAAAAGATTTGGTGCTGTTGTGTTTGACACTGTTTCCCTGTGGTAAATGGGGGAAGGCATTTCCCATGGAAAAAGAAAGAAACACAAAAAGTGTGTGTGCTTAACTTGTTCAGCATCTGTCTGTGTCAGGTTTGGGCAGCAGGAGCACCCTCTGCAGGCCATACAGGTTTATGTTTTTTTTAGGAATTTGACTCAAAATCTGGCATCTTTAAAAAAAGGTCAACAATTAAGATGTTACTAATCATACATAGCAGTTTTGGAATTTGCAGAGCTGATTGCTGAATATGCAACCTTATGTTATATACTAATTTCTACGAAAATTATGTGATATTGTGAAAGAGATACTAGACTTCTTATTTATCAAGTTATGTATTGTTCTAAATATCTTAAAGTGCACAGTAGAGGATATAAAGGCACTTCGAGAAACATGGTTCATTGATTATAGAGTTGTTGAAAAGGGTTCATAAACAGGAGGGAGAAGCCATGTCAAGTGGGAGAGAAAGATTGAGATGGGTGGTGAAGGCAAAAGGGTTTTCATGATACATGTAGACAAGTCAACCCTTCTGGTATACAGAAGTTTATGTAACTATGAAGAATGGCCAAGGGTGGCAGAAGTATTTATTATGCCTTTGTTTATTTTCTTTTCTTATTTATCTCCTCCCTAGGAGAAATAATTATACCCTTTTGACAACTTTGGCTTCCCTTAGATTCTTCCAGGTCTGAAGAGATGAGACAAATTGTCTTTTTCTTGCATTTGGACATCAGAATCAGCTATGAATACAACACACTTTTGACATGTAAGCAAATATTGAAATTACTCAGCAAAACTACTTTAAAATAATTGATAGCAAAGCATGATGGAAAGCTGTGTGATAGACGGCTGGACATGGAAGGACCAGGAGAGTGCCAAAACCTCCCCTGGGACACGAGAGGGCTACCGCCCTGGGGTGCAAGGGAGCCACAAGATCGGAGCTGGGAGGCTCCACCCTGTTGGAGCACATGGCCACCACCAGGGGACACCCAAACGTTCCAGGCAACATGGACTGCAGCACTTCCACCACAACAGGAAATGCTGCTAAGCCCGAAGACAGGTACACCTGGTGTGCTTCCAGGTGCTCGTGCAGCACTTCTGCCCCACCCGGAATTACTGCAGGAAGCTCGTCAGGAAGCACCTGGAGCACATCCAGGTACTGGATAAAAGGGGCTGCCTCATTCTATTCTGGGAGCCGGAGTTGGGAGGTAGCGTGATGGAGCTTGACAAGAGAGGAGTGGAGTTGGCAGGAGAAGAAAACAATAAAGATTGTGACTGATTGGTGCACTGTGCTGTACTGGGAGGAGGGAAACACAAAGAGCGTTTCGGACATAGCAGTCTTGGTGTCTGTTCATGGTCGAGGCTGGTCTTCACAGCTGTTATACTTGACTAAGCTGTAAATCAATAATATAATATTAATTCTGTGTTAATATCTAGCTTTGGGACTTCAAAGAGTTCATAACAAGTAGACTTTCTAAGAGATTTTTGACATTCATTATTAATCTTTCTGAATTCACCTCCTCAACTTACAGAGCATGATTCATGCAAAAACGCAAACATTTCACACAAAATGTCTTGAATAAGGGAAGAGTTTTAGCATTTCTAAAATGAATAAGAAAGCAAATATTATGCTCATTGCTTATTTCTTAAAATAACAAAATTATTTTAAGAATGTTAACAATGAGGTCAATGTATGAGCTATAGACATTGGCTGTCATTTTTCTGCTTATTTGAACTAGAATTAGCAAAATGCAATTTTTAAGATATCTCTGTAACAGATGTACAGTATGTCATAGAAAAGCTATTTACAGTATAGGATAGTGTAAAGCCTGAAGTCTAAAATAATAGTGCTAAGACAGATTATACTGTAAAAGGTACAACTAGATGGCTGGGCGGTTGTGTTGAATTATTTTGAAATGAGAGGGAAGATAATTTCTGGTTAGACAGGAGACAATCTTTTCTGAAATCCAGGTTATTGCCAAAAATCAACAGTAATATTTACAAAGATAGTGTTGTATTTGTTACTTTTCCAAAAAATTTGCATTTCTGTAAATGGAATAAGTAAAATTAATATTAAGAAAAGTACATACAGCTGCTGGTCATAAAATTAGAATATCATGACAAAGTTGATTTATTTCAGTAATTCCATTCAAAAAGTGAAACTTGTATATTAGATTCATTCATTACACACATACTGATGTATTTCAAATGTTTATTTCTTTTAATTTTGATGATTATAACTAACAACTAATGAAAGTCCCAAATTAAGTATCTCGGAAAATTAGAATATTGTGAAAAGATTCAATATTGAAGACACCTGGTGCCACAATCTAATCAGCTAATTAACTCAAAACACCTTCAAAAGCCTTTAAATGGTCTCTCAGTCTAGTTCTGTAGGCTACACAATCATGGGAAAGACTGCTGTCTTGACAGTTGTCCAAAAGACGACCATTGACACCTTGCTCAAGGAGGGCAAGACACAAAAGGTCATTGCTAAAGAGGCTGGCTGTTCACAGAGCTCTGTGTCCAAGCACATTAATAGAGAGGCGAAGGGAAGGACAAGATGTGGTAGAAAAAAGTGTACAAGCAATAGAATTAACCGCACCCTGGAGAGGATTGTGAAACAAAACCCATTCAAAACTGTGGGGGAGATTCACAAAGAGTGGACTGCAGCTGGAGTCAGTGCTTCAAGAACCACCATGCACAGACGTATGCAAGACAAGGGTTTTAGCTGTCACATTCCCTGTGTCAAGCCACTCTTGAACAAGAGACAGCGTCAGAAGCGTCTCGTCTGGGCTAAAGACAAAAAGGACTGGACTGCTGCTGAGTGGTCCAAAGTTATGTTCTTTGATGAAAGTAAATTTTGCATTTCCTTTGGAAATCAAGGTCCCAGAGAAGGAAGAGAGGAGAGGCACAGAATCCACGTTGCTTGAGGTCCAGTGTAAAGTTTCCACAGTCAGTGATGGTTTGGGGTGCCATGTCATCTGCTGGTGTTGGTCCATTGTGTTTTCTGAGGTCCAAGGTCAACGCAGCTGTCTACCAGGAAATTTTAGAGCACTTCATGCTTCCTGCTGCTGACGAACTTTATGAAGATGCAGATTTCATTTTCCAACAGGACATGGCACCTGCAAACAGTGCCAAAGCTACCAGTACCTGGTTTAAGGACCATGGTATCCCTGTTCTTGATTGGCCAGCAAACTCACCTGACCTTAACCCCATAGAAAATCTATGGGGTATTGTGAAGAGGAAGATACAATACGCCAGATCCAACAATTCAGAAGAGCTGAAGGCCACTATCAGAGCAACATGGGCTCTCATAACACCTGAGCAGTGCCACAGACTGATCGACTCCATGCCACGCCGCATTGCTGCAATAATCCAGGCCAAAGGAGCCCCAACTAAATATTGAGTGCTGTACATGCTCATACTTTTCATGTTCATACCTTTCAGTTGGCCAGCATTTCTAAAAATCCTTTTTTTGCATTGGTCTTAATTGATATTCTAATTTTACGAGATACTGAATTTGGGACTTTCATTAGTTATCTGTTATAATCATCAAAATTAAAAGAAATAAACATCTGAAATACATCAGTCTGTGTGTAATGAATGAATCTAATATACAAGTTTCACTTTTTGAATGGAATTACTGAAATAAATCAACTTTGTCATGATATTCCAATTTTATGACCAGCACCTGTATTTTATACTATTTAACAAATTTCCTTTACATATAATGTAAAGAGAGACAAACATGGGAAAACAGGTTGGGGGATCCACCTTGTATGTTGTACTTTCTCAGGACAAAAAAAGAGCAGTAAGATATTAAACGATAATGACTTACCACCCTTTTTACATTTTGGCCATGGCCATTATTCACAGTGCAACTTATAAACATGACTTGTTATTCATGCACATTAAAACAATCAGATGAAGGAATAAAGCATTTTTCAATTTTTAATATTTAATGGAAATGCTGTACATGTACACTTAACACTAGAATTACCAGAGCCTACGAGAAAACTTGTAAATCCAGCCCACCGTAAATCCTTTCTTACCTCTCTGCCAGCGTCTTTTGTCCTGTAAATGTGTCGATAAGCAGCCTGCTCTCTCTGTACTGTTCTGTTCTCTGCATCTTCTGGAGTTTGTTTGATATACCACAACACGAAAACAGTGTCAGATCGGAGGTTTGGGGGTAGGGCAGGTAGGTGTTGTGGGAGCTTGAACGTGAGTGAGAGAATAAAACTGAAAAAAAGACACTAACTTTGACTATAAATTTACAGCGGCTGTTACAGATGTAAATAAAATGTATGTTTTCATTGTATAATACTAACAATAAGAGCAACACTCTACTCAAAATCATAAACTTGAGAAGCTGCCAGCATCCATCCCAGAAGCTCTTGATTGGGAATCAACAGTTCTTAGCATTGCACCACGCAAGCTGTCGTATCAACCGCCTACCATAACCTGCTTTCTTTTTTCTTTGGTTATATTCTTGAATAAAAGTGCACTTGTTTTGTTATACTTGTACCTTTTGTGAAAGTGTTTATTTGATATTTGGACTTCAGGCTTCATACCTGTCGTAAATGTAGGAAGGACGGTCCTTGGGTGTGTGTGGGAACTGTTAACATTTGAATCTGATGTTTGTATATAGTGTAGAACTGACCTCTCTGTACTATTCTGTCCTCTGCATCTCCTGGAGTTCAAATGAAATACCACCATGCAGCAACATGAGAACACTGGCCAAGATCGTTAAAAAAAAAAAACCCAAACAAATGCTGTCACTGACTACAACCGCATGAAGGTATGCAAATGAATATAATGTTGCATTAGTGCAACAACGTTTTCCGAAATGTACAATACAGGTCATAGAATGAATTATTCCAAATGTCATATATATCTAAGTGTCTCTTTTTTTGTTAGTGCAGCTTTGACATCATGGATCAGAAGGTGCATACTAATTCAGCATGAGCAGGAACACTCAAGAATAAAACTGAATAAAAAAAATTAATATCCACAGTCATTCTCAGTCACGCACACCACTCACATCCACATCCACAGTTTTCCCAGTCTCGTTCGCACACAAGATCTGACACGGTTTTCAAATAAAGAGGGGGTATAACAGAATGAATTTGTACCACGTCTTTATCTGAAAACGGCGTCAGATCGGCATGGGATTGCTGGTGTGGAAGCTTGAAAATTAGTGAGAGAATAAAACTGAAAAAAAAACTGACAAGTACTATAAATTTACAGACGCAAATCAAATGTATGTTTTTATTGTATGATATAAACAATAAGAGCAGCTCACTACTCAAAATGGTAAATTTGAGAAGCAGCTGATATCGAAACCGTGACCTCTTGATTGGAAGGCAGCAGTTCTTAGTATTGCACCACGCAAGCTGTTGTATCAACCGCCTACCGTAACCTGCTTTCTTTTTTCTTCGGTTAAATTCTTGAATAAAAGTGCACTTGATTTGTTATACTGTACTTGTACCTTTTGTGAAAGTGTTTATTTCATATTTGTATTTCAGGCTTCACATTTAATACATTTCATGTCTACATTTTGTTAATTACTAAAACTTGAAAAACGTTTCTGTGTTAACGTTTTTGCAGAGATTGTTGATGACACTGAACACACATGAAATGTATGTATTCCAAAAGACAATATACTTTTTTACCCTATAAAGCTCCAGCACTTCACTTAAAGATAAACACTGAGAAACATCTTTGCGAATTGAACTGCGGCGGTGGACGGGGGAATGGGATAGCAGGCTGCTTGCTGGTTATCGACACATTTACAGGACAAAAGATGCTGACGGAGAGGTGAGAAAGGATTTAAGGTGGGCTGGATTTACGAGTTTTCTCGTAGGCTCTGTTAATTCTAGTGTTAAAAGGAAATGATGCAACAAAGTATATGATGTATTGGCGAACCACTAAGAATAGAATAGAACTGAACAGAATAAAGAAAACCTGAATCCCAATGAATCAACAAGGTAATTAAAAGGGACAGCTCAGTTATGGGTTACAACTGTGTCAAGAAACACAACTAGGGCTCCTTTATACCAACAGCAATATTACCTGTATAATGCCTTATTGTGACTACCATGTCAGAGGTTTTCTTTATTTTACAATGTTCTTCCTTTTCATCATTCTGGTGTTTGTTAAGACCATATATATTTATTTATCTGTCTGTTTATGTATTGTCACACACGTGCGACTAGGAGAGAGCTGAGTGGACCAAGTGGAGGTAATCACCCGCCAGGCCACGGGTGAGGGGTACACTAAACCTGTCTCTGTTATCTTTGCAGGCCAAATACGGGAAAACCTGCCTGATTTAACATCACTTCTGCTTCTGGCGCCCAGACTGATGTCAGTTCCGATTCCTGTGCCCTGACTGACATCACTTCTGGTTCTCAGCTTTTAAAGCCACCATGTTTACTTATCAGCTCAATCTGAGAACTCAACCAAGCAACACTGCTTATCTTTCTGTTACCCAATTGCAGCCAGGGACAATATACAGGTGGCTGCCTCAAACCTTTTTTTGTGTGTTGAGACGGAGTACAGTGGTGTAGTCGGTTAGGATGATAGTCTCCTTGTGGAACTGGAAGCCAGACCAATACAAAGTCTGTGAACTTGCACATACCCACTACTTGGGAGCATATTTGGGACCTGGAAAAACTTTAGACAGGATCAAGCTCCGATTTTTTTGGCTTGGGATTAATGAGGAGGTCTGCCACTTTTGCATGTCCTGTCTGGAATGTCAATTGCGACAGATTCCTAGGAAGGACCGTGCTCCATTAATCCCTTTACCCTTAATAGATGTCCCCTTGAGCGAATCAGGGTTGACCTGGTGGGACCCCTAGAACCCTCAGCCAGAGGCCATAAATACATAATGATCCTGGTAGATTACGCCACCTGATACCATGACGCTGTTCCCTTGCGCTGAGCTATTTCTAAGGCTATCTCACGGGAGTTGGTAGGGGTCTTTGTGCGAGCAGCATTCCCTAAAGAAATACTGATGGCCTTTCACCTTGGAGATGTTCAGGGAGACAGCTCAGTTACTGAAAATAAAACACCTTGGTATATCATCCTCAAAGCAATGGTCTGGTTGAGAGGTTTAATCAAACTCTCAAACTGATGCTACACAAGGTAGTCAATTAGGACATAAGGAACTGGGATCAGCTCCTCCCCCTCATCCTTTTTGCATATCGGGAAGAACCACAAGCCTCCTCAGGGTTCTCACCATTTGAACTATTGTATGGCCAACAACCATGAGGTATATTGGATAAATTAAAAGAAGGCTGGAAGGAGGAGGCCCTTCTACTCTGTAAATATACTTATCAAAACCATATGGCGGTCTTGGTGCTGATGCTGCCCGATCAAAAGGGAAAATCAGATGCTGTGAAGGCATTATCAGACTTAGAACATGGAATATTAGAACAATGAATCAAGATAAATTGGACATAGTCAAAGCTAAAATGAAAAGGAAAAGGATAGACTTACTTGGAGTTAATTAACTAAAATGGACCCAATCAGGATATTTCCAATCAAATGAACACTGGATTTTCCCCTCTGGTAATGACAATCAATGAAGAAATGGCGTCACGTTTATACTTAACAAAAGACTATTAAACACATTCCTGAAGTACAATGCAGTCAGTGACAGAGTAATATCTATACGCCTGCAAGAAATACTAATCAATGTTACGGTCATTCAGGTCTACGCACCAACAACAGATGTTGAAGAGGTAGACCTTGACAAATTCTATGAACAAGTTCAAGGAGAAATTGAACAGAAATCGCAACAAGATTTGCTCATCCTTATGGGAGATCTAAATGCAAAAGTGGATCAAGAGAGCATCTAAACATTATTGGAATATTTGGACTTGGAGAATGAAATGAAGCTGGAGAAAGATTTATACACTTTTGTACAAGAAATCGGATGTTAATCATGAACACTGGCATTTAATAGAATCAAATTGACTACATCTGCATATGCCAGCTGTGAAAATCTTCAATCATGGCTGTGCTGAATATAGAACTGATCATAACATGTAAGATCAAAGTCAAATTACCAAAAAGGATAAAAGAACAGCTTGCTCCAGAGTTAGACTTGGTTAACATCCCACAAGCATTCTGGAACAATTTATAAAATTGCTTCTCACTGTTAAACACTGAGGAAAAAGATCTGGAAGAACTATAGACAAACATACAAACCATTATCACAGAGGAAACAGGAAAAATGCTAAACAGGAGTCATCAGAACCATGGATATCTGCAGAAACATTGATGATTATATAAAAATAGCCATAGCCAAAGACAACAGGCAAGCTGTAGCTGACATCAGCAAATCATTAAAGATAGCAATCAGGATAGATAAAGAAGCTTACTACCGAAACATATGCACTGAAAAAGAAAAAAGAACATATAAAAGGTAGATCTAGGGCTGTCTATATGAAGATCAAAGAGATGAGAAGAAAATTCCAACTAAAGATTGACATGCTTAAGGATGCCAATGCAAACAGATTGAACGAACTGGCAACGATCAAAGACAGATGGAAAGAGTACACAAAGCAACTGTACAAGAATGAAGTAGCAATACAAGAAGAGCTGGCTGATGCCTCTGATTATTAACCAAACATTCTGGAAGAAGACATTGCAGCTGCAATCAAACATCTCTCAAACAATAAGGCATTTAAATGCAGTAACATTCCAATAGAGCTCATAAAGCTTTCAGAAGCAGCTGTCAAAGCAATCACAGAGTTATGCCAGGATATATGGAAAACCGGAATGTGGATGAAAGACTTGACAGGATCAGTGTTTATTCCTATTCCAAAGAAAGGAGGTGTAAGCGACTGCAGTAACTATAGAACTATTGTACTCATACTGCATGTTAGAAAATTCTGCTAAAGATCTTACAAGGTTGATTATTACCATATGCAGACAGAAAACTGCTGTAAGAACAAGCAAACTTTAGGTAAGGCATGAGAACCGGAGACAGCATTGCTGACATAAGATGGTTTATGGAAAAGGCTAAGTAATACCAGAAAAGCATATACTTATGCTTCATTGACTACAGCAAGGCCTCTGATTGTGTGGATCACCAGAAGCTTTGGGCCGCGTTGAAAAACATGGGAGTACCAAACCATTTAATCAGCATCATAAGAAACTTTTATGCTGTCCAGAAAGCTACAGTCTGAACAACATTTCTGTTCAATCTGTATGCTGGAGCAATATTCAGGAAAACCAGACTTTCTGAATGTGAAGAAAGAAAGAATGAGAATCATTGGAAAGAACATAAACATACACAGAAGCACCACGTTGATAGCAAACAGTGAAGAAGGCATGAAGGACTTACTGAGGAAAGTCAAAAGAGAAAACCAAAACATGGGACTCATACTCAACATGAAGAAAACAAAAATTTTAACAACTGCCAATCATGATCAAGACAGATTTGAACTGGATGGAGATGAGCTACACATGGTCAAGGACTTACTTGGTTCGATGATAAATTCAGCCGTGACAACAACCCAAGAGATCAAACGAAGGATCGTAATGGGAAAATCAACAATGAAGTCACCGGACAAGGTCTTTAAATCAAAGCACTCTTTGTAGTGCTTCTGCAGTGTTTCTGGTACTAAAAAAGTTCCCATTCAGAAAAAATAATATAACATAGTAATTGTCATATCATTTAACTTAAAATGTTTTGTGTTACTATTACTGTAGATGACAACATACAACTAAATTACACATAACTTATCAGAAACAGCACATAATGAAAGTAATAGTACTATTGATATTAATAGTACTATGGAAGAAATTAGTCCTATTGTTATTTAAAATGTACATGACCATTTAACATGTGGGAAATTTTATTTCAGTAATCTAACTTCTACAGGTGGAAATTGCTAATGTTTTCACTGTGAGACTGTTATGCCTGTTCTTCTTTTGAGATAGTAATAGTAATAATAATAGTGATAACAAACACTACATTTGTATTAATTACATACTGTATTACTCTTTGTATGCTGTAACCATTTATTTATGTTTTATAATTCTTTTTCTTTTTTTAATTCATATACAGAACAGGTTGAATGTGGTGCCCTGAAACACAGCCCTTTCACTCAGGAGATGTTGTAGTTTTTCATTTACACTACACTACATTTAACAATTTCATATTTTTAGCTTCTTGAATGCTTCAGTGATTTTTGAGGGTTGTAGGTCAAGCTATTTCATAAGCATGACCAAATTTTCCCCATTCCCTAAAGCTATTTACAGCAGTACTCTGTTAACCTCAAGCAATGTGCAACTTTTTTAGTTTAAGATATTCAGAATTCAAGTGTAAGTAAAATGTTGAGATTTCGGTTAATGTGTGTCCTGGGTAAACAAAAAAAAAAAAACAACACTTACACTGTTTCAACTTTCTTCAAACACATATTATCAGAATTCATTATTTGAGATGTTTGCATTACAGCTACCATGCACTAATATTTTTTTATCATAATAAATAAAGCTAGTGCTTAAGTGGCGAGTGGAGGTATAGATAGTAACTACCTATCTAAAAACTGGGTTATTGAAATTGTCAAGGTCATTGGCTGGCCTCAAATCTCCTTCCTTAACTTTCTTCATACTTAGGCAGCTTTATGTATGAAATTCATCCTTTTAATGTCATCTAGAATCACTCTTATATAAGTATTATTTACCCTCATGCTCTATAACTCCAACATGGTGCATTTTGTCAAAACAATTGTTGCCCTTCCATCCACATGTACAAACTACCTCTGACTATTTATGCTTATCACACCTCCTCACTATATCTTTCCTGCAACAATGTGTGAATCTTCTTTTGCATCAGATAAACTTTACACAGCCACATTTCCATTCTCATTACAGCCTGTTCCAGATTTGTTCCCACTTTAACTGCCCTTACATTCATCATAAAACTTTTCAAACTGCTGGGGCCTTTCCAAAGATTATTGTTGCATTGAGGTTTTTTGTCACAAAAAAAGAGTGATGGGCAATCCTGTGGACAAAAGCTGGTTGTGGATCAGAGTGCCAAAGGAGAATGGCTTGAATCATAAAATCAAATAGATTATCCAAAGCCAGTCACATCACATCTGTATTCAACTTTGGGCTTCAAAAACAAGACAGTGCGTCTCCAGTGAGCACAAAGGAATCAAAACTGGACCATTGAGGCTTAGAAAAAAGTTGCTTGGTTGGACAAATACAGGTTTCTTTTTTACAACATGTTGACAGAGCAATCAGAATATGGCCCAAGTAATATATGTCCACAGAGCCATGGTCACAGTATGAGGTATGGTGATTAGTTTCCAAACACATATTGGAGCCCCAAATGAAGAATGTGTGTCATTGCTGTCAAAGCTCATCACTTCGTAGCTACAACTTATCCACTCTCAGTTTTGATAATGCACCATGCCACAAGGCACAAACCATCAAAGTATATTGAATGGAATAAAATACTGTGAATTTAGATTTTGGTCTTGTCTGTTGTAGGAGATGGATGTGTAGAAGGAGCACCATTAGTAGCAGTGTTATTTTACCTTTTTTTTCTATTATCATTCCAAAGGATCCTGTATTTACTCATCCCAAGAGGATTTAATTATACTCATACATGCAAGTATAAATATGCCTGAACAGCAAACAAAGGAGTATTTGTAGATTCCAGAAGGAATATTGGAGCCAAGTATGACTTTTTCATCCCCGCTGTAAACTACAGCCAATTCCCACCCGAGGCTGCCACATCATCCCCCAGCGGACTTCCAACGCACTGTCAAAGCTGATAATTACTGCCGCTCTTGGTGTGGACACATAATGATATAAAACAAGATATAAAGAATGACAACACTTTTTACTACTTGGACATGGATTCAGGTAGTCAACTTCTAGCGCTGAGAACAAAGGCCTGTGTCGATGTGGTTCTCTATTTACCTGACGAGGTAAGAAGGCGGTATCGTGGCAGCAGAGCCGGCTAAGCGTCTAGTGAGGAAGTGACGATACAAGCCTTCGGTGCCTTCTGTGATCCTGGGAAATTTGAATTCACTACCAAATAAGATCAACAAACTGGCTGCGCTGGTGAAAAATGTCAGGACCTACAGAGAATGCAGTTTGTTGTGTTTTTGTGAAACAAGGCTAACAACTAGCATCCCAGATACCTGGGTTTAGCACTATTAGAGTGGACAGAAACGCAAATACCTGCAGGAAGCAGAAAGGAGGAAGACTCGCTCAATATGTGAACACAAGGTGGTGCAACCCTGGACATCTCCACTTGCTGCAGGGACATCAAACTGTTGGCTGTAAGTCTGCATCCCTACTACTTGCCCAGAGAGTTTGGACACGTCATTGTTGTTATTGTTTACATCCCTCCTCGGGCGGACGTGGAGATAGCAGGTGACATCATCCATGCCGCTGTTGCTAAACTACAAACACAGCACCCCGATGCGCTTGTGTTAATCTCTAGAGACTAACCATTTGATGCTGGACAAAACATTACCTGCCTTCTCCCAGTATGTGGATTGTAACACCCGGGGAAATACGACTATTGACCTACTGTATGCAAACGTTAAAGATGCATACAGTGCCACCCCATTGCCTGCGCTTGGGAAAGCAGATCATAACCTGGTTCTGCTTCAGCCTGACTACAAACCAAGAGTGAGGGAGCTACCTAAAACCACACGCTCATTCAGTATGTGGTCCCCTGATGCTGAGCAGGCTCTGAGAGACTGCTTTGGCACTACGGACTGGGATATCCTGCAGGGATCATATAGTGAGAGCATTGATGAGGTTGTTGACTGCACTACTGACTACATCAACTTCTGTATGGACATTGTAGTTCCAGTAGGAACAGTATGCTGCTATGCTAACAACAAGCCATGGATTACAATTGACATCAAGTGCCTTTTGAACCAGAAGAAAAGGGCTTTTAAAGGCGGTGATCAGCATGAGCACAAGCGTGTGCAGAAGGAGCACCGAGTCCAGCTCAGGGAGGCGAAGGAGCAGTACAGGAGAAACTGGAGCAGAAGTTACAGAATAACAGTATCAAGAAAGTGTGGGATGGGATGAAGATCATCACTGGCTGCAGCTCGAAGCGGGGTGCAACCATCGAGAGAGACGTGGAGAGAGCAAACCTGATAAACAACTTCTTTAACAGGTTTGACCACCCTAACCCACCCTAACTCACCTCAGACTACTGCATCCTCCACCCATCCTTCTGCTCATACCAGCATAGGAGAGTTTCCCCCTACCCACAATTACAGCAGCCCAGTTAAGCAGATAGCTGAGGAGACTTTTGTGCTAGCAAAGCAATGGGTCCAGATGGAGTATCACCACGACTGCTGAAGGCCTGTGCATTGGAGCTGGGGACTCCTCTACCGCGCATCTTCAACCTGAGCCTGGAACAGGGGAGAGTCCCGAGGCTTTGGAAAACATCTTGCATCACCCCAGTCCAAAAGGTGTCACGTCCTGGTGAGCTGAATGACTTCCGGCCTGTCGCTCTGACGTCACATGTGATGAAGACCATGCCCTCAACCCTCTGCAGTTCGCATACCAGGATAAGGTGGGAGTGGAGGATGCCATCATCTCTATGCTACACCGATCCTTCTCCCACTTGGACAGAGGCAGCGGTGCTGTAAGAATTATATTTCTGGACTTCTCTAGTGCCTTCAACACCATCCAACCTCTGCTCCTTAGGTACAAGCTGACAGAGATGGGAGTAGATTCATACCAGGTGGCATGGATCGTGGACTATCTTACAGACAGAGCTCAGTATGTGTGTCTCGGGAAATGCAGATCTGACATTGTGGTCAGCAGCACAGGAGCACCGCAGGGGACTGTGCTTTCTCCGGTCCTGTTCAGCCTATAAACATTGGACTTCCTATAAAACTTGGAGTCCTGCCACGTGCAAAAAGTTCACTGAAGACACTGCTATCGTGGGCTGCATCAGGAGTGGGCAGGTGTATAGGAACCTAGTCAAGGACTTTGCTAAATGGTGCGACTCAAACCACCTACACATGAACACCAGCAAAACCAAGGAGCTGGTGGTGGATTTTAGGAGGTCCAGGCCCCTCCTAGGCCCTGTGATTATCAGAGGTGACTGTGTGCAGAGTGTACAGACCTATAAATACCCGGGAGTGCAGCTGGATGATAAATTGGACTGGACTGCCAATACTGATGCTCTGTGCAAGAGAGGACAGAGCCGACTATACTTCCTTAGAAGGCTGGCGTACTTCAACATCTGCAATAAGATGCTGCAGATGTTCTATCAGATGGTTGTGGTGAGTGCTCTCTTCTACGCGGTTGTGTGCTGGGGAGGCAGCATAAAGAAGAGGAACACCTCACACCTGGATAAACTGGTGAGGGAAGCAAGCTCTATTGTAGACACTGAACTGGACAGTTTGACATCTGTGGCAGAGCGACGGATGCTGAGCAGGCTCCTGTCAATCATGAAGAATCCAATGCATCCACTGAACAGTATCATCACCAGACAGAGTAGCAGCTTCAGCAACAGATTGCTGTCACTGTCCTGCTCCACTGACAGACTGAGGAGATCGTTTCTCCCTCACACTATGTGACTCTTCAGTTCCACCCAGGGGGTAAATGTTAACACTACACAAGATTATAGACTGTTATATGTGCCTCACACTCTCCACCTTGCATTTTTTTTAACTTGCACAACGCTTTTATTGCTCTTTAATTAATATTCTTTTTATCAGTATGCTGCTGCTGGAGTATGTAAATTTCCCCTTGGGGATTAATAAAGTATCTATCTATCTATCTATCTATCTAATAGGGATATAGGGGATATAAAGAAAAAAATAAGGAACCTCATCAAGATAAATGAGGAACAGGATATAAGGATATAAAACACCTGGGGCCTCATGCATAACGCTGTGCGTAGAATTCACACTAAAACATGGCGTATGGACAAAAACGGAAATGTTTGTACACACAATAAAATCCACATGCATAAATCTGTGCATTCGCCAACTTCCACATTATTCCATTCCATAAATCCTGGTCAGTGTGAAAAGTAACGCACATGCACGCGCCTGCTGCCCCACTCCAAACTCCTCCCAGAATTACGGCTCTTTGAATATGCAAATCAATATAAATAGCCCTTAAGCTCATTATTCTGTGAAAAGGCAATGGCAAAAGCACAGGGGGAAACAGAAGAATTTCAGCGAATACCAAGTGGAGGCAAGGAAAAACGTACTATTTGTTGGTTTAAACAGTGGTATAAACAACAAAAGGAAGTTGATCGAGTGACATAGATTGTCAGAGAAACTCAAAAGCTCAAGTTCACAAAGTCGCACAGTGCCCGAAATAAAAAAGAAGTTGTCAGATATCAAAGTTGCTGTGAAAAAGCGAGTTATAGCCCACCGTCTGAGTGTCATATGAAAGCTTATTAGGGTACAGAGAAAAGAAAAAAAAATAGGGACACAGTGGGAAAAATGCTTGAAATGTCAACTTTAATCTCAAAATTTCCAATTTAATCACGTAGTTTATTTTGTCATTAAAGTAGAATATCATAAACTTCATCTTAAAATCATTTAATTTACTAATTTCTCAAATACCTTTGTAACTAAAGTGGTACGTTAAATGCTTTGTTTTGTATGTGTTCTTCTATGTGCTCTATGAGTGTGAATCATTATGTGCTTCTTAAACGGGCTTTCTCTTCCTCCAACTGGACACAGAATCCATTACATTTGTAATATTTACAGTTCTCTCAATAATTTAAATACTGAGATGTATATCTTGATATCATTTTCATGATGATAGGAATTAAAGCATGTTATTAAACATGGAAATACGGTGACACAGTGATTGTTCATGCCTCACCCAAGATGCTTGTTGCGCCGTGCACGACCTTCGATGAAATAATTTATTGCAGCAGTACTGTCTCTTTCAAACGTACTAACCCTCAATTCCTGTCCTTCCATTTCTTTCTCCAAATATCCAATCGCACACAATCAGCTCTATAATTGACGTTAAGCCATCTGTAAGCTGAGAACGCCGATTCTTCAAAACTTTTAAGGAACATTGAAA
>JANRMT010062821.1:7691500-7701642 GCA_026402145.1 Polypterus bichir lapradei | reverse complement strand
GGGGGGGGGGGCTTGGATAGAAGAATTTCAGCAAATACAAAGTGGAGGCAAGGAAAAACGAAGGCCTACTATTTGTTGGTATAAACAGTGGTATCAACAACAAAAGTAAATTGATTGAGTGACATAGCGTGTCGGAGAAACTCGAAAGCTCAAGTTCACAAAGTCGCTCAGTGCCCGAAATAAAAAAGAAGTTGTCACATATCAAAGTTGCCGAGAAAAGGCAAGTCGTAGCCCACCGTCTGAGTGTCATATGAAAGCTTATTAGGGTACAGAGAAAAAAAAGGCACACAGTGGGAAAAAAGCATGAAATGTCAACTTTAATCTCGAAATTTCCACTTTAATCACATAGTTTATTTCGTCATTAAAGTAGAACATCATAAACTTCATCTTAAAATTGTTTAATTTACTAGTTTCTCAAATCCCATCGTAACTAAAGTAGCACATTAAATGCTTTGTTTTGTATTTGATCTTCAATTTGCTCTATGTGTGTATACCACTACGTGCTTCTGAGCTTTCTCTTCCTCCGACAAGACACAGAATCCATTACATTCGGAATATTACAGCTCTCTGAATAATTAAAATACTAAAATCGTTTAATTTACTAGTTTCTCAAGTACAATCGTAACTAAATAGTATGTTAAATGCTTTGTTTTGTATGTGTTCTTCATTGTGCTCTATGAATGTGAACCACACAGGAACAGTAGCACTGCTTTGATGCTGGGTGCCGTCAGTCTGAAAAACCAAGCGCAGAACTTGCATACTCCAGGGTATGAGCTACCGTGGAAATGTGCATGGCTTTATGCCAAGTTTAGGTTTTATACATCGCGATTTGAACGTGTAAACATTCTTACGCAAAATTTTTGTGCATGTGCACCGTTTATACATGAGGCCCCTGGACAGATCCCCAGCTATATTGGTGATAACATCTAATAATTACACAGTTTGTAATGGATCATAACTTATCAGACCCATGGAGGTTTTTAAATCCTAACCTAAGAGCATACTACTATTTCCTCATAGAAAATATTCTTTTTTTCCATTATCAAATCCTGTAAGTATGATGCTATTGTTATCTCTGACCATGTCCACACTCTACACACTCATCTTGTAGGTGGCGTCTTAAATTCCTGTCATCAACTGATGAGAACTGTCCAGAATACATAGCCAAGAAAATGTATTATTCTCTTGAGACAAATGCATCCTCAGACGTCTCAGCAGGCATATTCTGAGGAAACTCGGAAGGCATTTTTAAGAGGACAGATTATTTCATATCTTTTCCACAAAAATAAATTGGAAACCAGGTAGGCATCTGGGTTAATCATCAAAATTACCAGAATAGATCTAGAATATCTAAGGTTTCCAAATAAGGTACTTTATAGGAAAAGGCAGGTTTTGCAATCAGAATTTAACCTATTTACTACTAAAAAAACAGAACAGCTCATCTTTAAATTGTAAACATGAGTGCTGTGGAACTGGATAAACCTCTGAAACTTTTAGAATTACTAGATGCTATAAACTTACTTCAAAGTGCAAGCAGCTGGCACTGATTGCTACCCAGTGGAATTTTATTAAAAAAAGTCAAATAAGTTAGCCCCATATTACTAGAAACATTTATAGAAGCTAAAACAACAAAATTCTACCTCTAACTTTTCATCAAGCATTAATTACCATCTTTTTAAGAAAAAGAACAACCTACTACAGTGTGCATCATACAGACAAATCTCTCTTCTGAATAATGACGTTAAGATACTCTCCGGATATTCTTAAGATATTCTAGCTGGAAGGATTGAGAAAGCTGCTTCCTTCTCTAATATCACAAGACCAAACCGGATTTATTAAATGTAGACACTTACCTTCTAACCTTCAATGTGTGTTTTGTACAGTACATTCACCCATTAAATCTAACACCCCAGAGATCTTATCATCTTTAGACGCAGAAAAAGCATTTGATATGGTTGAACAGGACAACCGTTTCAGCACATCACATAAATTTGGGTTCTGCCCAAACATATGTGTGTGGATAAAATTACTTTATACTAGTCCAAAAGCCTCAGTTTGTATTAACAACATTATCTTAGACTACTTCAAACTAGAACATGTTACTCGACAAGGATGCCCCTTTTCACCTTTGCTCTTTGCAATCGCCATTGAACAACTGGCTGTATACTTTTGAAATGCAGTAGAGATAAAGGGTAATTTTCAGAGAAGGAGTTGAACAGACAATAGCAATATATGCAGACAATATGGTACTGTATATATCTGACCAACAAAATTCTGTGCCGGAGTCCCAGAAGCATTAGCAAATTTTCAAAGTATATCTGGACTTAAAATCAATTTGAAAAAAAGTGTGCCTTTTGTAGTGAATTCTCTAGCACACAATACTAGACTAGACACCTTCCCATTTATCCTAGCAGATCAGTTTAAATATTTAGGGGTAAATATCACAAGTAAATATAAAGCTCTTTTTCAACCAAATTTTGCTGTGTGTATGGAAAAAATTAAATAAGACATAAATAGATGGTTTACCCTCCTTCTTATATTCCCAAGCTTTTTTCCTATTTCAAAGCATCCCCATATATATTGACAAATCATTTGTTAAGAGATTAAACTCAATCATAAACTCATTTATTTGGAATTCAAAACATCCACACAGTCAAAGGGTGACTCTACAACAACCTAAACAACCCTAACCTTAATCCTATAACAACCTAAAGCAGAAGGAGGCATGGCACTACCTTTCAGTTTTATTACTGAGTGGCAAATATACAAGCTATAAAGACCTGAAAATCAAAACAAATTGATGAATATACACAAGCCTGGTGTGCAATAGAAATACTTCTTTATATTCCCTGCTCTGTGCCCCAGTTAAAACAAATTTCCATCAATTCACTAATAATCCAATTGCCCTTCAATCTCTCAGAATAAGGAACCCATGTCAGAAGCACTTTAAGACAGAGAAGTTTTTATTTATTGCACCTCTACATGACAGCCACCTTTTTCCACCCTCTTAAACATATACAGTATTAATGTTTAGAAAATGACCAGGATTAAAACACTTATAGACTTGTACATAGATATTGTCTTCACATCCAACGGACAAATACGTTTCAAATTTAACTTCTCGTCAATAATTCTTCCACTACATTCAAGCTAGAAACTTTGCTGAACAGAGCCTGCCTAATTTTCTTCACCGCCCACCTAGTTCTGTTTCAGAAGAAATACTGATCAGTCTTAAAGACTCCGATAGCATCTGTACAATTTATAAAAATATTTTAAAGTTCCTTCCATTCAAAGACCCCATAGTACATTGGGGAAAGGATATGTCTCTTAATATTTCAGAAAAGGGTGGAAGGCAGCCATGTACAGAATAAACTCTAGCTCCAAAATGTGCAAAGCATTCAATCATTCAACTTAAAATCTTTTATTGACTGCACTTATCTTGTTTAAAATTGTTTAAAATGTTTCAAGGTTAAGATTCAAGCTGTTAAAGTTGCATACTAGTTCCAGCCTCACTGAACATGTTTTGGGCATGCACCAAAAATAAACATTTTTGGACAAAAATCTTTGAATGCCTATCAGACAGCCTTGCAGTCACAATCACTCTGGACCCATTAACAGCTCTGTTTGGTGTACTCCCAGATGGGCTTAAAGTAGAGAAGGACAAATAAACTGTAATTGCCTTTACCTCACTACTACCTTACACAAATGGAAAAATCGCACCCAACCAATTTTAAGTCAGTGGGTAACTGATGTTCTATACTATTGGAAAAAATCATATTTTCACTTAGAGAATCTGTTGAAAACTTTTTAATCAATAACATTTTACAATAAGCTTCCATTTCAGGGAAAAGGATACTCTTGTTGCTTTTATTGTTGAGTAGCTTATATGGAATGTTATTTGCTTGTAATAAAAATCAAGAAAAAATAATTAAAAAAATACTGTAAATTTAGTTCTTCACAGGCCTCAAATTCCCTGGAACTGAATCCTAGTGAGAATTTTTGGGATTAAGCTGAGTTGTTCACAGCAAGATGATGCAGCCATTCAATCTGCAGCAACTGCAGTCCTGAAGACAAAAATGGCACATCATGCTCCTAGACAGGTCTTACCTGATAAACTGGCAATTTAGTGTATATACAATACAGTATCTATATATATATATAGAGATAAATTAAATGATTGCATATAAATATATACTAGGAAACACATGGACTTCTGGTCCGGCACCACTTTTCTGTTTGTCATGTCACTGTATATTTTGTTGTATTTTCCTATTGCAGAGTCAATTTTTACTTTTTTCACTTTTACATTTGCTGCAGTATACTGTCATCTCATTATTTCTCATTCATCATCAGTTAAAAATATCATCCATTTATACTGATGCAGAGCTGATTCTTTACGGATTGGAACATTTGCCTGTGGACTATCAGTGCAACCTGTGAAAAGGTGAGTCGCAGTCCACCGTCTGTTTATTCTGTTTCAGACAATATTAAAAAAACTTTTTCCCATGCTCAGAAGGTGATGGGACTGCTGTGCCAAGCACATTTGTGGATGCTGGCTGCACACACAACTCTGCCTTGGAAACCGCTGGGAGGCCATCTGGCTATATGCTGACAGACTCTTCAGGAGTCACAAAATGCAATAGTGGATGCTATAAGAGATGTGGCCAATGAACTAAAGAATATAATGTTTGTACTATGTGATATTGACCACAAATGAAATTAATTGGTAAAAAATAAATGCTGCATGGGATTACTTATTTTTACATTCTGCCAATTACATTCAAACAAAGCTATAACACTGTCTGATCTGGCTGATCATTTGATGAGTCAGGTTCATCATAGCGCATCTGTTCAGTTACATGCTTGCACACTGCAACACACTGTCTGTACACTATAGAGCAGGATATTAACAGATTGGAAATGCTTTCTATTTACATAAGTAGTTTCCTTCTCTTAAGGTGCCTTCATAGTGTAGTGACTGCGAGCTCCACAACGGACCGATTCTCTGCTCTTTACTTTGAGGTGACTCACTATCCTTAAAAGGACTGTTTGCCTTTTGCTGCACTAGTTGGAAAAAGCACCAGCAACTGTGCAACGCTGGATTTTTATAGGTTTTACAGCTTTTTAAGATATCAGCTAATTCTTTTGGTGATTCATCCCTGCCTGATGTAACCTGTCCAGCATTGTTGTGCGTGTAGTTGACCGCTCCGATTACATTTGGAAAACCAGACGTTGCTGCAAATTGCACTTTTATGTTTGCCAGTTCAACCACAGTGTAACGGAATATTATATATCTGGATAAGAAGCAGATAATACCATCCTAAACAACTGGCATGGCGTGACTAAGCGATGATTGTGAAATACCTAATCGGTAAGCAAGTTAAAGTTGAAAAGCTCCTGTGGCTAAAAATCCAAGAGTGGACAGAACTTGCAAATGATCAGGTACAGCACAATTCCTCAAAGTCTGCCTTTGTAAAGCCAGTGCCAGTTCAGCACACAGCTCCAAAAGAACAGCTCTTGGAAATTGAAATCATCTCAAAACATGCGCTTTCTTCTAATTCTTCCATTTGTGATATCTTCTAACAACACTAAAGCAGCCATGGTAGTTGAAATAGTTTGGCCATTCCATGCACAATTATATTGTTACAGAATGATTACAATCAAGTGAATTAAATTTGTAAATAATATGCAATTAATTTAGATGTATTTGATAAACCCCGCATCATAAGATGTGAATTTAAAAAATAAAAGTAGACCATAAAAACAATAGCACTGCTTTGACGCAGGTGTGCCGCCAGTTTGCAAAACTGAGCAGAAAATGTGGGTGGCTTTACACCAAGTTTAGTTTTTCTACATCTCGAAGTGAGCATGGAAATGGGCGTACACATCATTTTTGGGAATATGCACCATTTATAGATGAGGCCCCTGGAAGGGACAAACTGAAAAAGCAGGTTTTCCAAAGAGGAAGAGAAAGGGAATCAGTGGTTTTCTAGCAGAAGAATAGAAAAAGTGACATAGAAATTATTCCTGAGCTGAATAATGAAGCTATAAAGCAAAGAAAAATCTAAGAGGACAAAATGGTGGGAAAGAAAAGGAATATTAGTAGAGATAAGGAATATCAAAAAATCTAATATTTCATGCCTGAACTTCAATACTTGAGGGGACCAATATTAGTGTCTTGTTAAAAGTGACAGTGTCTGGAATCAAACATATACTGTAACATAATGGTACATTGAATACTGCATAAGCAATGCAATTTAAATAGGAGGTGTTAATAATTTGAATATATACACACAAAAAATTACCACACACTTTAGATTGGTAGAAAATGTCTGGAAAAACAAAGGACAGAATCTGCCAGTTTTAGGCCAGTTGCTGTAATAGACAAAAATGACCAAAAATAGATATACAATTATAATGTAACCATAAGAGCACAGACATAATTACAGAAATTGAAATCTGCAAATACAATACAGTGATCCACCCTGTGAGCTATGTATCCAATCCAAAGAGCAACAGCATAACAGGGCACAAGCACAGATGCCCACACTAAAGCAATTTAGAGATACTAACAGTTTTCACCTGACAGAGTACGACTTTGTACATTGAAAGAAAAATAAAACCAGCAATTTAAAACAATGCTTTATAATTTAAGACATGTGTCAATTAGCTCAATTACACCAAGTGAAAAAGTAGTCAGTTTGAACTTTCATGCAGTGAGAAGAATACATCTTTAACATTAACAAAATCAATTAAAAAAAGAGTATTTACGGCAATAATAAAACTTCTAAAAATGTGGCTTTTACAGATTTTCATGAAAATTTTTGACATTGTTAATTTAAATGTTTTAAAAAGTATGTAGTGAAAAATGCAATGCATCTGTGGTATAGCGGGTCCACAGCTTGCTTAGTAAAGGCCATTTTTTTAAATAAATCACCGATCTCGTGGCGGTTTAGCGAGGGGGCATTGGGCCGTATCAGGCCGCGGGACAATCCGCAGTGTGGGCGTTTCTCACCGAGTGCACAGGTGAGGGACTGCCCACATTCGTGATTGCTCCCGTGGCTAATTTGCTATGGCCCCTCGCATTATAAAAAAGAAGCGCGAGTCAGATCAGAGAGGAAAGAAAGGAAAAGAGAAGACGGAGGTTAGAGGGAGCGAGGAAGCAGGCGGTGCAGGAGAGACAGACACGCGGTGCGTGCGTGTGGTGAGCGCGCGTACGAGCGCTCGAGGGCAGCTGCGAGGAAGCTGGGTGTTAGGCCGACACCCAGGTGTTGGAGTTGTTGTTGCTCCCGCTGAGCGACCAGGTAGTGGGAGTGACCAGAGGAAAGCAACGAGCCGCGGAGGGCCGGAAAGGCAGCGGAAGTCGGGAGGCTTGGTGGTTGAGTCCCCAATGTGTGCGTCCTGGCCATTGGTGGAAACTAAGTCTCGGGGACTGGAATGAGTGCCAGACCGAAGCCAGGGATCGGGAGGTCTCCAGTCTCGCGTGTGTAAGAGGAGGGCAGCTGCAGAGAACGTCTTGCCTGCTGCTAAGCCCTAACGGGATAAGCAGGTGAGACGCTACCAGAAAAGCACCGGACTTGTTGTTGTTGGTTTTACGAACTGCTTCCAGAGGAACATTTTAACCTCGTTTTAAAAGGATTGGTTTTTTTTTCTATTTATTGTTTTTACCCCCACTTTGTCTTTTATTGGATTATTTATTTATTTGAACTGGAGAAGCACTGCACTATTTATTTTGAACACCTGTTTTGTTGACTCTTTTAAATAAAAGCACTGTTTCACTTTTTACCATTCCCTTGCTCAAATGTTTATTGCCTTCACTGACTAGCTCATCGGTGACATTACCGATGGTGTTGGTTTCAAGTGCTTCCAACAGCAATGGGAGTGTGGAGCCTGAACCTGCATCGTCACAGCATCTGAGACAAATCCCATCATATTTGTAAACCCTCACAGTTTCCACTGCATCTAGTAAATGTCCCATGACTCTGCTTAGGATAAATATAATTATTCAGATGGTAGGACTGTTTTAAGCTGGTTATTTTTTTAAGTGCAAATTGAAAGTATTAATGTAAGGTGTCACTATATGCCTGATTCCAGGGAGGTTGGTTACCTTTTTTGTATTCTGAGCTAAATAGAGTATATATGCTTGTTTACATTAAAACTACTCCAGATTTAAGACAACAAAAAATGTTTCACATAAAAATACACATAATTAATACTTTTTGGTGCAACATATATTTAACACATTGAGAACAAGTACTTCTCACATGTATTGCCTCTACATTCCAGTAAGATGGCTGGCCAGCTGGAGATAGTGTTGTAGAAACATCCACTCACATAATAAGAAGTGACTAGCATGATGACGCCCAATCACTTGCTGCATCCAAATGGTGCCATCTTTCGCCTTTATGCATGGTGCAGCTGCATTGTTCTTATGTATGACTGAACGTTTCTTGCAGGGAGGGCTTCTGTTCTCTTTCTCCGATGTAGAACCCTCATCCTCATCTGAGTTCACCTCTGTTATAACATGTCTTTATTTGAAAATTAACAGTGTCAGATTGGGGGGAATGTGAACGTTACTGAGGCAGTCAAAGTGGATAATGAAACAAATAAATTTACAGGGGATGTTACAGACTCAAATAAATCAAATTCATGAAGGACTGGGGACCAAACCTGCCACCTTCTGACTTGGTGACAGCAGTTCTTACCTCTGCACCAGCCAAGCAGACATATATGTATATGTGTGTGTGTGTGTATGTGTGTGTCGTACCCTATCCCAATTTCTTTTACTTCGGTTAAATTCTAGAACAAAGTGCACTTGTTTTGTTATACCTGTGTCTTTTATAAAAGTGTTTATTTGATATTTGGACTTCAGTCTTCACACCTTATACATTTCATGTCAGCATTTTGCCAATTATTAGTAGAACATGAAAAAAAAAAATTCTGTTCTAGTTATGTGTTCAACATTTCTTGCCTCGCATTTCTTGTCATCCTACATTTACATAGATTGTTGTTGTAGACACAGAACACACATGAAATGTATGTACTCCAAATAACAATACTGTATATTATTTACCCTATACAATTCAAGGCACCTCACACCCAGACAAACAGACTTCAGCTGAGAGAACTTTGTGTACGACTAAAGCCGCATTGGTGGGGGATGGGACAGCAAGCTGCCTACTGCCGGTGCTGATTGACACATTTGCAAAACAAAAGGATATATGTGGAGGTGCAAGTGAATTTAAGGTGGCCGGGGATTACAATTTTTTTCATAGACTTCAGGTATTCTAGTGTTAAGAAAAGAGTTAAAAAAAGAAGCTGTGAAGGAAAAAACAGCTTTATAAGACATACAAGACTAATAACTCCAATGTGAATCATAGGGCGTATGAGAATATGAGGGCAAACATTAAGAAGGATATTAGGGATGGCAAAAGGCAGTTGGAAAGGAATATAGCAGACTAGCAAAATACCCGGGCTTCGCAGCGGAGAAGTTGTGTGTTAAAGAAGTTATGAAAAAGAAAAGGAAACATTTTAATAATAACGTAACATGATTGTCAAAGTAATTGTTTTGTCACTGTTATGAGTGTTGCTGTCATCAAGGATTTGATTATCATTATTTCTTTCAATCAGATTCGTATTTGGAGGACGTGTTGTGTTCAAGTTACATTCCGTGTTTGTCAACCGTTGTAAAGATAACAGGTTTTATTCATCGAAGTGTTCACTACCCAAATCGCTATGCGAGTATTTAGCGGCAGCGTCTCTATTAAGTTGTGGATTTGCCTGAGAGTATTTAGCGACAGTGTGTCTATTAACTTGTGGATTTTTCTGCGAGTATTTGGCGGCAGCGTCAGGAAGTTGTTTTCGTCTAGCTACATCAGAAAATGTACCACGATGTCTGACACACCACCTTTTTAGTGTTTTCTCACAGCTTGGATTGCTGCTGTCATAATCGGTTTGAGTCTACACACATATATATATATCTCTACATACATATCTACATATATATACATATATACATATATCTATATACATATCTACATATATACATATATACACATATACATATATATATATACACACCTATCTACATTATATATATATACACATACATACATACACACACACAAATATATATATATATA
>JANRMT010062821.1:7621020-7691490 GCA_026402145.1 Polypterus bichir lapradei | reverse complement strand
GAGCGGCTGGGTGCAGCTCGATACTTGACTACTCTTGATATGACGAAAGGGTATTGGCAAATTCCCTTAACAGCATCTGCAAAAGAAAAAACGGCCTTTAGCACCCCTAGTGGACATTGGCAATACAAGGTCCTCCCATTTGGGCTGCACGGGGCCCCTGCGACCTTTCAACGTCTGGTGGATAGAGTGCTGAAGCCCCACCAGTCCTATAGTGCCGCCTACCTGGATGACGTCGTCATCTATTCCGGCACCTGGGAGGAGCATCTATTGCAGGTCTCTGCTGTCCTCGTGACATTAGCTAAGGCCGGCCTCCGCATTAACCCCCGTAAGTGTTTTTTTGGCTTAAAGGAGGCCAAGTATTTAGGTTATCTGGTGGGATGAGGACAGGTGAGACCCCAATGTTCCAAAGTCAAAGACATCCTGGAATGGCCCCGTCCGAATACCAAGAGACAGGTGCAGGCTTTCTTGGGGCTGGCGGGGTACTACCGCCGGTTCGTACCCCGCTTCTTCGAAAGGGCAGCACCCTTGACTAGCTTAACAAAGAAGGGGGCTCCCCTGCATGTGGTATGGAATGACAATTCGGAACACGCATTCAGTGACCTGAAAAAGGCCCTAACGTCGGCACCTGTATTACGGACCCCTGATTTTGGGTTACCTTTTATCCTCCAGACCGACGCTTCGGACACAGGCCTGGGCGCCGTGTTGAGCCAAAGTGTCGATGGTGTCGAACACCCCGTGATGTACCTAAGCCGGAAACTGCTGGACCGAGAGGCCAGGTACGCGGCGGTGGAGAGGGAAGCCCTGGCCATTAAGTGGGCCGTGACTTATCTCCGGTACTACCTGTTGGGTCGCGAATTCACTCTGGTGACTGATCACGCTGCGCTTCAGTGGACGTCCCTCCACAAAGAGCCGAATCTGCAGATCACCAGGTGGTTCCTGGACTTACAGCCCTATAAGTTCACGGTCACTTACCGCCGTGGCGGCATTCAGGCCAACGCCGATGCCCTCTCTCGTGTCCACGACCTCTCGGTTAGGTCCGCCCGACCTGACGGTCTTGGGCTGAGGGGGTGGTCGTGTCACGCATGCGCGAGTAGGAGGCCGCAGACGGACCTGAAACCGCTTCGAAAGACGTTCGCCGGCAGGGAATGGCGGGGTACTAATCTTTCTGCTTTGTCTTTCAGGAAAAAAGACGCTCCGCCATCATAGCCTACCCGCAGTACGTCCACTTCCGCCCTTCCTCCGCCATCTTTCCTGACGTCAGCAATCCCGTCCTCCCTCACACTTCCTTCCCAGCATTCCTCCACTTCCGGCTCCTCCTCTATAAAATGGACGTTTATGAACGTTTATGTTTGTATTTTTGACCTGTTTTGTTTTTTGGAAAAATTGTTTACAGTATACGGGGCCGGAAACCCCAACCCTTTATGCTGCGTTCTCTTTATTTTCACTATATATATATATATATATATATGTGTGTGTGTGTGTGTGTGTGTGTATATATATATATATATATATTGTGGTGCCCCGGCTGGCGGGGACGGAGGGGGCAAGAGCGGCGCAGACCAGAGGGGCGCCCTGGAGCCCTGGCTGGGACGCCCAGGAGGACCAGAGGAGGGTTTGTGCCTCCTCCAGACCGCGAGGGGGCGTCCGCCCTGGTTATGTTGGGGGCCTCGGGTAAAGGGCTTGGAAGCCCAGCCCTGTAGGGACCCGTGGCCACCGGCAGGCGGCGCCCCAGTGCCTGAATATCCCGGGAACCCAGCACTTCCGCCACACCAGGAAGTGCTGGGGGGAAGACGACAGGGGACACCCGGATGGCTTCCGGGTGCGCAGCCGGCACTTCCGCCACACTGGGGCGTGGCTACGGAGGAATGCCGGGAAGCAGCTGGAGCCCATCCGGGTTCCTATTTAAGGGGCCGCCTCCCTCCAGTCATCGGCGGATGTCGGGTGGAAGAGGACAGAGCTAGAGTGAGGACTGGAGGCGGCCAGGAGAGTGGCACAGAGAACTGTGAGGCCTGGACGTTGGGGGATCGGTGCAAGAGGCACTGGGGTTTGAGAGCACGTTAAAACTGTAAATATTGTGTGAATAAAGAGTGTGTGGTGGAACTTACGATGTCCGTCTGTGTGTGTCTGGGCCAGCGTCCACAATATATATATATATATATAACTGATCACCCATTGGTCTCGCTCACTGAGTGCAAGGGAAAAAAAATAAAATGTAGTCTATAAGTTATTAAACAGTAAAACATTAACGTTTTAAGAAGTAAAGAGACATTGAGCACCACTGGAGTGGTTTCGGGTAAGCTACATTTTAAAGACGGTATAACATAACAGGTAAGTAGTACTAACAGCAGCTAAAATGTATATGGATCATCTCTCGGTAGTTGATCCCTTTTGAAAGGCGCTACACGATGGCTGTGGTATAGAAATTACATTTTCTATGTGAACGTCCAAATTTCTGCCTGTGGTAATGTGCTTTACCGGCATTACCAGCAATTAAAGAAAATTAGTTTTGTGTCCTCTGCAGTGTTAAGAGAGAAAGGCTTTGGTTTGGGATAAAAGGAAAAAAGGTATAAAGGAAGGAAACTTGCCTTTTTCTTTTATATAGTGTAGAGAGACATCTTCGCTGACGATATGAGTGCCTTTTGGGGAGCGTTGCGGCGGGTCTCGTGTAGACTGGAGAGACAGCCCTGCCATTGACTGGCCGGGATGGCACTGTCGGTCCTCCACTCCTGTACGTGTCTTCATAATCCGACCTGACGACCTCATAATCGTATACGTGAAAAAGAAAGTGCAAAGCGCCTTAATATTAGTTTGCCGCAGTCTAGAAATGGGATCCCGTGTTTGCAGTTGTCTGGGCTATAGCTCAGGGGAAGGAGGAAAAAATTAAAAGTGTTTACTTTCACTGAAGGCAGAAGCGCAGTCAGCATCTCAAAGGCCGGCACAGCTACGCACGCGCGCGCCAGCTGCTCGACTTTCATAGTATTTTTGCAGTGTAGGAGACGCCACTTTTTGCAGACATGTTCACATGATCAAAAGTCTTTGCGCTCTTTAGAGGTCTTGCTTGTTCTCTGCGTACTGCGTTCATAGTCAGTTCACGTAAGCAGCTCGGAGTACATGCATCGAAGCTTCTGAGATGTGCCTGTGCTATCTCGTGCAATCTCGCAATGTCCACGGCTTTATTTAATGTTAGCTAAGACCCGGCACTTAAAAGTTTCTTTCGCAGTTTCGCTGAGTTTGTGTCAAACACCACCCTGACTATCTGATCTTCGTCTGAATATTTAGTGGCAGAGGCAGAGTGTTTCTATTGGATTGCCGCTGAGGGATGGCCTTATATGGGCAGGCACTCAATTACGTGGGAGGCGTGATGACGCGAGACGCAAGACGCAACTCCGCCTTACACGGCGACTGAGCTGCCAGCTATGGCCGTATACAGTATATGAAAGTAGGTTCCAGTTATGACCGTTACGCGTTGAATTTCGAAATGAAACCTGCCTAACTTTTGTAAGTAAGCTGTAAGGAATGAGCCTGCCAAATTTCAGCCTTCCACCTACACGGGAAGTTGGAGAATTAGTGATGAGTGAGTCAGTCAGTGAGTCAGTCAGTCAGTCAGTGAGGGCTTTGCCTTTTATTAGTATAGATAATGTGAAAGACGACATTAAGAGTTTCTTTCAGTATTTTATTAGTAAAAGAACAGTCAATGAGGAGGTGAAGTGCATCAGGAATAGTAAAGGGGAATTAAAAGATACAGACAGTGAAATAGCGGACACTCTAAACTTGCATTTTTCTGAGGTCTTCACAAGTGAGGAAGCGGATAAAATCCCAGTGGTAAATGGGACTACTAATGAGGTACTGAAGGATTTAGAAATTGTAGAGGGAGAAGTACTGATCAGATTAAATAGGCTGAAATCAAACAAATCTCCAGGACCGGATAATATATACCTTTGAGTTCTTAAGGAGTCTAGCGAGTATATGTATAAACCCGTGCCACATATTTTTAGGAAGTCACTGTGCACTAGGGAGATTCCAAAGACCTGGAAAATGGAAAATATTAGGCCGTTATATAAAAAGGATGACCGGGCAGATCCAAGCAACTATAGGCCAGTAAGCTTAACGTGCATCACAGTAAAATTAATGGAAGGAATAATTAAGGACAAGATTGAGCAGCACATGGCAAGTACAGGAGTTTTTCTGAACATTCAGGATGGGTTCAGAGGAGGGAGGTTGTGTTTTACTGACATGCTGGAATTGTATGAGAAAGCAACAAAAGGATAAGATCAATGTGGAGTATATAATATTATTCAGCTTGACTTTCAGAAAACATTTGATAAGGTGCTACATGAGAGTTTGGATTACAAACTAAAAGAAGTTGGAATTCAGGGTGATGTTTTTAGATGGGTGCAGAATTGGCTTAGACACAGGAAACAGAGGGTGATGGTGCAAGGAACCTTATCAGAATTGTCTGATGTTAATGGCGGTGGTCCTCAGGGTTCAGTGCTAGGGCCACTGCTATTTTTAATATATATAAATGATTTAGATAGGAATAAAGCAGATAAATTGGAATCTGTTAAATCATTACAGAAGGACTTGGACAGCATACAGGCTCGAGCAGATTTGTGGCAGATGAAATTTAATGTTAGTAATGTAAAGTATTACACAAAGGAAGTAAAAATATTAGGTTTGAATACACAATGGGATGTCTGAAAATCGTGAGTACACCCTATGAAAAGGATTTAGGATTTGTAGAGGACTCTACGCTATCAACTTCCTGACAGTGATCAGAAGCCATTAAGAAGGCAAACAGAATGTTAGGTTATATAACACGATGTGTGGAGTACAAGCCCAAGGAGGTTAAGCTCAAGCTTTATAATGCACTGGTGAGGCCTCATCTGGAGTTACTGTGTGCAGTTTTGGTCTCCAGGCTACAAAAAGGACATAGCAGCACTAGAAAATGTCCAGAGAAGAGTGAGTAGGCTTGATTCCAGGCCAAAAGGGGATGAATTATAAAGAAAGATTAAAAGAGCAGTTTAAGTTCAGTTCAGTTTAAGCAAAAGAAGATTAAGAGGTGACATGATTGAAGTGTTCAAAAATTCTTAAGGGAATTAGTACAGTTGATCGAGACTGTTATTTTAAAATCAGTCCTTCAAGAACACGGGAACACAGAAACTTGTTAAGGGTAAATATTGTACAAACATTAGGAAGTTTTTCTTTGCCCAGAGAACCATAAACGCTTGGAATAAGCTACCAAGCAGCGTGGTAGACATTAAGACTTTAGGGACTTTCAAAGCTAGATTTGATATTTTTTTTAGAAGAATTATGTGGATAGGACTGGCAATCTTTGTTGGGCTGAATGGCCTGTTCTCGTCTATATTGTTGTGATTTTTTAACTTTGTCTTCTTTCCTCACAATGCCAAGAAGCTACTCAATAAGGGCACCTAGCTCTGCACTTCTGGTCTGACCACCATAAAAGCAAGGTGTCCTATAGAAAATGTCCTTTTGAGGCCAGAGCAAGCCAAATTAAGGAACACCATTTTATTTGAAACTTAGGCATCTCAGTTGATGAGAAACCTCAGTTTGGGGATTAGCACAAAGCTGTGCATTTTTATTTCATTTATTCATTCTTTTCCTTTCATCTGCCGATGAATAAAAGGGGTGACCCAGTTGGCGTCCTAAAAATCCTTTATTTTTGAGACTGTTATTCCAACACCCAACCACACGTGGTATAGTCAGCAAGATTGTCAGGCCCCTAATGATGGCTCAGCCAGTAGGGCTAGCTGAAAAAAAAGTGGCGCAGCAACTAGTGGACCAACTTTCACAGCTGCCTGCACAGAAAGTGTAAATGATGGACGCAGAGGCACGTTGCAGACACATTTGACAGAGGGCAATTGGCAAGAGGGCAATATACTGTCCAGCTGCTTGTCCCTATGAGGTCTCAGGAAGACATTGAGGCTTACGTCTTAATTTTCAAACCTACAGCCACACAGCAGCACTGGCCGCAACGTAACTGGAGTCACCCGTTGGTTCCTTTCCTAACGAGCGAGGCATAATGCACCTACTATGATCTTGATGAAGAGCTGGCAGCTAATTACATCACCTTAAAGAGTGAAATCTTAGCCCAGTATTGGTTTGACTCCCACCTACCAGATCCAGTGTTACTAGGAGTGGAGATTTGATCCTGAGCAGCCCGCGAAGGCTTAAGACTTTGATCTCTGTGGGAGGATCACATGGTGGATGCGGTCAGGTGAGAATACCCCAAAATGCATATTAGAGATGGCCACAGCTAACTTTTAGGTACAAGCCATCCCTGAATATCTAGTCTGATCGAAGTTCGAAGACAATCCAGAGTGCATATGGAGGCTCCGGTGGATATCATCAAGTGCCACCACTCAGCCAGCAAGACACCGCACCCGCTCCAACTGGAGCAGCTGGAACAAGAACCCCTCAAGAGATGCAGAGTAGCCTCCACGAAAGAGGGAGTGGTCCCCCCTCCCACTCTGGTGCTACTAATGTGGTGAGCAGGGACATACCCTAGCGACTTGCCCGAAGGGAGATAACCACTTGGAGTGGACCAACATAGGAAGGTACTATTATGAGGCCATGACTAACCCTCACATTTCTCCCTTTTCAGGATTGGCCAGACTAAATGGACACCTGATCCGTGATATAATACTGGCAGCAATTATCTATTATGGATAATGAACATCACCCTCTATATACCTGTTACTTTGCTAATTGTATTATTTGCACAATTCTCTGTTCTTAGATATGCTTAAATGTTTGTATTTACCTTGGTATAATTAATTATTGGCTACTGGTACTTGAATTTCCCTGGGAATCAATAAAGTATCTATCTATCTATCTATCTATCTATCTATCTATCTATCTATCTATCTATCTATCTATCTATCTATCTATCTATCTTTGCTGCTAGCTGCTATGTCCAGTCCGAAAGTGGACCAGTCTCACATGTATTCATGGCGAGGCCAGGGACTACTCCACCACAATCTTTTGGATAGTGGTCTGAGGACAATGAAGTCAAATGCATTTGGTAGTGCTGCCGAAGTCTCCTTATGCTCTGTTCCCGTCCCACCTCATCACAAGACACCAAGGATTCAGCTGAAAGCCTCCTTGATACTCTCTCTTCTCTATGGCTTCATTTCCACCAACTACCTGGCTCCTTTAAGCACAAACAGTGGAATGATGATGAAAACATGCCAGAAATGTAGTGGCAGCCATTAATGGGCACACCACCAATGATTCCACACCTCTCACAACACAGTTCGTCACTGAAAATGATCTGTTGTATCAGGTGATAGACAACCCAGGATGGGATAAAGAGCCAACTTGTCCCCGTCAGATCCACCGGGAGATATACGACCTGGCTCACGCTGATTTAATTGGGGTGTACCCCCAAAGAAATCCTCAAGATCAGAGGATGATGTTTTCTTGATGGACCTTCAGGGAGGTCACCAGGCTACTCCGCATCTGCCACTTCAGTACATCTATTTACCATGTTCAGACAGATGTGGACGAAGGTTCAAACAAATAGCAGGCAGACACCAATTATAATAAGCAGAATCTTTATTTCTGACTTCTTGGTGAGCAGAGCGGCTTTTCCTTACAGAGAGAAAATGCAAGGAAGGCCCCCAACAAGGAGGGTTCAGCTGCATTTTTAACAAAATCTTCAAAGAGAATGGTTAGAAAAAAATAGATCAGTTCCATCCAAGGCCACAGAACATTCTTTACAAAATTTGTTGATTACAACGGAAATCATAAATTCTAGTCTTATATTTGGAATGAAGCTTATCAGAAAACTTGTCATACGCTTGGCATCTTACTTGGATGATAATCTAGACACTGCTGAAGCAGCTGGGAAGAGTCAAAAACTGCATTCCACACCGGCAGCTCTACCCTAATAAGCACACTTATTTTTATCTGTTATAATAATACCAAGGTATACAGAGAACATGCAGATTTTCATACAGAAGCTAGCAATAGATTTTAACTTCCATTCCACATTCCCCCCTTTTTAAACTTAAAAGTTTAAATAATAAGAGAGTTTAAGATAAACAGTCCACGTCGAAAGAAGACCTAGAAGAGAATTGGGCCTGGGAAAGAAGATGCATGCGTTCTGTGTGGAGGAAATAAGCTTTAGTTATTGAGGCAGTGAAAAACATCTGGATAAAATAACGGATTAACGGAATAAGACAACTGCAAATCAAAAGAATAGTTAAAGCAACTAAAAGGGAAACAAAAATGGATTTGAACCATTGGCCCCAAGAGCCAAAAGTGGATATAAACCATTCATCAAGAGGGGTATCGATGCCTGAGTTTTCAGCCAATTCTAGGGAGAGAGCGGTCAGACCAGCGAGGGCACAGGTAATGGAACCATCAGGGGCAGTATTATTCGGAATGTACGTACAGCAAGCATCTCCAAACATAGCACAAACACCACCTTTTTCAGCTAGAAGCATATCTAGTGCTAGGCGATTTTGCCAGGTCATAAGGGAGGTTTTATCTAATTGCTCATGTATTCCTTCAACAGCTTCTTTAGTAAAATTCAGGAAACGCTGTTGATTGTAATATAAATAATTTATCCAATCCACATTTTTATTGATAGTGATTATGGGAAAAAGAGATTCAATACCAGCAGCTACTTGATCTCTTGCTTTAAATTTGTTAGGGACACCTCTAGGCACACCTATTGAGTCAATATACACACCTGGACCATGTAATGAGAAATTTGCAACAGATGCTAAGGATCTACGAACACGATGTAAATGGGGAGAGGATGGAGGTTGTTGGCCATGAAGGGGAAGGAGACAGAAAGGCATGACCAATTGTACAAGAGCACAGGTACCAGTCCATTCAGGTGGGAGTATGTCCAGTAATTTAGATCTTCGGCACATCCACCAGACATCCGCACGGGCGGTGGCGTGGGAGGTGAACCAACTAAAGGAAATGTTATTGGGGAAAAAGGTAGAGGCATTGATAGAGACGTTGTAAGTAAAGGAGCACCACGGGGAGCAAGGGAGCCAAGGAAAACGGCATTCTTCTTAGGGGCGGCTCGAGTGAAACAAGTGTAATTGCCAATATAGGGACGGAACATAGGGGGAGTCATAGGTTGAATTGGGGGAAAAAGGGTATGCAAGGTATGACATTTGGGATTCGTTGGAGGGAAAGTGGTAGTAAATAGGTAAAGCAAGCAAGGAAGGCCAGTGGGGTCTGAGGGATCAGTTAAGGGAAATGTGGTAGTGGCAAGGTGAGGGCGTGCAGTGGCACATGCATATGGATTGGTTTATCTGTCGCGCAGAATAGAGGACCCACTGAAGCCATCGGTTCTGGTCACTGTATCCAGTTTCTATGGAGAATGTAGAGGAAAGGGTGGTGATATTTAGAGAAATAATGTGCGGGTAAGTCGTCAGGAGGAGGTGTAGCAGGGATATTTGAGCTAAGTGAGATAAAAGCTGGTTGTGTCTCTGTTACCTGTATAATAAATTTTCCAAGGAGATCTGTGCCAGAAACATGGGTCCCTAATATACACTCACCTAAAGGATTATTAGGAACACCTGTTCAATTTCTCATTAATGCAATTATCTAATCAACCAATCACATGGCAGTTGCTTCAATGCATTTAGGGGTGTGGTCCTGGTGAAGACAATCTCCTGAACTCCAAACTGAATGTCAGAATGGGAAAGAAAGGTGATTTAAGCAATTTTGAGTGTGGCATGGTTGTTGGTGCCAGACGGGCCGGTCTGAGTATTTCACAATCTGCTCAGTTACTGGGATTTTCACGCACAACCATTTCTAGGGTTTACAAAGAATGGTGTGAAAAGGGAAAAACATCCAGTATGCGGCAGTACTGTGAGTGAAAATGCCTTGTTGATGCTAGAGGTCAGAGGAGAATGGGCCGACTGATTCAAGCTGATAGAAGAGCAACTTTGACTGAAATAACCACTCGTTACAACCGAGGTATGCAGCAAAGCATTTGTGAAGCCACAACACGCACAACCTTGAGGCGGATGGGCTACAACAGCAGAAGACCCCACCGGGTACCACTCATCTCCACTACAAATAGGAAAAAGAGGCTACAATTTGCACGAGCTCACCAAAATTGGACAGTTGAAGACTGGAAAAATGTTGCCTGGTCTGATGAGTCTCGATTTCTGTTGAGACATTCAAATGGTAGAGTCAGAATTTGGCGTAAACAGAATGAGAACATGGATCCATCATGCCTTATTACCACTGTGCAGGGTGGTGGTGGTGTAATGGTGTGGGGGATGTTTTCTTGGCACACTTTAGGCCCCTTAGTGCCAATTGGGCATCATTTAAATGCCACGGGCTACCTGAGCATTGTTTCTGACTATGTCCATCCCTTCATGACCACCATGTACCCATCCTCTGATGGCTACTTCCAGCAGGATAATGCACCATGTCACAAAGCTCGAATCATTTCAAATTGGTTTCTTGAACATGATAATGAGTTCACTGTACTAAAATGGCCCCCACAGTCACCAGATCTCAACCCAATAGAGCATCTTTGGGATGTGGTGGAACGGGAGCTTCGTGCCCTGGATGTGCATTCCACAAATCTCCATCAACTGCAAGATGCTATCCTATCAATATGGGCCAACATTTCTAAAGAATGCTTTCAGCACCTTGTTGAATCAATGCCACGTAGAATTAAGGCAGTTCTGAAGGCGAAAGGGGGTCAAACACCGTATTAGTATGGTGTTCCTAATAATCCTTTAGGTGAGTGTATATACTCCTTTATCATGATATGAGGGGTCTTTTATAGTGATAATCAAAAAATTACAAGTTTCTACCTTACATTCATGAATTGGGGTAAACCTTGATTTAATTATAGAAAACCTTGTTTTTAAATCATGTTCCTGGGCTTCCCACGGATTATACCCCGAGTCCTGGTCGCCAGTGTTTGCAAACACATCACTCCAGCTTGAACATTCAGATAGACTGGAGGAGGAATTCAAATCAGTTTTGTACCTGGGTCGGGTCACACAAACATATTTTTCAGACAATCTCCATTTGTCTTGTCCACTGGACCCACAGGGAGCAATGGAACAAAAGTCAATCTGGAACGAGGCAGTTTTACCTATTTGGAAAGTTAACATGGGAAAGTCCCCATGTATTTGCTTCAATTGGTGAGTCCGATGGTCACCACCTGTTTGTCCTTGTCCTAAAGTCAGATGGATAAAAAAGATTAGGACTAGCAAAGCTATGAATGCCATTTTTTGCAATGCAACACATGAATCCAGGCAGGAAGTCCTTCGACTTTAATGGCGTGAGGTGTGGATAGCAACACTTGGTTGATGCCAGTGCTTCCTTCGGGTGTCTCTGATCAGTATCCAGGTTCCCAAGGGAATCTGTGACTCCGTTGGTGGAGGACTAGTTCGCCAAGCCTGGTTAACCTGCTCGTGGACCTCCTTCAGGGATGCTGGGAGACCTGTAATACTGGAAAGAAGATCATTGTCCACAGTATGCAGATTGACATTGCCAATGACCATGCCAACAGGCATGGGTCGTCCGGTCAGAATTTCAAACGGCGACAGTCCCAACTGCCAGTGTGTCCTCCCTCTCAATCCCATTAAGGCCAGAGGTAAAGCGTCAGGCCAGGTTAAATTCATCTGCTCACAGATCTTAGCCAATTTAGATTTCAGGGTGCCATTGCACCTTTCTACTATACCTCCGCTTTGAGGGTGGTACTTGCAATAGTGATGCACATTTATCTGGAGCCAAGTGGTCAATTCATTTATTACAGAGTTCACAAAATGGGTAACATTATCAGTCTACAATTTTTGTGGTATTCCCCATCTTGGAATGATTTCTTTTATCAAGGCTTTTGCCACAGTTTTTGCATCTGCATGTTTGGAAGGGAAAGCTTCCACCCATCGGGAGAATACATCGACAATTACCAAGCAGTATCGGTACCCTTTAGATGGTGTTAGTTCAATGAAGTCCATTTGAAGATGTTCGAATGGACCCATTGGGTTAGGTGTGACAGCGGGACTTACCGGGGTACCTTTACCTACGTTAAATTTTTGACATAGTGCACAGCGTCTGCAGAATTGCTCTGCATACATAGAGAAGCCTACGGCTTCCCAATGTCTCTCGACATCTTGAATCATGGCATCCTTTCCGGCGTGGTCCAGGCCATGTGCGATTTTTGCCATACCTAGAAAAGAAGCTTTTAGAAGGAAAGGTTTGTTATTTTGCTTGTGAGTCCAGACCCCATCAGAGAGGGATCCTTCTTCGGACCATTTTCTCTTTTCTCTGTCCGTGGCTGCACTCTGTAAAGAGATTATTTGATTATCAGCGTCTTTGTCATCTTTCTGTTGAAATAAAAAAATTGGTGTGTTATTGTTGGCAGCCTGTTTAGCAAAGTAATCAGCCAGGTCGTTTCCTTTGCTGACAGGATCTTGTTTCCCAGTGTGGGCCTGGCATTTAACTATTGCCAGTCTTGATGGTTTTATTATAGCTTCGAGGAGGGATTCAATTAATTTCTGATGTTGGATGGGCTTACCAGTACTGGTTTTAAATCCCCTTAATTTTCACAATGCTCCATGATCATGGCAGACTCCAAAAGCATACCTGGAATCTGTATAAATGGTTACTGCTTTCCCTTCTGACAGCTGACAGGCTCGGGCGAGAGCAATTAATTCAGCTGCCTGCGCGCTTAAACTTGACGAAATTCGGTTTGCCTCCAGCAAGTGGTCACCTTTGACCACTGCATAGCTGGTTGAGGGTGTTCCATTATCCAATCGCAAGGAACATCCATCTACGTAGAGTACTTCTCCTATTTCTAGTGGAGTTTCCTGCAGGTCTGGTCTGGGTTTTATGACCTTAATTATTTCGTCATGACAGCTGTGTGGCTCCCCTTCTTCTTCACTTGGAAGAAGAGTGGCTGGATTGAGAGTGGAGCATCTTTCAATTGTGACATTTGACAGAGTACAGAGTACGTTTTGATAGTGTATTGCCCTAGCAGTAGTGAGATGTGAAGTTTTGGCCTGTACTAAAATGGAGTGTACAGCGTGAGGTACCTTAACTGTTAGGGGGCTCATGAGCACTATATCTGTACTGGCTAGCACGGCTCCTGTTGTGGCTGCTACTGCTCTGAGACACGTTGGAAGTCCCTTAGCCACTGGATCCAATTTTTTCGAAAAATAGGCTATTGGCCTTTGTTTTTCTCCATGGAGCTGTGTTAGTGCTGCATTCATATATCCTCCCTTTTCGTCCACGAACAAAGTGAACGGACCAGAATAGTCAGGGAGCCCTAAAGCTGGCGCAGAGAGTAATGCACTTTTTAAATCACACAGAGCCTTCTCAGCCTGCTCATTCCACTGTATGCGGCCAGAAAGAGGAAGGTCAGCAGTGTTAGCTAGACTTTGCAAAGGCTGTGCTCTTTCAGAAAAATTTAAAATCCATTGTTGACAGTAACCTAAAATGCCCAATACAGACATAACCTGTTGTTTTGTGACCGGTCTGGGCAGGTTTTGAATAGTGCTTATGCAGTCTTTTGACAGAGCTCTGGTACCACAAGTGATGTCATGCCCCAAATATTTGACAGTGGTTTGAACTAGCTGAAGCTTGGCCTTAGAAACCTTGTGCCCATTTTCTGCAAGATACTTGAGCAATAATTCTGTATCTTGTGTGCATGCTTTCTCTGTTTCGCTACAGAGTAATAAATCGTCGACATACTGTATCAATGCACTTCCCCTGTCAGGCCAGAAGCCTTCCAGGTTTTGAGCAAGCGCTTGGCCGTATACACAAGGAGCCTCTGTATAACCTTGTGGCATAACGGTCCATGTCCAACGGCGGTTTTGAAAAGTAAAAGCAAACCAAAACTGAGAATCAGAATGTACAGGAATAGAAAAGAAAGCATTTGCTAAGTCAATAACTGAGAAATAACGTGCAGATGGAGGGATTGTAGACAGAATAGTGGAAGGATTAGGCACAATCGGTGCTCTAGGAAAGATAGCAGAATTGACTTGTCTGAGGTCTTGGACAAAGCGCCAGGAGCCATCAGCTTTCTTTACTGGCAAGATAGGAGAGTTTACAGGAGAATATTTAATAGGAATTATAGCCCCCCTTTCAACGAGATCTTTATGTACAGCAGTAATTCCGAGTTCAGCCTCGGGAGAGAGAGGATATTGCACACGGCGAGGACGGAAGGAGGATTTTGGAAAGATTACTAGAGGTTCACAATTTGCTATTCTGCCAAAATCATTTTTCCCTTGAGACCACAGTGTATCAGGAATTGAAGGGAGCCATGGAATGCTATCAGTTTGCAGTGAACATAAAGAGAGAGACGGGTGACACAGGGAACGAACGACTGGCAGATCAATCTGAATTACTACTTTAGTAACTAGATGGTCTGAGGTGTCAAAAATACCTGGCGCAATGTACAGCCAATCAGTTCTATTTAGACATTTTTCAACCCAGCGAATGGTGTTAGATTTAGCCAGAGAGACATGGGGCACTGAACCACCTAGATAGAAAATACTTTGTGAACATGTGAGGTGAACTGACGCAGCAGCTTTAGTAGATGAAACAAAAATACTTGGAATGTACAAAGTTTCAGGGCATGTGCTGGAGGAAAGAAAAGATTGTAACCAAGAAGTGTGTACTTCAGCCGGGAAATATTGGGCAGTACAATGCAGGGTGTCCGGGACTTGTAAGTGGGAAAATAGGCATGAGGGGAAAGAATGAAGGGCTTTCAAGAGGAGGGTGTGCGGTGAGATGTCAAGGGTCCATGCAGCAAAAGAGGGCCTGGGGTGTGTAGTTTGGCATATGAGCTTAGGAATGGAGCAGTAAAATCCTTGTTTAGTTAAAGAAATTGAGACTGACAATTTAGTCATAAGATCCCTTCCCAGCAAGTTCACAGGGCACAAATGATTTAACAGGAAACGATGAGTTAATGGAGAGCTGTCGGTGCTGAGTTGCACTTGCAGAGGCTTTGAAACTAGTAGCGTGTGTGGTTGTCCTAAAGCAGTGAGAACCTTCACAGTGTCTTTCGAGGCAGGGACCTCCAACAGCGATAAAGTGGAGCGCGTGGCTCCTGTGTCCACAAGAAAGACAGTTTCTTTGCCGTTTACTATTAAAGTCAATCAAGGATCAGTATCAGCATGACGAGTAAGCAAAGGAAACTGGAAAAAGTGGCTGGTGGTCCCTGCTAATTCCTAGGACCAAGGAATGTCATTGGGCTCAGGGAGAGGGGGTGGCAGAGGGCGCTTGTGTGGGCAGTTGCGTCTGAAATGTCCAAGTTCACCGCAGCCGTAACAGGCATATGACGCTGGCGTCTGCTCCAAAGCGTCAGGCATCTGAGCGAAAGGATTATTAGGGCTTGATAATTGGAACCCTCGTCCTCTCCCGCGCCCTCGCCTTCCAAAGAAATTTCTGCGTCTTCTCCCCCTAGCCGGATCAGTTCCACCAGTATAGTAATTTATTTGTGCAGCCAACAGTTTGGTCTGTGTGTCTGACTCTTAATTTAGTCTGTCTCTCAGCATGCTCTGCATGACGCTTGACTTCCTCGAACGTAGCGTTTTCCCAGCCTATGCAAGACATGCGAACTTTGCTTTGAATATCACTTCTCAGTCCCGAGAGAAAAGGAGGCACTGCAGCATGAGTTCTATTGTTTTCATTGTCTAGTCCAGAGTGATTAGCCATCAGATCTTGCATCCGGTGAGCCCATTCATCCACTGTCTCGTCTTTTTTCTGTTTAGCGGCTGAAATTAGTGACCAGTCTGTGCCCTTTTTATATTTTTCTGCCAGGGCTCCTATCAAAGGCTCCCACTGGCTGAGGAAAGGACCTTCATTCCCGGGGCCTCGGGAAAGAGCTTTATTCCAACGCCAAGGGGCACCGTTAAGATCACCGTGATTTACAGTTGCCCATGTGGTGCCCAGCTTTTGGCGGAGCACCTGTGTCCACTCTGCAGCATTTGGTTTATACATGTCATCAAGCTGCTGTAACTGTTGCACAAATTTCAGTCCACCGACCGTTTTGGGGTCGGGCAGTTCAGACACCACATCCTTTAATTCTTGAATGTCCCAATTTCGGTGAATCATTATGGTAGTGGGATTATTATTGCCTGGGGGTTGTGCGGGATCATGTCGGGGGTTGGGGACTTCAATGAGGGGGCAAGAGAATGTTGGGCCAGAAGGTTTAGGGGAGCCGAAGGGGGAAGTAAAACTGCCCATAGGTTTAGAGCAGAGGGTCTGAATTCTCGTGCTCTGGGAGACAGATGACTCTTTTGGTTTCTGCCACTGCAACCCAGTATCACCTTGTGAATGATCTGAATCATCTTCCTCAGGGTCAATATGTGAGGACGGGTCATAATGATATTGTTCATCGTAAAAACTTGCTCCAGACGGTTCGTCTGTTAACTGGGGTGCAATTGGAGGAGGGGGTGCAGGAGGTGGAATCGGGGGAGTTTGGTAAGGAGGGGGTGGACAGATTAAGGGGTATAGGGGGTCTTTCTTTTCGGTCTTCTTTCTTTTACATTCAGGCTTGGGCTCTGTCTCTACCTTCGTTTTCTGCAACGCTAGCAATAACTTTTCCTTTTCTTTCTGTGTTTTGACCTCAGCAGCCAGCAGCTCGTAATGCTTCTGCGCCGCTTGCAAGGTCCTATCCTTTATCACCAATTCCCATCTATCAAACATGTCTATTCGATATGGACCTTTGCTACAACATCCTTGTGCATTTCTACATAATATTTTCCTTATTTCTTGTATTTCTGATATGTCCACAGTCCTGTCTATCGGCCATCTGCCACCACTCTGTTTATTCCATTTTTTACATTCTTTCTTAAAGTCTAATCCGGTTTTCTTTTCTATTAATTTCCTAGGTGAACCCCCTTTCGGAGTCGAGTGAAAGCTTGTGTCGGAGACACTTTTTCAAAAATAATCCTTCTAACAGAGACTTTTGATTTCCCAAAGGAGTCTCTTTGACCGGTTTACTATTTTGCTTTCCCATAATGAATGGCACTGGACCACAGTAGAACAATTCAGCCCCCGCGGCGTTCTGCTCCCAGTCCTGTCCCACTCCCGGATTAGTACTCAAGTGGTTTCGTGACCGTTGTTTAGCAGAATTGTACAACAATATTCAGCGTGGAGTCCGGAATACAAGATGTGCTTAACACCAATTCCTTTGTCAGACACCTCCTAGGTGCCAAACTGCTAGTGCATGTCTCCACCACAGAGCAACCCGTAAAAGCAGGATTATGACTAGATGTTATGAACAGAAAACTCGTCCACCCACTCAGTGTTATTCCCAGACACTCAATTCATATACTATGCTTTTCTTACTCCCATTCCCCTATTTAATAGGAGTGTGCCACTCACCCCTTTCTGTTCCGCTTCCCAGGGAGTAACTTACTAACGTACTTGTAGTATCTTACACTGTCCCCCGAGGGACCCAAGTATTATTCCCTATTTTCCAGTTACCATCCACTATGTTAGTGATACAGTATTTATTTTCCTTAACTTCCCATAAACCGGTCAAATCCCTGAGCTACTTCATTCACTCAATCGGACTCCCTCGGTCTACTCACCAAGAATTTCGTGACCTGCTAGGGAAATCCCAGTTGGTTCGACCTTCGTATTCGGTCAGAGGAGGCCAGGGACTTCTCACGCAGGATACGCCCGAGGCAGGCCAGTCCTAACTTTTGCGGGAGCTGGTCCTTCCGACCCGGCCGGAGTTGGTCCTTTTACTGGTCCTCTGAACGATCCCACTCGAGGAGTCACCTGTCCGGCTCAGCCCCACGTTCGGGCGCCAGAAAACTGTGGACGAAGGTTCAAACAAATAGCAGGCAGACACCAATTCTAATAAGCAGAATCTTTATTTCTGACTTCTTGGTGAGCAGAGCGGCTTTTCCTTACAGAGAGAAAATGCAAGGAAGGCCCCGAACAAGGGGGGTTCAGCTGCATTTTTAACAAAATCTTCAAAGAGAATGGTTAGAAAAAAATAGATCAGTTCCATCCAAGGCCACAGAACATTCTTTACAAAATTTGTTGATTACAACGGAAATCATAAGTTCTAGTCTTATATTTGGAATGAAGCTTATCAGAAAACTTGTCATACGCTTGGCATCTTACTTGGATGATAATCTAGACACTGCTGAAGCAGCTGGGAAGAGTCAAAAACTGCATTCCACACCGGCAGCTCTACCCTAATAAGCACACTTATTTTTATCTGTTATAATAATACCAAAGCATACAGAGAACATGCAGATTTTCATACAGAAGCTAGCAATAGATTTTAACTTCCATTCCACACAGACAGACTGGTTGAGCACTTTAACCAAATGCTCAAGCAAAAGCTGAGGAAGGTGGTGCAAACAGATGGTAAGGACTGGGACCAGCTCCTTCCATTAGTCTTATTTTCTTTCTGGGAAGTACCCCAGGCCTCGATCGGCTTCTCCCCATTTGAGCTACTATACAGTAGGCAGCCATGGGGACTGCTTGTCCTTGTGTGGGAGGGATGGAAGAAGTAAAACAATCCCCCTTTTTACAACATGGTCAAGTATGTTACCGACTGGATACATTAGGATTAAAAGTCAAGACGGAGGTAAAAAGCTTAGGGGTAATTGTTGACTGTAATCTGAATTTTAAATCGCATATTAATCAGATCACTAGGACAGCATTTTTTCACTTAAGAAACATAAGTAAAGTTAGACCTCTTATATCACTGAAAGATGCTGAGAAATTAGTTCACGCGTTTGTTTTCAGTCGACTAGATTACTGTAACGCACTCTTCTCAGGACTACCCAAGAAAGACATAAATCGTTTGCAACTAGTGCATAATGCAGCTGCTAGAATCCTAACTAGGAAAAGAAAATCCGAACACATTTCTCCAGTTCTGATGTCGCTACACTGGTTACCTGTGTCATTCAGGATTGACTTTAAAATTCTGCTTATGGTTTATAAAGCCTTAAATAATCTCGCCCCTTCTTATATATCGGAATGTCTGACACCCTATATTCCAAATCGTAACCTCAGATCCTCAAATGAGTGTTTCCTTAGAATTCCAAGAACAAAACTTAAAAGAAGTGGTGAGGCGGCCTTCTGCTGCTATGCACCTAAAATCTGGAATAGCCTGCCAATAGGAATTTGTCAGGCTAATACAGTAGAGCACTTTAAAACATTGCTGAAAACATATTACTTTAACATGGCCTTTCTATAACTTCAATTTAACTTAATTTAACTTAATCCTGATACTCTGTATGCTCAATTTCCTCATAATAACTATTCAGGGTAGCTCTAAAATCCGTACTGACCCCTACTCTCTCTTCTGTTTCTTTTTCCGGTTTCTTTGTGGTGGTGGCCTGCGCCACCTCCACCTACTCAAAGCTTCATGATGCTCCAACAATGATGGATGGATTAAAAGGCAGAATTCTACGTGACCATCATCATCAAGCCTTTCCGTGAGAACCCTAAATCCAAAGAGGACTGTTTCATTTATGTTAGGTAGAATGCCCAGAGGGGACTGGGCGGTCTCATGGTCTGGAATCCCTACGGATTTTATTTTTTTTTCTCCAGCCATCTGGAGTTTTTTTTGTTTTTTCTGTCCCCCCTGGCCATTGGACCTTACTCTTATTTGATGTTAATTAATGCTGATTTATTTTGTTTTCTTATTGTGTCTTTTATTTTTCTATTCTTTATTATGTAAAGCGCTTTGAGCTACTGTTTGTATGAAAATGTGCTATATAAATAAATGTTGTTGTTGTTGTTGTTGACTATAGGGAATGCCTTGAGTGATTGCGACTGGCCGTGCGGGAACATCTGGAGGGGCACAGTTCACAAGCCTGGCTGTACAACTGGAACTCCCACCTCTGCGAGTTCCAGATAGGGTACCAAGTCATGGTGCTTATCCTCACAAGTCATTCTAAGCTCCTCGTAAACTGGCAGGGGCCATTCAAAGTCCAGGAAAGAAAGGGGCTGGTGGATTACTTAGTTTACTAACCTAACAAGTATTCAATGGAGTTAGTGTACCATGTTAACATTTTAAAGCCATGAGTAGACTGTGACTCTGCGAATTGAGAGGCACCTCCCACTGTGCCCAGGTTCACAGATGCCAAACAAATAAATTACAGAGATGGATCTGACCCTCAGAAGAAACAAGAGTTAGGGGCAGTGATTGCCTCAATTACGGGAGTGGTAGGTTCTCAGCCTGGCTGCAAAATGCTGATAGTCCACAATATTATCACAGAACTAAGAGTAATCAATTAAAAGCGACCCTACCAGCTCTCAGAAACTAAGTGAGCAGAAGTGGAGTTGGAAATATGTCAGATGTTGGACTTGAGCCAGATAGATTTTATAATTTTGGCTGTAAACTGAGGCTTCGTAGCCTGTGTCTCTAGCCTTTTGCTAGGCATTTTATCTGATCTGCGGATATTATTCCTTACTTTCATTTTGATATTGTGTGCTTTCTTTTCTTGTATTGTCTGGTTACGACTTATTGCTTGTTATTTGACTTTGATTTTGCCTTTCGTCTAGGTTATGGCCACTATGGTTTATTTTTGTTTTCTTTTGTTTTTGCCTTTTGCCATCTTTTCCCAGTTTGCTCACAAATTCAGCTATCCTATTTTCCTGCTGAGTCAGGAGAATAAAGTCCAGTCATAGTCCTTGGTTAAGTCTGATTGTATCAGTCCCCAACTGGGATGGAAGTTGGTGCTTCTGCAATGACTTTCACCAGCTCAACCAGGTTTCCCGTTTTAACACCTGTCTCATACTGAGGGTGGATGACCTCCAGGAGTGACTTGGTAATGCTCAGTACCTTTCCACCCTCAATATGACAAAAGGTTATTGGCAGATTCTTTTGACTGACACAGCAAAGTAGAAAACCAGTTTTAGCACCTCTAGTGGCCACTGGCAATATTGAGTTCTACCTTTGGTGCTGCACAGGGCCCCAGTGACTTTTTCAACATCTGACAGACAGACTGCTCCGGCCCCCCACTACCTATAGTAATGCCTACATTGATGGCGCCATCGTCTATTCTAGCACCTGGGAAGAACACTAATGCACTTTCGAAATGTCCTATGGCCCATCCACAACGCCAGTCACCAGATCAACCCCCAGAAGTGTTATTTTGAGTTGACTGAGGTTAAATATTTGGGCTATGTGGTGGGCGGTGAAACCCTACCAGTCAAAAATCATAGACATATGCGATTGGCTTTCTAGGACTGGCCGAGTACTACTGCTGGTTTGTTCACTGCTTTTCTGAGCAGGCTGTTTCTCTGTCCAATGTGACGAAGAAGAAGCTGCCCAACTCAATAACCTCTGATTCTCCTATTTCTTTTCTTTTACCGTTTTGAGTAGTGAGCTGCTCTTATTATTAATATTATACAATAAAAACGTGCATTTGATTTGTTTCTGTAACAGCTGGTATAAATTTATAGTACTTGTAAAAGTTAGCGTTTTTTTTTTTTTTTTACTTTTATTCTCTCAGTCGTGATCACGATACAATGCCCCTCCCCATCCCCCCCAGAGAACTGACGTGGTTAGTTTTAATTTGAAACTGGGAATAACTATAGATGTAAGTGGTGTTTTGAGACAATGGAGCTGGAAATTCTCTGAGCTGGAGGGATAAAAGCTGACACACAAACGCTGGTGAATCTGCCTTCTTTGTATCTGTCACTTAAATTTTTTTTTATTCAGTTTTATTGAGTGTTGCTCCTCATGCTGAATTAGTATGCACCTTAAGGTCCATGATGTCAAAGCTGCACTGACAAAACACAGAGACATAGGTATACAGTATATGATATTTGGAATAATTCATTTTATGACCTGTATAGTATATTTTTGGAAAACATTACGGCACTGATCCAACATTATTCATATTCAGTCACATACCTTCTTGCGGTTGTAATCAGTGACCGTGTTTTATTTTCCCCGATATTGCCCAGTCTCCATATTTTGGTGCATGGTGGTGTTTCTTTTGTACTCCAGAACATGCAGAGGAAAGAACAGTACAGAGAGGTCAGTTCCATGCTATATGCAATCAAATTCAAATGTTAACAGTTCCCACACACCCAAAGACCGTCCTTCCTACATTTACGACATGTGTACCTGTTGCAATGTACACACTCCTCTATGCTGTGGTTCCTATTACATTGAAAGAGCACCTGACACTGACTAAGTTTGCTTTCCAGGGGGAAGTGGAGGTCTTGGAACAGAAGCTTGTTGATGTTGCATCCTCTTTTTCTTTTTCTATTGCCTTTTCTTGTAAGAAGAGATGATGAAGTTCCTCTGCAAGGTGAGCAAAGAACACTCTTCGTTTCTCAGTGGACCCTGTGCATGCCTTGTACAGTAAATGTGCGTTCATCGCCGCCAGGTCAAGCATGTTGTAGCACACAGCAACCAGCTACCTGCGTGTTCCTGCTTGCACTGAATAAACTCACACCTTGTGGTCCATGATGTCAATGCAGCACCAGGGAAAAAAAAGAAAGAGACAAATATATGTGACATTTTGAAGAAATCATTTTATGACCTGAATAGCACCAATTAGAAAACAGCATCGCACTAATGCAATATCATTTGAAAACGAACAGTGTCAGATCAGGTATATATTTATGGTACTTCTGAAAGTTTGTTTTTTTCAGTTTTATTCTCTCAGTCATGTTCATGCTCTCCCTCCCCTCCTCTTGATCTGACCCTAACTAACAGAGTCAGCATAAATTTACACAGCTCAAAATACCTGATATTGTGAAAATAATCCACTAGCAGAATTATTTTTTAAAATATTTGTCCCAGTTTTTTCAATTTCTCGCTCTCTCTCAAAATAGATAGTTGAAATATTATATTCTTTTTGTTCTCAACATCAGCCATATCATACATATTGCACACCACGGATTTTTCCTGCCTTGCATCCAAACCTGCTGAGGTAGGCTTCATGTTTCCTGCAATCCTGCTCTGGATAAACAGGTTTAGATAATGTATATATTGTTCCTAATCTCAGATGCCATCTCTGTCATTTTGTGGCTGTCCATACATCTATTACCTACTTTTGCTCTGCTCATTAAGGGTTTACTGTTCTTATGTGTGGGCTCTTCAAGTCTTACTGTCACTAACCTTCACACTAAATGCTTGTTTTTCTTTGTTTCCCTCCATAAAGGTAGGTGGGGACTGCACACTGATTCTTTCCTAAAAGCCCTGTTCTTCCTAAGTCCCAATGATTTTCATGATCACACCTGTCAGAACTCAATAGAATCGATTTTCTGGCTTGTAGGTGGCAAAATTCTGTCTATAAATTGTATGTGCCTGTGATAGAATCAGAGATCAATATGGCTGGTAGAAAATAACAAAGCCCAGTATGGGAGATTCTTGAATGTTATATTGAAGGCAATCATTATAAGCACATTGTCTTGGAGCGAGATATGATGTATGCTGTAGACATTTCTTTACAAATTGGCCCATTCTAGGCAATAAAAGTAAAAAGATAAAAGGTGGCAACAATCAGCGCACATTTGTTCACCACAAATGACATAGAAAATATTTTTAAAGATTACAAAATTGTATATTCAGTATCTGGTTTTGATTATGCTTGTTTTTACCAGACAAAAACAAAACCAGATAGTAAATGATGTTGTGTTGTGTAGTAAGCTTTTAAACTCGTATCCAAACCCGTTAAGTGTACAGTTCTATCTGATTGTGACACAAAACTAAACTCCATAGTGGCTCTTTAACCAGACCATAATTACTAAAACAAAAACAGAAACTAATAAAATAGAAATGACTTTGTGAAATAAAAACTAAATTAAAACTAAAAATACATGATGAAGGAAAACTAAAGCTAAATTGAATTTCCAAATAAGGTCAGAAAAAATATAGAAATGAAAACTAATTTTAAAAAGCAAAACTATAATAACCTTGGTTGGGGGGAGCCATCTTCACGAGCACATCTCTGGGGAGCACGAAGACCTGGGCACCCACATGAGGCTCATATTGCTCCGCTGGTAACAGGATATCATATGACTCTTGAGGTTCCATTGGTGCAAGACCCCGCTTCTGGTACCATGTGATGCGTGAGTCACTACTTTGCACCTCAAAACACGAGGCTGAGCCTCAGTACTTTAGCAAAACCAGCTTTATTCAACCTGAAACAGGAACAGCACGGTTATTTATTGTAGCGGGACCTATCACTCTCCTATATACAGACATAGCAAACAGGCAGGGTCGGGGCCAGGTTAGTGGCCAAGTAATACTCTTCCCTGCATTTATAATGATTCTTGCATTCCCCATCGACGACAGATGCTTATAGTGTGACCACGGTCGCTGCAGCGCTGCAAACCTGCGGGTTCCTCAGTAACAAACAGGCAGCCTTCCACAGAAGCGGCAACCGTGCTTCGGCGTGTCGTCCCATTGGTGTTCTGAACTCCCAAAAGAGTTCAGAAACCTCATAATGTATAGTCAAATTGATGCTTTATTTATAGGTTTCTGTTACCAGATTGCATGCAGGAAACCCTTTTCTGCTTGGCTGTGTGATTGAGCCCTGCAAATAACCCAGTACATGCACTTCTTGCCTCACACCCAGTGCTGCTGAAATAATAATAACAGACATATTTTTACTTGAATAAGAAAAGTATTATGCTAGGTTACTCATTACTTTAAAAAATAATCAGACTAGTTAATGCATGTTACTTTTAACTTATTATCTAATGCTCTTGAGATTGTGTTGCTGAGTTTAGCACTGTGTGTTCAGCTCATCAACACAAATTTAGCAATTTCTGAAATACTGAGACAGATTATTTCAGCCAGGAGAAGGAATAATGCAATTGCTCAAATATTTGTCTCTGGTAATGTATTTTATACCCGCTGAGTATGAACTAACAAGAGATAAATAATATGGAACTCTGGCTTCCAAGAAATACACAGAGTGTTAATTCAAAATAAGTACTGCAAATAATCTGACAATGTTACATGTTCTAACTAAAGCAGCCACTATTAAATTATTTATCAAATACAATACAGCAGAAATTCTTAAAAAAGCAACTGTATATTCAAACACTGAACATGTGGTTCACACATCTTTCCTATTTGATACATACTGTACATTCAGCAACGTGAGATCACCATATGTTAAAGCATTCTGTTAAGCTTGTTTTCAAGCTTACTCCATTTTATTCTGCATTGAACATGTGATAGAAAAACCTTTGCTATAAAATATCAACATTTTTTTTTGTTGTGTTTGTATTTTAGATAATCAGAACTAGTGAAATCTAGAGTATAAATATAAGAAACAGTAAAAGGTAATAATAATTAGAAGGCAACTCACTGCTGGTGTATTGATGAACTCAGATGCAAAATGTATGGTTTAGTTATATAAACCATTACAGTCCAGCAGATTAGGACAAAGACAATGAATATTTTGTTTTGTCTGAGCAATTAGACTTCCTTTTGTTTTTTTTTTTTATTAAGCAATGCTTAAGCTTGTGTTATGCTTTAATTAGATGATGTTGAAAATGAAAGAAGAACATCTCCAACCATGTTGCTTTCAAAATTTAAAAGGGGATGTCATTCTTTGGAGATTACTATACTTTTTGTGCATATGAAAAGTCAAATATATTTTTATATAAGTATATACTTAATATGATTTAATTAAAACTCTGACTGGAAGTACCATTATTTAACAGTAGTAACAGTGATAAGCTCTAGAAGCTCTTTCAAGAGTGAGAACATTCCTATATAACTGTAAAAAAAATATTATTATTAGAAAGCTAACAGTTTTACAATATCAAGTTTTTAGAGGTAATGTCTAATATTGTGCTGAGTTGTTGCTTTGTTACTGCTCTGGGTTCAAGTGGAGGATTCTTCTTATGTTGCAGTGCACATTTTCTCTTTGCCGCATGATACTTTATTTGTGGTGTTCTGTCGCTTTCTGCTGTCAGCCTCTTTGCGGTGTTGTCTGTAACTTCATAGAGAAAAGCATCATTTTTTTCTGGCAGAAGAGTTCAGATATTGAAATTTCCTTCTTGAAATTATACCTGCTTCTCACACAGCTTTGGCTTGGCAGCCTGGATCTCAGCTTTCTGGTCAACTAAGAGAGAACAGTTTATCACCTTTCTTTTTTCAGACAGAGGTTTTAGAAGGTCATTTTGCAGAGTGAGTTTTCCTCTGGCACAGAGTGCCCCTGAGAGATTGTCCAGAGAATATTCTATGTGGGATGAATGTAACTAGTTATGAAGAAAGGTGGAACCTCTCATGAATGGATAAAAGTCACTTCCTGATATAAAATTTCCTGTTATTCCATGAATAAACCAGACTGAAAGAAAGGAAAGAAGCCAAAAATGGTGGGACAGAGAGACAGTCACTTTCAAGGAGGGGAAACAAGTGAGACACAGTTTAATTTGGATAGTGTTTATTGTGGTCCTTTAGTGTCTCTTGACTTTATCATCTACAGGCCCCATTGCACATGTGCAACATTGTCAAGACAGTACACCAGTTTGACACAGCCTCATTCGTCTAGGTAATGATAACCGCTACATACAAAGTGAGCTGGTGAGAGTGACTGAGATCAAACTCGTGTCACTACCTGAATTAGGTAGTGAGCAATGCTCTAACCCTGCCTGCATCCCTTCACGGCCACAATTTGCCTATCTTCTAATGGCTACTTTCAACATAATAATGTACCATGTCACAAAGCAAGTCATGCAAAACTGGTTTCATGAACATGACAATGAGTTCAGTGTTCTTCAGTTACCTTTCCAGTCTGGGTCTAAATCTAATAGAACAAACTGTTGGTATATGATAAAGCAGGAGATTCACAATATAAATGTGCAGCTGACCAATCTGCATAAACTGTGTGATGCAATCATTTCAACATGAATCAGTATCTCAAAGGAATCTTTCCAGTATCTTGAGGGATCCATGCCCATGAAGAACTGAGAATGTTTTGGGAGCAAAAGGAGACCATGCCCAGCATAGTGTTTCTAATAATTTGCTAAGTGTGTAGATGCACTACTTTATTTGGAGACACGTAAGTATAAATTAAGTTATACTCTACAAACAAGACAGCTTGAACTTGATAACCCAACAATGAATGATAACTTAACAAGTCTATATATGCCTAAAATTTTAATTATAATTTATAACTCTGACAATTTCATTATCAGTAAACTAGAGGTAATGCTGATGTCAAGACATGTTTCACAGCAAATATTCAACTGGCACATAATATCATTTTTGATTTGGGACAGCAATGGATTAACAATACTCAATATTTATAAAATACAAGAGTATATTAGCTTTTAGGATTTTAACTAAAAATGTTATAAATTAAGCATGCACTTGCAGAGCCATATCATTGAGAAATTTCTGACAGTTGTCCTTTAAATAGTAGGTAAAACTATTATAGGGTAATGTTCTTTTTTGGGCCATTGTGTATTAAATTACCTCTCTATCTCAGATTATTGTGTTAAGCCTTCCCTGCTCTTTTATGTTATTCAATTTTTAATTCATACATTTTAATACAATAAATAGGTATGCTTTTTAAAGTAATTAAATAGTACACTTGAGACCTTTTTGCTAATTATTATCAAAAATAAGATAAGACACAAGGAAATGTAATTAAAAAAGTAATCATCCAGCAAAGTGCACTCTTTGTATATACACAGTATTACTGCATTTAAATATGTTATTAAATTAAGGGTAAGAAGAAAGGAGGTGCTTAAAATGATTGCTAAGTTACCAAAAAACATTTTTAGAAAGTATGAACTTTTAAGGCTATCACTGAAAACAATTTAACAAGTTTGTTTAGAGTTTAATTAAAAAGTCTGGAAGACTGTTGAATTAAAACATGAAGTTTGCTTACAAAATTTTATTTATATAGACTCTTCTTTTGCTGAATTTTGTTTTGTGCTGACATGCATGCATACATTAATGGAAAATCTTAATGTTAATTTAGCCCAGACTCTTAAGTATTTCTGGTCTTAGAAGTTCAGCCAGAGGGTTGTCAAGCAGATTTTACCCAAGGGTTTTTATTGAAGGGTAAAGCAATGTTAGGCAGGACAAGTGCAGGACTTCAGGTGCTTCAGGGCTTGAACAGATAACCAAACTTGCACATTACCACATTACCAAGTGTTAGGGTCCAGAGGTCTGGAACTGTGTAGTGACCCTTCATAGCCCTAAGGTCAGCGCAGCTTCCAGATTTCTGATCAGAAAGAAGATGGTTAACCTGGGTGTTCATAGAATATTAAAAAAACAAATAAACACATTATGAAACAATTAATATTCACAAGTATTTAATATCGTGTTGAGTGACACTTTCTAATTGATACAAATTATTTCTCAAAGTTTTAGTTACATTTTAAAGCCTAACAATTTTCAAAGGTAACCCAAAAACTGATTAAATTCTTTAATCTTAATTTTTGTTACAACAACTACGTGAAGTAATTTGTATGTTCACATACAGTATATATTCAATAAAATATACACTATCAAAAACAAATGATAGATGCTAATTGTTCCAATTTACTACCTAATCTGGTTACTTGAAAAAAGGAACAAGTGGAGGATTGTTTAATGCTGAAAAGTGAAGAAAGAAAACACAATTTTTCTTTGCGGCTTATATGTGGTAAGACAGCTATGTATTTGAACTACCAATTGTGAGTTATGGAGTTCCAATTAAAGTGAATTCTGTGGTGTCTGCTTCTGGTCCCTGGGCTTCGGAACCTATTCTGCTATCCACAAGGAATCATGGAAGTTGCAGTGCAGTGACGCAACCTTGCTGAGGTCTGTGGGTGCTGCCAGGGGGAGCTACAGGGAGTTACACTCCCTGCTTTAGGGAACTTTTGACTCACCTGGAAGTACTTCAATCGGCTTATGCCCTGGCACCGGAAGTACTCCTGGGTTCAAGATAAAAGGTGTCTACTGCCTCACATTATAAGGTCAGAGTTGGTAGGCAGAGGGCAACACTTGCAGGAGGAAGAGGAGGTAGAAGAGGAGAAGAAGAAGAAGAAGAAGAGAGAAGGGAGATAATTCATTGTTGATTGTGATTGTAGAGGTGTAAAAAGGTATTGTGAAGAATAAATATCCTTAATTTAAACCCATTAATGTGTTTGTGTCAGTTGTGTTTAGGGTTTGGGGCTTGAGTGTGATTTAGTAAGGGAAAAGATATCTAGCTAGGTTCTTGATCTTCTGACTTCTTTTTTTGATTTGGTTTTTTCGTTTAGCCTTGGGTTTCAACAACTGGTTCACTTTTGACTTTCCATTGTTTTGACCTTTTGTCTGTTCTCTGATCCCTCAACTACTTTATTCTTTAAATAAAGCTCCTGGTATTTTTACAACTTTTTCAGTCCTTGACTCTGTATTGTTACTTGAGAGTATTATAGACAGTTTCATTGTACATTATGAAAGTGGAAACACCACAAAAGACCTGAAATGTATCACCTGGTGCCTCATGAATTGTTGGCCCATCATTTCCACATCTGTCTTACTGATAGTGACAATAATGACAAGAATGGGTGACAAGGAAACTACTGTAGCTAGACCCTACTGGGAAGGAAATTGTATTGTATTTTCTTCTAGTTCCAGATTAGATTTCAAGAACATTTTTATAATGCTTAAAGAAGATTCCTTCACAAATCAACTAATTTGTTGGAAGTAAATTTGTCAGTTTAGAAATTAACTGACCAATCAAAAACAAACATTGGTTTCTTAGAAGAAGAATTTGGACAATGAATTTTCTAGAATATTCATTACTCTTTACATCACTAATCCAAAACATCCCTAGCTAGAAACATTTCCTTGTGCCAAAAAACCAGGTAGACAGTGATACATATCATGATACAATATACAGTACATTTCTCGTGATAAAACTCCTACTAATAATAATAATAAATTTTATTTATATTGTGAGCTGGGGGGCTGATCGCACCCTCAGAGAACAGAGAAGTTCCTGGGAAAACCCCTGAAAAACGTTGACAGACTACCTTCATATTGCTCCTTACCTTATTTGCGCTCTGTCACGTGATAAACCTCTCGCGCGGTACTCTGCATACTTAAAAGCATGTACATCACCTGTCAGTATTGGAATTGATTGTTTGCTTCTTTGTCTCTCTCTCTCTCTGTCATCTCTGTCTTGTCATGGAGAGTACCTTTTAAACTTTTAAAAAAGAGACAAATGTCCGTTTGCAGTGTAAAGTTCCTGTCTCTAACCTTCTGTGTTTCTGTGCAAATCTGCGACCCAAGCGTGACAAGTGGTACCAGAAATGGTTGCACAGATGAATGCTGAGGAGTTATTTCAAATCGCTCAGAATGTCCCGGTTCCTCACGATCCGGTTCCTCCTCTTCCTGAAAATTCTAAGAATGTGGTGACGAAGATGGGTCCTTCTGATGACCCAGAGATGTTTCTTTTAGCTTTTCAGCAAGTGGTGACTTCGTTGGAATGGGACAAACGAAACTGGGCCGTTATCATCACCCCTTTTTTGCCTGGGGATGCCTTACTTTCCTTATGGAATGTGCCTCGTGATAAGCTCGGTGATTATGATTTCCTGAAGCAGCAGGTTGTTTTACATAAGACTACAACCTTTGTGGCTAAAGGTTTTGCACTTAATGACTGGAGACTGAACATGGACGATCCCATCTGTGCGCAAATTCAAGATTTGATTCATAAGGTACATTGCTGCTTTGAAGGAGACGAGATGGAGCGAGTTGTGGAAAAAGTTGTCATGAATATAGTATTGGCCAGGATACCTGCAGTTCTCCGAGATGAGTTTCTTTGTCATAATGTTGAATCATTAACGATTGTGGCCAAACGTTTAGAAGGTTCTCAGACCGCTTGGAGAAAAAGTGGTGGATTTGGTGCCCCGTATACTGTTTTACAACCTACAAGAGAGCGCCCTGGGCATACTTGTCACTTTGACTGAAGACTGGAACATCGACAGGCTTCAGGACCTGACAATCGGATGTTGTCTGGAAGACCTGGGGGGAATACAGTTATTGATGAGGTGCCCGTATCTGGGGAGACAGGAGGAGGCCGAGAAGGCCGTGGACGTCGTCGTGGATATTTTGGCAGTGGAGCTGAAAGAAGATGTTTCCGGTGTGATCAACCCAGTCACTTGGCGAAGGAATGTCGCCTGTCTCCATCTCAGTTGATGGAAATTGGATTGGCCGAGGTTTATTGCTCCCGTGTTCCCTATTCATCAGAATAAAAAGATGGCTTATTGATCTTGGTAAAGTTGGGGGGCCACAAGATCTCGGCATTATTGGACTCAGGCAGTGACCTTTGTGTTGTCAGACGGGACTGTCTTGATGACGGATGCCTTAGTAACACTGAGACTGTAAAGATATTTTGTGTATATGGAGATGTTAAAGACTATCAGACATTGCTTCTTTCTTTGACTTATAAGGGCCGTCACTTTAAAGTTTGGTCTGCCGTTTTGGACTCTTGCCCCTGGCCATTACTGATAGGGAGAAGGAATGCCTTTTTTCCTAGACTAATTACTGAATGTCAGGCACCAGTTGTTGAGTCCCCTGTTAAGCTTAGTGGGGGGCAAGAAGAAGAAGAACTGGTTCCAGTCAGGGGAAATCTAGAGCCCCAATTAGATACTGAACCCAGAGAGACTGAGGAAGACACCTCCCCCCAATTTCCCATAGTGGCAGGCAGGCCCTTCTACATCTAATCAGATTGCAAATGCCTCCGAACACAAACCGAGCACTGGCGAGCAGTCGGATTTCTTGCGCTTGCAGCAAGCTGATAGCTCATTAGAATATGCATTTAAACAGGCTTCCTCTGCTAATGACTCCTATTACCAAGAGCGTGAATCCGGGGGCTTGAAAACCCCACACTTTCTGGAAAAAGACAGTTGCCTTTTCAGAGTGATTTCAGATCATTTAATGGGGGAATTTATGGAACAACTAGTTGTACCTGAAGTACATAGGGAAATTCTTTTGCAGCTGGCCCACTCTCACATCTTGGGAGGGCACCTGGGGGCTGATAAGACCGGAGATTGGTTATCAAAACAATTTTATTGGCTGAATATGGGAAAAGATGTTGAGCGGTTCTGTACTTCATGTCCTGACTGCCAGATCGTCTCCGCTTATAAACCTCCTCGGGCTCCCCTTTGTCCCATGTCTATTTTGGAAGCCCCTTTCAGCGAGTGGGATTAGATATTCTAGGCCCTTTGCCTAAGACTAAAAATGGCTATCAATATATTCTGGTGTTAGTTGACTATGCAACACGATATCCAGAGGTGGCTGCTTTGAAAAAGGCCAATTCCTCCACTGTAGCCAAAGCTCTGTGTGAGATTTTTACTTGTATTGGCATACCTAGAGAAACTTTAACTGATCAGGGCACACCTTTTACTTCTCGTGTGATGAAACAATTGTGTGACAGCTTTGCTATTAAGAAATTGAATACCACTGTCTACCATCCACAGACAAATGGTTTGACTGAATGATTTAACAAGACTTTAAAACAGATGATCAGGCGAGTCGCTCATAATGATCCTACATCCTGGGACTCTGTCCTGCCTTTTGTTATGTTCGAGGTGTGGGAATCGCCGCAGGCGTCCACTGGCTTGAGTCCATTCGAGTTGTTATTTGGCAGGCGCCCATTAGGCATTCTGGATGTTGTACGAGAGGAATGGATAGGAAATGAGACAACAGCTCTTGGACCGAGCTTTGCAGATTGGGTAGTCTCGTTGCAAGATAGAATTACTAAGCTTTCTTCTATTGCTGTGGAGCATCAACAAAAACCGCCTTATTTTATGGACAGAAATTTGTGAACGTTCCTTTTGTGATTTGAAAACTGCTTTGTCTTCTTATCCGGTTTTGCAGAATCCCAATTTCTCTAACGATTTTGTTCTACAGACGGACGCAAGTGCTTTTGGTGTAGGCACCGTCCTGTCCCAGGTTTTTGATGGAGAAGAGCACCCTATCATATATTTGAGTAGGAAACTGCTTCCTAGGGAGCACAATTATTCGACTATTGAGAAAGAATGCTTGGCAATTTAATGGGCTGTGGAAGCACTTCGTTATTACTTATGAGGTCAAAATTTCACATTAGTGACAGATCATGCTCCACTTCATTGGTTATACCATCAGAAAGATACAAACTCTCATCTCATGAGATGGTTTTTGGGCTTACAACCAGTTTTACAGTCAGGCATCGACCTGGCTCTGCGCACGTTAACACAGACGTATTGTCACGCCTGTTTGAACCTACTTTGGAGAGTCGCTTGATTCACGAGAATGTAAATAAAGCTGAGGGAGGGGGTGTGAGCTGGGGGGCTGATCGCACCCTCAGAGAATACAGATGTTCCTGGGAAAAACCCTGAAAAACATTGACAGACTACCTTCACATTGCTCCTTACCTTATTTGCGCTCTGTCTCGTGATAAACCTCTCGCGCGGTACTCCACATACTTAAAAGCATGTACAGCACCTGTCAGTATTGGAATTGATTGTTTGCTTCTTTCTCTCTCTCTCTCTCTGTCATCTCTGTCTTGTCAAACTTTTAAAAAAGAGACAAATCGTCGTTTGCAGTGTTTGATTAAAGTTCCTGTCTCCAACCTCCTGTGTTTCTGTACAAATCTGTGACCCAAGCGTGACAATATGATGCCTTTGCTAGCTTTCTGCAAAAGATTTCCCATTTTGAGAAAAAAGGACTAACATTAAAGCTGACACTAAGTTTTCATCTAAAATGATTTTATACTTTATAAAAGAAAAAGTGTTCTACAGAATTAAATATTAATGTTGGAAAAGCAAACCTCTGTCTTCTCACTACATAAAACACATAACATTCAAAGTCATATTCTGCTAAACGCTTTCAGAATTCAAACAAACAGTTACTGCAATAAAGTAACATTTGAAGTGTCTTATGAAGAATTACATGCAGCGAATGAAGTAGTCAATTCAATGATAGTACTGGATAGTGTTACTTTAGATAACTTTAAACTAAACAATTTAAAAATGCCACAATAAGTTTTCAGCTCTTACATGCATTTAAGTAAAAAGAACTGTTTTTAAATTGTAGAATACTAGGGTACTTCACTCGCCAACCCCGGGGTTTGTTTTTCCAGAAATACAGTTTAAAGAGATTGTTTTATTCATGGGAATTGTTACATATGCATTATGTTCACTTTTACTTTAAAACTTCAATAAAAACAATATTTGGAATTAATTTTTCTGATATAATTTTTTATGGTCTTCTACTGTTAAATTTTTGTCTGCTGTTATCTCTTTCTTTACCTCTGATTCGTCTATTTCTTCTGGAAGTCTAAATTGCTGCATTGTTAAATCTTCTGCTTCTAACATTTCTTTGATTGAAAGAGACATTTGTTCATTCGACTTTTCGGATAACGTTCCTTTGAACGCCTCCCATAATTGTAAAGCATCAACTTCACCCACCATAATTAAGTACACGAAGAAGTGTCTTAATTTGTCAGACATCATTACAGAAGCGGCATCAGACATCATTTCAAACATATAGTCGTCCTATTTACATAACCCAGCTGCTTGTGCAGCTTCTTAAAAAGTACCATAAGTAGGTCCATCTATAGTTAGAACATCTTTATATGACGTTGCTCCTTTCGATTCACGTAACAACATGTTTAAATGAAACTGTCCGATATCTTTTGGTGATACAATATTTAATTGAACAAAACCTTTGCAATTACTTTTTCTTGGATGCCACACTCTTTTTTGTTTCTGCCATGTGTAATGTTGAGGAATTTGCGCATACATATATGCTTTTGCATTTACGTCTGTGTTATTAAGTTCAAAATAAGCCAATAATTTTGTATTTCTATTTTTCTCTACCTCTAAAGTGTCTGCTTCTTCGCCCTTTTTAAATTGAATCATATTCTGACCTGGTAATAATTCAACAGATTGACTTTGACTGTGAATTGGCAGTTCCATTAAATGCCCCCGCTTTCCATTGCACTGATGCACCAAGTATCTAAATATGCTTGAACTTCGTCCTGAGACTGTCCTGAGACTGTTCTTTTGATAAAGTTACATGTACTCTATCGTACCCTTTATAAATGTACTTGTAGATGTACTTAACCGATGCACAATACTTGACATTAATATGACAATCAAATCATTTGAGCAAATACAGGTTATATGGTACAATCATTGAATTATCGAGCATCACAATTTTACCATCTTTTTTTCTGTGATAAGTGTGTTGTTGTGACGATCATCTCTTCTGTGATAATCAGGAAAGCCAGCCTTAGTCATATCTGTTGATTGTACGAACGCTTCTGGAAATTTCTTTAAAAAATAAAAATAAAACTTTCTGATAAAACAATCTACTTACGAAAGTGTGAAAATCCGGAGTTTACATAACCGGTGGCATTGTTCTCAAGAATCTGTGGATTTCTGGCCATTGTGGATTGCACACTATTGTAATAAATAAATCTGGCTGACCGATAGTTCGGGATATTGCCATTGCATCATGATATAACTGTTTCAGTGCTCTTGGAATACTTTGACATGATGATGGTAATATTACTGTTTTACTGATTTTGAATTTGTCTGAACTATTAATATTTGAATTTTGAATGTGATCAATCAGACCTTGCATATGTTCCCTACTAAGTTTTGCTTGATTAGATTTAATAAAGAAGAGACGATTAGCTTCGACTTTTAGATACGCATTAATAATGTAACTGAGCGGTTAGATGACCGTTTTCTTGTTTAAAAATGGTTGTAAGTAGGGTGTGGCAACAACTGAGAGGTTAGATCAGGCATGTCAAACACGCGGCCCGCAACAGAAATCTGTGCTGCCCGCATGACAGATCCTAGTTAGCACTAAACTTGTACAAAATGATTACTATCATTTGTGATTGAATCATTCTGCATCTTCGGCGTTACTTATTGACTTTTCTTACTTCTGACAAAAGCACGTTTTCCCATGGCATTACGGTACCGGAAACGTCATCTGCTAGTATAGTTGCAGCCGCGGTCTCGGCCCACTACCAAGCCGCGAGAGAACTGCCAGACAAGGAGACTCACTCAGTAAAGGGCTACAGCAAAAAGGCTGCCCTCTTCACTGAGGACACTTTTCAGAATTCTAGGTGGGCGTGTGACGATGTGGGTTCTGGCTCCACACTCCCTTCGCTATTTGGAAGCCTTAAACCCAACACCGTCGGTAATGTTACCGATGAGCTAGTCAGCGAAGGCAATAATTGAGCATCTAAGCAAGGGGATGGTAAAGTGCAAAAGTGCATTGTGCTTTTATTAAAACAATCAAAACAAAACAGGTGTTCAAAGAAATAAAGTGCAGTGTTTCCAAATCTTCCATAAATAAATAATTCATAAAAGAAAAACGTGGAGGTTAAAACAATAAGAAAATCAATCCTTTAAAACCAAAGGTTAAAACGATCAGGAAGCAGTATTTTAAAAACAATGGACAAACCCGGTGCCTTCAATTAAAACTAGCGTCTCTCCTGCTTCACCCATCAGGGCCCCGCAACAAGGGAGACGCTCACTTTGCAGCTGACCTTCTTCCTGCATCCACTACCGCTACTGCTGTCAGTTGCCTCACCGATCCTTGGCTCCGGTCGGCTCCTCCAGACAGCGACTTGGGAATCCCTTAACGGCCAAGGCTCTCACGTTAGGGACACCGCGTCCCAAGTCCCGACTCCCGCTAACTCCCGCGGAGAGTCCTGCGCTTTCCCGGTCACTCCCGCCCTTCAAAACAAACTTCTGCGGGGACGACCACAACCACTTCTCCCGGGTGTCGGCCAAACACCCAGGCTGCCTTCAGCTGCCTGCAAGCGTTCACTCGCTCGCTTCCTGCTGCACCGATTTGCTCGCCTGCTTCCTCGTTCCCTGTAACCTCCGTTCTTTTCCTTTCTTGTTCTCCTTCCTTCTTTTTCCTTCTACCTTTTTCTCTCCCCAAAACCGACTCGCGCTTCTTTTAAAATGAAGAGGGGCCATCACAGCTGTAGCATTAGCCACGGGAGCAATCACGGATGTGGGCAGTTCCTCACCTGTGCACTCGGTGAGAAACGCCCACAACCCCGAGCGTCCCGAGGCTCGCTACAACAACGCCCCCCTCACGAACCTGCTTCGGGTGCGATGATTATTTATTTAAAAATGAACGGCCTTTGCTCAACGAGCTGTGGACCCACTATACCACAGGGCGGGGCTTTGCAGCGGCGCAGAGAGAGGAGAGACCACGGTGAGAGTGTATTACAACAAAGTATTTTTATGTTTCTGACAGTTTCCCTATATAACACGAGTCCACAGAAATTTCGTTACTACGAAATACATTCAGCAGCAGATACTTTCATTACAATGAAGTGAACATGAAATGCTTGAATGAATCATCCACAGAGCAGTTAGTTCTGTGGTCACAGCTCAGTTGTGGACATTTAAACAACGATCCCCAAACAGAAACATTATAAAAAAAATGTTCTTTCTTCGAACATTCCTCGTACTGTTTTTTTGCTGTTTTTGTTTTGTGTGGTTTTAAGAAGATACCTTTTCCTTATTGCTCGTCAACATTTGAATAACATCCATTGGAATTTAACTCATTGTCACCCTTCTATAGAAACGGCATACTTGCTATATGCAAAAAAGAAGAAAAACCTCGGGTTGCAAACGTATACGAACTGCTGCATTTGAAGATGCCGAAAAAGCCGTTTTTATGTGGTTGCAGTGATGCTTGTTCAAGAAATATTCCAATTAATGCGGCACTCTTTCAAGAAAATATGAGGTTTTTAAACTCTCTTGGGACCCGGACAAACAATCTCACACGTGGCAATAGCGCTTTGGGATGCACTCCAGGGTGTCGTTCCCGTTGGGTGGGGTGGATCCCAGATCCCAAAAGAGTTCTGAAACTTCACAATATGAAGAAGAAGAAAAGGATAACTGTGCTGACCACAACATGCTTCCGCATTTAGATAATGTTCACATTGATTTCTCCCACCCAATTGAACGGCAGTGCTTCAGCCATTGGATTTGGGCATCATTCGCACCCTGAAAGTGTATTATCGCAAGGAAATGCTGAGAAAAATTCTCGTCAGCATACTTGTAGACAGGAGAAGATTAAACTAATGCGAAAGAAGCTATTGAAGCTGCTTCCATTTCCAACATCCTATCTTTGTGATGCACGTTTTCTGCAGTGACAGCAACCAAAACGAGATTACGGAGTAGACTGAACATAAGCAACACACTTCGCGTGTCACTGTCTTACATCCTCCCCAGATAGGATCGTCTGGTTGCAGGAAAACAAGCTCAGGGCTCTCACTGATTCTGCATTATGGTAAGCTGTATAATTTCTATTAGTATATTATAACTTAATAATAATAGAAATGTAATGTAAATTGTGTATAAAACTACCCTACGAACCCTCCCATAATCACCCCACAAACTCCAACCTCCAACAACCCACCCGTCCCTGGAAAAATTTGCTTCTAGTAAAGCTGTCCTTGGTGTCAAAAAGGTTGCGGACCACTGGGCTACACTACTGGCTGGGCTGCTGAGACTGACCACTGGGCAGAACTGACCATCACGAGTAGTAATAGCTTGCATATATTCACATTTTTTTGCTATAGTTTTATGTAATTTTGTGCTAGCATTGTAACAAACAATTAGTGCAGACTACAGCTGAAGATCTGAAGTGGACGCAAGAAGTTGGGGATTTGTTTATTAACAGATTTTTGTGATTTTGAGTTTGTATAATTAGTGTAGGTCAGGGGGCTTTTTACATATCGGCTTATTTTACAATATTAACTTTGAAGTAAACTTAGTAAAGTAAAATTAGATTTTTGGAGGATTTGTTTTCCAACATGTATTACTGAGCAATGAATTCAGTGAGCGTTTTCGCGATTTCAGTTCACACGAAGAGGACTTTGTGCTGTTTACGTCACCATACTCTTACAACGTTGAGAATGCACCTGAGAATATCCAAATGGAATTGATTGAACTGCAGTCAGATTCTATTCTGATGGCAATATACAACGAAGTTGGTGTTCCAGGCTTGTATGCTTACCTGCCACCCTCGTATGTGCAGATCCGTAAGTTGGCATCGAGAGTACTGTCTATGTTTGGAAGCACTTACCTTTGTGAGCAATTGTTTTCGTTAATGAAAGCTACCAAAACCCCACATCGCTCAAGACTTACTGCCGAGCACCTTTCATCCCTCATAAAAGTTGCAGCTGAACAAGATTTCAAGCCTGATATTGACGAACTGGTTACTAACAAGAGATGGCAAGTGTCGGGACAAAAGAAATAAATCTCACACTGTAAGACTCCTATATAAGCAATGAATATAATATAATGAATATAATATAATAATATAAGGACTTAGCTAAGAGGCTAAGACTCTAATTGTACGCTGTTGTATGGAGATTGTATGGAAATAAATTGCTTTTCTTTAAACTTTAAACTTTAAATGTTACATTTTCTAAAGTTTTCAGTATTGGAAAGAAAGCTACAGTAACTTTGTATAATAGTATAATAATATTTTTTACAGTGCGGCCCGCTGACGCACGTATGGCAGTCGAAGCGGCCCACCAATGGTAGTAAGTTTGACATGCCTGGGTTAGATGACCGTGATCTTGTTTGAAAATGTTTGTAAGTACGGCATGAATTGTTTCCAAAGGATGACAGTATGACATGACTTGACGATGTAGTGGGACGTGAAAGTGTCTCTCTGAAGTGTCTCTCTGACTCTCTGTCTCTCTTCTAATCTGTCTCTTTTCAAAAGATCAAACAGCTTTATATATTTTTTCTGTATGCTGGTATGGAGTTTCATAATTAAATAATGAGGCATTTCAAGTAACAAATATGATTTTGGGAAACCTTGACAACTAAGATGGACTAATAAAAGCATCAATCATTAAATAAATTCCTATATTTACTGTTAAACTGAAAAACACATACTATTATCAAATTATTCTTTTATGGTTACTTTTTAAATAATAATTCTGATTGTTTTTGAAGTCAAGCCAGCATTATTCATAAGTTGTTGTTCCTTTGTTGATATATGGTCTAAGGTTTTTGCAGTTATATGCGTAAGAGACCCACACGAGTACTTGCAATTCAAAGGCAATTACACACAAACCCATAAAAGACAGTAAAAATTAGGGACTTTTTTAGAAAAAAAAAAACTGCAAAACAAACATTGAAGTAAAAGAACTCAGCATTCAATGGAACAGAAAAATAAACAATTAAATGGAATGGCAAACAAAAAGATTGCAATTATGAAAGTCAAAACTCAGATTTTAAAATTATAACAAATTGTAGTGATGCCATTCAAAATACAGAAACAAGAAAATAAACCAAATGAGGACAAATGAAACAATAGTGAATACATAACATAAGAAAATGACCATTACAAGAAACAATAGTGAGTACATAACATAAGAAAATGACCATTACAAGCATTAATGCAGATATTCACAATGCTTAAAAAAGTGAAGGAATCAAAATGAACAGTGTAGTGGTAATACCAAAAGACAAAAGAGAACATGCTAGTGGTGAGGAATATGGTGTTCGGATATATTGTTCGGATTAAAGGGAGTGTTAAGGAAATGAAAACCCTGAGAGGTTGTTTCACTTCAGAAAAATAAAGGCTTATGCTTTTTAAGAAAAATAAATTTCTTTATCAGGGCAATAACTGTAATATAAACAATGCTATGAATAAACTAAAACTAATTAAATAGGAAATATAGATGAGGAATTATATAGTTTAAAGTTCCTGCATTTGTAAGTGTCAAAAACTTTGTGACTGATAAAAATGGAAAATGAACACATTTATTTACTCTAGTTGATTAATATACATTTTTACTATCAGTGTTACAGTTTTCTAAGTAACTATCACTTTAACTTTATTTTCACACTACATTTAAATTACACCACTGTCTCCTTCATAAATATCTACAGAAATTCCATTGACCATGATATTCTCCTCAATGCACTGAGTTTCTACTTCAGACCTTTGGTTAATAATTTGCCAGTATTCCATTTTTTTGAAATAGGGTTTGTTTTAAAAATTGAAAAGTCTATATAGCAAATTAAAATAATTTCATAGAGCTTTCAAACATGTCAACATGTTTGTGGATCAGGTTCTTCTCCTTACATACAAACAACCAAGGTCCTAACATTAAGAAAGTAACTAGTTATTCTCACACCAATTTTCTCTCCTTACAGCACTGCTTTAAAATCTGGACATCACACCTGTTTATGATTTATGTTTTCAACAATTTATTAAAAGTAGACATTATTATCACTTCAAATGTCCCAGTTAATATCACATATACTGTAGATCTTATTGCAGTACTAAAAGTCTTATTTTCTTGCTACAGTTCTCCTTTGTTATATATCTGCAAAACCCTTTACACTGTAACATCAGGACACATTCTGTTAAACATTTTTTTTTACTCTAGCATTAACCTTCCAATTTGAAACATACAGTTTCAGTGATTGTTAAACCACGCTTAAGACATAACTCCTTTAGTTTATTCTACAACTGATAACATATTTAATCAAGAGGTGTTTTTTATTTTTGGTGATCAGCAAATATTTTCTATGTATTTAGTTTACAATGCATGCATTACTGCTCATCTTTATTTCCTATTTAATTATTTTTACTTTACTCACTGCATTGTTTATATTGCAGAGGTTGCCCTGTATGAGAATTTTTTCTCAAAACACTTCCATCTTGACTTTCTAGAGTGAATGCACATAAAGGTTTTTTCACTTTCTTGACACTTCCCATGTACCAAACAATTTGGTATTGTGATTTCCCATTGGGAATGCACTGCTTTAGATTATATACCTCTTTGTTACTCTTTTACCTTATTTGTATCCAATATTATATATAGTGGTTGTTTTCTTATATGTTAGCCAGTCTTTACCCTGTCTATTGAATTAAGTTTTGTGTTTGCATTTTGAATGCCATTACTACATTTGTTTTCTCATCCAAATTCTCATTCGTACATATGCCATTCTATTTTATTTTTTTCTTGATTCTGTTTCTTTGAAATTTATCTCTGATTCTTACTCAATGAATTGCATATTACCTCTTGCTCATTATACAGTATAAACAGAAGTGTCTCTTGATTTTTCACTTAAATGTTTACTTTCTCTTAGGTACAGTATCTGTGCAATTGTGATATATAATTATGTAGTCTTCCATCTGTCTTTGTTTTTTTTATTGCCTCTTTATTTTACATGTATACTTTATACATATTGTGAGCTGGAGTGATTAAACATGATTAAAATGGTATGAGGTCTCCAAGACCTACCAGCAGGTTCCAATATGGCTAGGCCCAAAGTGAGGAAAACTAGCTTGACAGATCAAAATATATAGAAATATCCCAAAATATCAAAAATGCCCCACAAGATAGGGGATTCTTACAAACCTTGGCTTATAGACAGAAGGGCAGCAGAGAATTATTGTTAATGAAAGATTTTTTTTTTTTTGCAAATTGGAAAAATACAAGAAAACACTTAATAAGCAACACAAAAATGAGATGGTTAAAATGCAATCCACAGTAAACAAGTCCAAGGGCTTCATGTATAAACGGTGTGTACGCACAAAAATATTGCATACACCCATTTCCGTGCTCACATCGCGATGTATAAAAACTAAACTTGGCATAAATCCACGTATGTTTTCACGCTAGCTCAATACCTTGCGTACGCAATTTCTCCGCTTGGTTTTGCAAACTGGTGGCACACAGCGTCAAAGCAGTGCTACCGTTCCTGTGTGGTTTCCCTTTAGTTTTTAGATTTACATCCCTGGCACGGCTTTATCAAAAACACTGAAATTAACCGCATATCGTTTATTAGTTTAAGACATCTCATTGTAATCAACCCGTAACTATATAATGGTGCACCGAATGGCCAAACTATTCTAAATCCTATTACTATTAAATCCTATTACTATTACATCCCTATTACTTGCCCAGAGATTTTGGACACGTCATTGTTGTTATTGTTTACATCCCTCCTCTTACATCCCGCTGCCTGTGCTTGGGAAAACAGATCATAACCTGGTTCTGCTTCAGCCTTACTACAAACCAAGAGTGAGGGAGCTACCTACAACAACAGAAAAAAAGGAGAAAGAAAAGGAAGGACAGAAATAGGAGGTTAGTACATTTCAGAAAGACAGTACTGCTGCAGTAAATTGTTTTATCAAAGATCGCGCACGGTGCAGCAAGAATCTTGCGGGAGGCAGGAACAATCTCTAGACAGGGTGCCAGCTCATCGCTAATACTGCACCACCGTGTTCCCATGTTTAATACATGCTTTAATTCCTAGCATCATGAAAATTATATCAAGTATACATCTTAATATTTAAACTGTCCAGAGAGATGTAATATCATGAATGTAATGTATTCTGTGTCTTGTTGGCGAACAATAACCAGGGACCTCATGTATAAACGGTGTTTCCACGCTCACATCGCAATGTATAAAAACTATACTTGGTGTAAAGCCAAACACACTCTCATGCCAGCCTTAACCTGTGTTTTCGGCTCAGTTTTGCAAACTGGTGGCACCCAGTGTCAAAGTGTGCTACTGTTTCTGTGTGGTTTCCATTTATTTTTTAGCTTCACATCCCTGACGCGACTTTATGAAATACACTGAAATTAACCTCATATCGTTTATTAATTTAAGGCATCTGATTGTAATCAACCTGTAACAACACCAGCAACAATATTTATTTATTTAGCACATTTTCATACAAATGATGTAGCTCAAAGTCCTTTACATAATGAAGAAAGAGAAAAAAGACAAAATATAAAAACTAAAATTAGGCAATACTAATTAACATAAAAGTAAGGTCCGATGGCCAAGGAGAACAAAAAAAAAAACTCCACACGGCTGGAGAAAAAAACAATATCTCCAGGGGTTCAGAGGCCACAAGACCGACCAGCCCCCTCTAGATGGTGCAAAGAATTGGCAAACTATTTTAGCATTTTTAATCTCGGTGCACCACTCAGAGTATTTTAACTCAAAGTATCTGAGTGTGGTATCACAGCTATACAACAACTGATCAGAAAGAGGGTTTTTGGGATACAGCATCTAGCACATGCTGCCTCAGCCATGTGCACAATCTATTTGAACTTCGCCCATACGGAAAATGTTTCAGAGCCTTTCCTGTCGGGACCAGGTTCAAAAGTAGTTTCATCGAGCTCTAAATGCACTCAATCAGTCCAACAAGTGCTCCCGGTAGAACTGCTTGTACTTATAAGTACAATTAAGTCACTTTAAACCTGTACTACAGTTGTAATATTGCACAACCTGAGCCACTTATGCTTACATATTGTATAATTTTCATTGTTTTTATCATATTATTATTTTATCATTTGTAAGAAAATAAGTTTATGGAGGATTTGCATATTGAATCTCAATGTACCATGCAATAACAATACAGGAATTCAATTCAATTCAATAGAAGAGAGCATGTATTTACAGATGATGACGACTGGATTCTAAATCGATTTAGATTTCCAAGTGCTATCTTCTTGGAGCTCTTGATATCATTTTAAGGATAAAATGCAGTAAAGTATATATATTACATTATACAGATACATTTTTAGCTTCATTGCGACAGCAATGAGCTGGCACCCTGTTCAAGGATTGTTCCTGCCTCATTCTGTATGTTTGCTGGGTCTGGCACAACCCTGGTGCAAATTGGAAAAATATGGATAGATGGATAGAAACATGTACTATGAAAATATTTCAATGTTCCATAAAATGGTTTTACATTTAAAGAACTTATTGTGTGGCGATTGATTCCTTGGAGAAAGAAAAGGAAGGATAGGAATTGGAGGTCACTACGTTTGAAAGAGACAGTACTGCTGCAATAAGTTATTTAATCGAGGGTCACGGAAAGCACATCAAGCATCTTGTGGGAGGCAGGAATAATCTCTGGATGCAGCGCCAGCACGTCACTACCACTGTGCTAACGTGCACTCATGTTTAATACATGCTTTAATTCATATCATCCTGAAAAATATATCATGCATACATCTTAGTATTTAAATTGTTCATAGAGCTGTAATATCATTAATGTAATGTATTCTGTGTCCTGTAGGTGTAAGAGAAAGCCCATTTAACACTAGAGTTCCAGAAGCCTACAAAAAAACTCGTAATCCCACCCACCTTAAATCCCTTTGTACCCCTCTCCATTCAGCGTCTTTTGTTTTGTAACAGTGGCTATGCCACTCCCCCACTGCCGCAGAATGGGCAAAAAGCTCCCCCATCTCAAGTCTTGTTTATCTGAGAGTGAGGTACTTGGAGCTGTATAGGATAAATAATATATCATTATTAGGAAAACATGCATTTCATGTGTGTTCCGTGTTTACAAAGATCTATGTAAGAGTAGGATGACATGAAATGCAAGAAATGTTGAACACATACCTAAAAGACAAACTTTTTTAATGTTTTAGTACTAACAACAAAATTTTGACACGAAGTGTAAAATGTGTGAGCACTGAAGTCCAACTATCAAATAAGCACTTTCACAAAAGTTACTAGTATAACAAAACAAGTGCACTTTTAGTCAAGAAAATAACGGAAGAAAAAGAAATCAGGTTAGTGTACTATATTGACGTGACTGCATTGGTAGTACAGAGGTAAAAGCTATTGATTCATAATCAACAGGTCACAGGTTCAATCTTGCCCGCCTTCCAAAGTAAACATTTTGGGTAGCGAGTTGCTCTTATTGTTACTGTTATCAATAAAAACATACATTTGATTTGAGTCTGTAACGGCTGGTGTAAATGTATGGTACTTGTAAAGGTTACCTTTTTTTCTTTTATTTATAATAACTAGGAGAAATTTCTAACCTGCCTTTCTTAAGCAAAATCCTAGAAAAGGCAGTCATTATGCAGCTAAACAACCACCTCAATAAACATGTTATTCTTGATAGAACAAATCACATTACAGAAACTGCACTCGTTAAAGTAGTAAATGACTTGTGGGTAAATGCAGGCAGAGGTTGTGTACCTGTTCTCATCCTCTTAGATCTGAGTGCTGCATTTGATACCATTGATCACAATATTCTTAGAAATCTCCTTAGTCAATGGGTGGGCCTCTTTGGTTGTGTCTTAAATTGGTTTGAATCTTACTTGGCAGGTAGAAAATTCTTTGTTAGTTGTGGTAATTATACTTCAAAGACACATGATATTCTATATGGTGTTCCACAAGGATCTATGTCCTGGGTCCACTGCTCTTTTCGATCTACATGCTTCCATTAGGTTAGATTACATGAAGGCATAACGTGAGCTACCACAGCAATGCTGATGACACACAACTGTATTTATCAATAGAGCCTGATGATCCGACTCTCTTGGTTCACTGACACAAAGTCTTATTTGTGTTTCTGAATGGATGAGCAGTAATTTCCTCAAACTAAATAAGGAGAAAACAGAAATTGTAGTGATTGGAAAAGATGGATATAATGAGGATATTAGAAATAAACTTGATCCATTAGGATTAAAAGTCAAGACAGAGGTAAAAAATTTATTGGTAATTATTGACTCTGACTTAAATTTTAATCACATATTAATCAGATTACTAGGACAACATTTTTTCACTTAAAAAATATAGCAAAAGTTAGACCTCTTATAACACTGCAAGATGTTGAGAAATTAGTTCACACTTTTGTGTTCAGTCGGCCTGATTACTGTAACACACTCCTCTCAGGACTACCCAAAAAGACATCAATCGATTACAACTAGTGCAGAATGCATTTACTAGAATCTTAACTAAGAAAAGAAAATCTGAGCATATCTCTCCAGTTTTGATGTCGCTACATTGGTTACCTGTGCCATTTAGAATTGACTGTAAAATATTGCTTATGGTTAACAAAGCCTTAAATAATCTCACTCCATCCTATATTTCAGAATGCCTTTCACTTTACACTCCAAATCATAACCTTAGATCTTCAAATGAGTGTCTGGTTATAATTACAAGAGCTAAACTTAAAAGAAGTGGTAAGACAGCCTTCTGCTGCTATGCACCTAAAATCTGGAATAGCTTACCAATAGAAATTCGCCAGACTAATACAGTGGAACATTTTAAAAAACTGCTAAAAACTCATTATTTTAACATGGCTTTCTAATAGCTTCATTTTAGTTTAATCCTGATATTCTGTATATGCATTTAATTATCATTATTATTCATGGTGGCTCCGAAATCTGTACTAACCTCTCCTTCCTCTGCTGTTCTTTGTTTGGTTTTCTGTGGTGGCGATCTGCAACACCACCACCCGATCAAAGTACCGTACTGTCGCTACGTACATTGATGGACTGAAGGACAGAGGTCCACATGACCATCATCATCAAGTTCTTCCATGTGAAGCCTGAAAACCATGAGGACTGATTGAGATCATTTATGTTAGGTAGAATGTCTAGAGGGGGCTGGGCAGTCTTTGTTATTTTTTTCTAACCATCTGTTTTTTTGTTTTTTTTTTCTGTCCTCCCTGGTCATCAGACCTTACTTTTATTCTATGTTAATTAGTATTGCCTAATTTTATTTTTATATTTTGTCTTTTTTCTCTTCATCCTGTAAAGCACTTTGGGCTACATCATTTGTATGAAAATGTGCTATATAAATAAATGTTGTTGTTTAAAGGTATATCATAATAAATATATTACTGTTTAACTGCTTTTTTGTCTTTGTGAAACTGATACATTAGAACTGAGTCAGAAGAAAACGTAACTTTATTTTTTTTAAAGTTATAAGTAACATGTTTACAGCTAATGAAATCACAAACCAGTACAGTCCACTAGTTTAAAAGAAAAGTTATCTTTATCAAATATATAATGGATGTTATAGGTTAAAATACTTAGTTTTTGACTAGTGAAAATGTATACAATTTCAAATTATTACTATGTCGCTATTTTGCAAAGTAATGCGGAATTACTATTATAGTTTGAGATTAACTGTAAGAGCCACTTTCTAGTTATCTAAGTTATATTAAATGTTTGCCTATATATTAGTGCATAGTCTATGTGATGTTCTTATAACTGTTTATTGTCACTTTGACTACAGATTAGGCTCAGTAAGTGACCAGTTTTCTGCCTCACTCTGCGCTGTCCGTGCAGCGTGGCCGCAGAGAGCTTAAACAACTCAGCACATTCACATAAAAACGACAAGAGGTGAGCTTTCTTGAAGGCTTTTACTGGCTGTACCTCGTTGTAAACTGAAATATATACAAAAGAAACATACAGGTATATACAGGTGTAGAACCAAAGACAATAAATAATGATTTACAAAGCAATACATAGCAGGCAGTATACATTAAACAATAAAGCTTTAAAAGACACTTACAAAGCAAATGATTTCCACGGTTGGATCAAGACAAAGAGAAACACGTAGACAGAGGTTCAAATTGCTGCGTACCACAACTAACCAGACCCAGGGGTTTATATACCTTAAAGATACGCTTCGGATGTGACTGAAACAAGAGATAAATGGGTGCCTACGTGAAACAGTATAGAAACAATTAAAGTTTAACAAGAAGAAACATGTTTCCCGTTTGTTTGCTTTTTATTCTACGTGTGTAACAACCTTTTTCTTTATTACTGTGTGGACTGTTTGGTTTGAATTTTCACTAAACCTTTTAAAATGAAATTTTGGACTTAGAAGTTTCTTTCGGCAAATATTTGATTCAGCAGTTACATTAACCAAACTGTTCATTGTATGTACATAATAGTACAGTTTGCAAAAAAGAAAATACAATAGATTACTGGCACACATTACAGTACACAAGAAAGTTTTTCTTCTTGAACACTGTTGGGTGTTTCTTATAGATTTTTGAGTGCTGATCATGAATATCACATCAAGAGATAAGAGAGAATTGGGTTGTTCAAAAGCAAAAGCTGAGCTGCTGGGTTTGAGACTGCAGGAATGGTGTTTGCTGTCACCAGGTACAAACCTTTCTGTTTTTCGAGGCCGACATCATGATATAACCAATTTTTTTTGCACAAGTCGACACTCTCTGTTTCTGTTGTGACATTGAAGGATTGTTCTCAGCCTTGGGTTGTGATCAGAACCCTGAAGAGTGGCGTCTCTTCATTGATTCATCAATGTTAAGCCTGAAAGCTGTTCTGTTTCACAATGGCAACGTTTATCCTTCAGTACCTGTTGGCTATGCAGCACACATGAAAGAAACGTATAAGAATATGGAACTGTTGCTGGAGCACATCCTGTGTAGCAGGTACAACTGGAATATCTGTGGAGATCTTAAAGTCTTTTCACTGTTACTAGGACTGGTGCTCAGCTATACAAAGTACTGTTGTTTCATCTGTGAATGGGACAGCCGTGCCAAAGAGTTGAACTATTCTCGACAGAACTGGCCACTCTGTAAAAAGTTAGTTCCAGGACAGAAAAATGTGACATATGAATCGCTTGTCGACCCGGCAAAGATATTTTTGCCTCCTCTTCACATAAAACTGGGACTCATGAAGAATTTTGTGACAGCACTGAACAAGGAAGGCAAAGGTTTTCGTTATTTAAGGCAGATGTTCCCAAGAATAACTGATGCCAAGGTCAAAGAGGGCATTTTTGTTGGTCCCCAGATCAGACATGTTATGAGTGACAAGAGGTTTGAAGATCTGTTAGTTGGCCGGAAAAAATTGCCTGGAAAGCCTTCAAAGACGTTGTTGACAATTTTCTGGGCAATTACAGAGCCACAAACTACATTTAGCTGGTAGACAAACTTTTCAAAGCATACAAGACAATGAAGCGCAATATGTCACTCAAAATTAATTTCCTCCACTCAAACTTGGACTTCTTCCCCGCAAATCTCAGTGCTGTCAGTGACGAACATGGTGAAAGGTTTCACCTGGACATTGCTACGATGGAGAAACGATACCAATGCAACTGGAATCCGTCAATGCTTGCTGACTACTGTTGGACACTGCAACGTGATGCACCAGACATTGAATACAAAAGAAAATCAGAAGCAAAACGCTTTTAATTCTGTTGAATTTAATAGCTTATGCGAAACATAAACGTGACTAAATACGTTATTGTCAGTAAACATATAAATGTCTATTCATCCAACGTGATGCAGTAAAACCAAAACTATATCTGTGTATACCCAGTAGGTACCTGTCAAAATCAGCAAAAACTTTTCAGGAAACAAGACTTTTCAAAAAAATTGTTGTGCAGTGTTATTAGGCAGGTAGGCAGGTATTCACAATACTATATAAAGGAGATTATGGAAGATAAAATCAAAGTTGTGTATAGGTGGAAACAAACATTTTCTATTGGGGTCCTGCTAAAAAATAAATGTAACTTCTTTAGGAGCACTAAAGAGTGTAATATTAAGGCAATTAGTATCACAAACAATATTATATAAGTATGGAATAAATAATCTAGCAATATTTTCTTTCCAGGTTTTAAAAGTGTTTACAGAAAATCAGTTTCTTGTTGACAGTCTTACTTTCAGGTTCTAGTAAGATTGGAGGTTGGTTTTATTGTTTAAAGTAGTTACAGTTACCTGATAGAACCACATTAGTGTAGGTTCAGATTTGTAATTTTTAATCTTTTTTAGGATATTAAAAATAATTCATCTCTGTTTGCTTCTCAGAAATCATTTAAAATTGTTGAGAAAACTTAATTGGACTTTTCTTTTTTCTAATCACAGTCTGAAAGGAATCACATTCCAGTAACTGAAGCAGCTTTAGTTTTTTTTTAGCATATTACTAACAGCTATGATGTTAATTATACACTAAGGGCCTCTTTCTATTTTACAGTGCTCGGAAAGCATTTATTTATTTATATTTATGCATGCTGTAACTGAATCAAAATGAAACACAAATATCGCACACAACAAAATGAAAGAATCAGCATTACCCTTTCTTGAAATTTAGCTCATTATAAATGCTGTATAAATGCTCAGTTTTATATATATATATATATAAGCTTGATAACATAATGTATAGTGCTTACTGTCAGTGAAAGAGTGAGAAATAAAAATAAGTGTGATTTAAACAAAATAGAACCCATGGTTGGCTTTTGCTTGTTCAGTGCTGCCAGAGTAGGCCCTAGCCCACAATGTAATTCATTTGGAATAAGCAGATTTGTGAATGAAGGAATAGATAAACAAAACAGAGTTACAGTGAAAAAGGCAACATTAAGCATCCCAGTGTTCTTCCTGCCTGGTGATAAGTGGGTTTGACACTTTTTGCTGTTTTATCTGGTATTTTGCTGTACATTTCAATTTTCTTTTTAATCATTTGTGCCTTTAGTAAAGGTTTCTCCATTTGGGATCTTCAAGCAGATGGTAAACGAATGGCTTCCAGCATGTTACTGCTTTATCAACAGGTACTAGTAACTAAACTAACACAACTCACAGCTGTATTTTTATAAACATACTTTTGTTAAATATTCTCTTTAAATGTGGTGTGGTTAGAGTTTTGTGAAATGATAAATAAACTGAAAGTTTTTAATTAATCTAAAAAAATTTGGGTAGCACAAGGGTGCAGTGGTAAGTGCTGTTGCCTCACAGCTCCAAACTCTTGTGTTCAAATCCTAGCGTAGTTACTATTGTGCAGTCTATGCATTCCTCCCACATTTCTCTGAGTATTTTTTCTAGTTGCTCTTTTTGTCTCCAACATCATCTCTAATGTGTATGGTAAATTACTTGGTAAATCTAAATTGATAATCCTTGAGTCCTTGAGTAAGTTATAAGACTGTCAGCCTATCAAGGTTTACTTTTTGCCTTGCACTCAGTACTGCTGATAAGGGCTCCAGTTAGTCTGAAATGTAATTGATTAAATAAAATATTTCTGCACATTATTCCATTGCTCTGCTTGTGCTTACAGTGCCCATATATTTGTTACATGTAAGTTAAACACAATACCATTTTTTTTTGTTTGGTTTCAAAACACACATTTTTGTATACCGGATGTTTTGTTTAATTCCTCAAACATAAAGAACATATTTGAAGTGGAAATGCATTGAAATGTACATTTTTTTTGCTATCATTAAACTGTTTTAGCTGCCATTCAGTTCCACATTGAATACAGCAAATTTAGAGTTTTGTTAAAGTATGGTTTGAGGATATGACTCATTGTTATGTGCACTAACAAGTAGGGTAATACTCACAGTCACAAGTAATGTCAGGTTTGAAAAAAAAAGTGCAGAGCCTATAGACCATATAATTGATGTAGTTATTAAAAATAAGAATTTCAAATAAATTGGTATTTTATTATTCTTAGATGACATACAATGTGTATGGGAGATACATTAACATTTTCAACAGACAGATTTCAGGTAAGAAGTCTTAGCCTGAAAGCTTTGCCATGCTGAACAGATGGGCAGTGTATTCTGGGAAAAATTAAGGACAAAGCAGGATTCAGAGTATTTTAAATATCTAGAAAGTGAAGCACAACCTTGAGATGTTTTGTATAGTCAGTCTATTTTCAGCCTTGAGTAGCATTTGATTCCCTTGATCTTGTGTGATAATGAGTTAGTGCCATTTTCTGTGTTTTGATATAGTATTTGCTCTCTTAGCAGAAAATCCAGGTGTGACTGCTTAACCTGAGCATGTAAAGAAGGTGAAGAACAACTGACTTTTATTTGACTTTTTTCAAAAAGAGTTCTCTCAGTTCAGTTAGGGCATGTTTACAAAAATTGAGTGTTTAGTTCAGTTGCTTTCTGAAACATTTATAAAGAGCTTAGCTCAGTTGCAAAACTGGGCACTATCTGAGAGAAGCCTCAGGCACTTTCATTGAAGCTTGCTATCTGCTTAGCTGCTGGACACTTTCCAAGGAGCTGTGCCTCCACCAAAAAAAAGCCGCCTTTCATTTTTTTGATTAAATATATAAAACTAAGGAACTGAGCCATTAGGGTAATGTCACCTGGAACTGACTGAAGACTTCCCAGCTTGTATAATCGTTATATTGCTTACATTTGTGGCTACTGGTTATTATGCAAATAAATGTGATTTTTAAGTAAAAGCTTGAAACTACTCCCTCTGTCTGATTGAGACTAGTAAGATGAGTACTATGACTGAGCATTCCTTGTCTAGCTGCAGTCCCTTAAGTGCTCAAAAGGACATTTTTGGGAAGGCCTCTATTAGTGGTAAACTGGGTTGAAATAAAGTACTGAACGTAAAAAAAAAAAAGTCCCATCTGGGAGAACAGTCTGCTAATAGAGATCCCTATGGTTGAGTACACAAGGGACAATATGGACAGTGAGACATGTAAGAGGTTACTGGTAGTTGTTGTATAGCTGGTTTTGACATTTCTTTCCATAGCCATTAAGAGAAGAACCTAAGAGGTTAGTTGGTCCCTGTGTTCGAAGTATCTGATAATAAGAAAACACAAAGGGTATCTGAAAATTTCATACAAAAAATAAAAATCATTTCATAGTACATCTAACCATTTTTAAAGGAATCCCACCCTCCATAACTCATTGTGAAATGGATGACCTACTGAAAATTTTAAAAATATATATTTTTTCTACTGTACAAGGTACTGTACAAACCACCACTAAAACAAAGGGCCATGAGTGATTCATTTTAAACTTGCAAAAGATTATTGATGAAGTTGTGATTGTGCGGGTCAGCTCCACCCCAAACCATCAGTAACAAAACCAAGGGATGAGCTGGCAAATGAGGACACCACACAAAGCAAGGGGAAGGTGAAACAGTGCCATAGTGCTTTTATTAAAACAAAATCCAAACAGTGTTCAAACATGCAGTGCAACTCTTCAATAGATAAACAAATATTCCATAAAAAGATAGTAATAGTGGAGGTTAAAAATCCATCAAAGAAACAGTTAATTAAAAATGAGGTTAAAACAATGCAGGAGTCTCCTTTAAAATTCTCAGTCCCCGAAGCTTCCCTTTTAAAACCGACACTTCTCTGTATTATCCTACTTGGACCTCGCAGCTTAGAAAGACGTTAACCAACGAATACAGACACCTTTCAGTCCTGGCCCACGTCCCAGTCGCCTGATCCACAGCGTTCAATAAGGAGCCACTGGACTCTGCTCTGCACTCACCTCTGCCATAGGTCTCCACCTGGAGAAAGCACGTCATCCTCCCATCGCTGCCTTTCGCTGGCTCCAGTCCTGAGTGTGATGATCACTTCTGCCCCCAAGTCGGTCAGCAGGAGTGATCCCTGAGCCCTCTCCTGAGTTTGTGCCATGTGTTACTCCATGGGGCTCCTTTCCCGTCTGCATGCTTCTTTCTTTAAACACCATCTCACTCTCACTCTCACTCCTGAATGTCTTCTTTCCTTCCGTTAACCTTCATTTTTTTTCTCATTCTTATAGGCCTCTGTGGGCGCAGCGTCTAAATCATGCACTGCAGGAAGCTGATGAAGCAATTGAGATGGACCACACCTTTACATGCAGGTGTGTCTTGCCCCAATTACTCCACCAACTCCCTGCAGCTGCATGAGCAAGATCACCCCCAGAGAATGAGCCAGCCAATTAATTATTTATTTATTAAAAATGGCCACCTTTTTCTGAGCCGTGGATCCACTATACTACACAAGTGAGAAAACAAGAGAGCTTTTCGGTGAAGTAAAAAAAAAAAAAAAATTGCAAAATTGATTTCAGCAGGCTATATAACTAAAGCTGGTGTAAAACATCTGTTAGCAGGGGTGGTAATCCCTCTGAAAAGCCAGAAATGGCTTCAGTAAGACACAAGAAAGAAAAACATGTCAGGATGTTGCTACTGAAAGAAAAAAAGTATATCTTCAGCATGAATAATGATACAAGGCATATGAAAGGAGTATGTTTGAGTAGAAACAAAACATACCAGCAGTTTGGCAGTGAAAAGCTTCTTTGGAGCTTAAGACTTCTGTCATCTGTAGGTTGCAGCATGCCTAGCAAAAACCCTTATCCCCAAGCAGTAGTGTGATTAGAAATACTGGTGATACAATTGATATCTCTGCAACTAGTACCTCCTCTAGCAAAGGCCACATTTATTTCATATGCAGACTGTCTATAATGTGAACTTAAATGTTACTTCTTAAATGTTATTGATAATCATTATTCATATAGATTTTGCAAAGGCAGTAATAGATTGTTTCAGCACAGTTTCTGACAGCAAAATAACAAAAATCTTTCCAATGTGAAAGTGTGTGTAAATGTGCACACTTCCTATTAGGAAATTGTTCCATATTTTATGTAAATGCTGGTGCAGAAAACAGAGAAAGGAAATAATGTATGCACTACTACAAGTTGCATTCCAAGGAAATAGATGTTTATGCTCAGCTGTGGGAGAATGACAGGGTCTTTAGAAAATACTGTAGATTTGAATTTATGGGTCATGGAGATGTTAGCATCATGTTTCAACATTTCAATGACTGCTTGGAAAAGATTAACACTTGCAATTTGCTGCACGTATCAATGGAAAGTTTACATGTCAATTGTAAGTTTATTGATTCATTGCAGGAGCAGTTGAGAAGGGACTATGACTCTGCTTTTTTGAATATCAGAAGTTGTGGACTACACATAGAAAACTGGGATTTCTGAGCTGGGTTTTTTTGTTGAATGTTGAGCAATAACAAAAATCAAACTCATACTAGTGGTTTAAAGATACTTCTAACAGAGGGTTTACCACACCCAAGTCTACAGTGCTACAGATAATGTTTGGTCTCTTTTGAAATTTTGTCAGCAAAGTTGGCTAGAAAATGTCCCAGTGACAGACAGTGTCTTAGAAATTTTGCCTAGTGTAAAATAACAGAGTATATAAAACAAAAATAAATGTATAGACATTAAAAGTTAATCCTACAAGGTAGGCAAGAAAATGTGATGCAAGCCCCTTCTTACAGTTTAAAGGAATTTTATTTGGTCAAAGGAGAAGTAACTTATTAGTTGTTAAGTATTTGTTGATCAAAACTCTATGTGTTACATTATATACTTGCCTGCCTATGGTTGTACTATCTGTCTGTACTATTTCCACAGGGTAGGGTAGACAGAAGAAAGGAAGTCAAAAGGCAATCAGAGACAGAGGTGGACAATTACTTGAGGAAAGATACTGGCTATTCATTGCCACAATATGACATCATGGCACACTGATATGATAGGAATCTTTGTGTTTAATGCCTTGACTAATTCTCTTTATAGGTTACTGTGGACACTTTTTCTATGGTGTCGTTTCTTGTGACTGAAGACAGAGAGATATAATTAAAGTTAATAAAAATCTTTTATTGATACACACCAGGCAAAGATTAAATGATAGAGAAGCACAGTCCTAGGACACCTGCCCTTCATCTGCCCCGAGGGGTCGGTGTTCCAGATTTTTATAGGGTTTTTGTCTTATGACTTTAGTTACACAAGTATTTCAAAATATTAGCCTGAATCAGCATTACCAAAACCTAAAGGTGGAGTACATCTGTTAGTTCCTTAGTTTTGGGGCTCAATGAGTCCACACCCGTGGCCTTCCATGTAGACGCCCAGAAACAAGAAGTAAGCATGCAGGGTCTGCATGACTCCTACCACATACACCATAGAACATGCTTTCTGTCACGTACATCAGATTTGTCAAACACAAGTTATTGACCTGTATTTTTATTTTTCCACATTACCGATAGGAAATGTAATTAAGAAAAACACACTTTTAACTTTAATTTGTATGCTATTTATACTTTTTGTATTTATTATTTAAACCTAATTATATTATTAAATAATTAAATTTTGACTGTAAATCAGTGTAGGACTGGCAAGTTTTGCTGAGGCACACTTGTTCTGCATAGACATTTGTTGAGACAGTTCAATTTTCGTTCAGATATCTCAAACAGATTGTGCTATACAAAGTTTTAAATATTCAAAATTTCCCACTGAAAAGCATTGCCGAATTTGAGAGTTCATCCATCTTAAAATGGAAAAACAATCTGTGCAGCTTCAACTAGCAATCAGTTTACTGTTTCAATTTTAATTTGAGAGCTGTTGCTTGAACTTGCATATTTTGTATATTTTCCTGTTTTAAATGTCTAAAAGCCACTTGGATGCCCATAACAAGTTGACCAACTTCTTCATTGAATTGTTGAAAATAATTGGAGGGTCTACTACTGTGTTCTTATGCATATTCCCTATATAGAATTTAGGGTTAATGGGAGAATTTCAGTATTATGTGGATTTTATTCTAATTCATAAGGCCTTTAAGACTTGTTGGTTCACAAACATTGTGACTCTTGTGTCTCACAGCCATTTCTAACCAAGGGCAGTCAGCATGACAAGATACACTGCACATGTAACAAATATGGTAGCCTCTGCTCACTAGCAGTAAATGCACAAAACTACTTATAGTTGAAGTAATATAAACTTCCACACACTAAGAAAAGATGATTTGTATAACATATGAAAAATTGCATTCTATTTTTCTGACAAATTTCTGCTTCCAATATTCCTTCATTGTGATAAGTTACAATTTTATTAAGCTGGACAACTGTAGAAATATTTTTTAAAAATGTAAATATGTCCAACACATTTGACGATGTGAGAGAATGAAAGGATTCACAACAGAATATGCATAACCTTGTATTGAAAATAACAAAAAAATATGTGAACAAAAGATTTAATTAATTCATCTATTGATCCAATACACAAAATAGTAACTGAACAATCACTTCAGTCAATTGAGTTTTCAGATTAAATATTCATAAAAGCATCATTCAAATATTCTTAGTTATTTGTTTTCAATTCTCTTTAAAATAAATATGACTTGTGGTGTAATTTGTTTTAGAAGAATAGTCAGTACTTTTTGCATTTAGTTTTAAATGTTAACACATCTTGCTCTAGCACTGACAACCTTTTTAAAAAAAGCAAGATAAAAAAAATCACCAGTACTTGGTCAGCATTTTCAAACTGATCATGAGCATATTCATTCAGCCTGTAAAGTTTAATTATGTGAATTTGGAGGGTTGTCAGTTTATCTTCAAACTCATCTGACAGTTTATGACAGCATAATGTGTAGTGACGGATAGCAAAACTATACTGCTTCATAAATCTCCAAACCTAGCCTTGTCTTGGATTCATTTTTCATCCTGCATATTATTTGCCTTTAGATTTCTTTTTTTGTCATATATTTTAAACTTAAACTTCCTAAGTGCATCTCCAGTGCAACATTCTTTCTTAACACATACATATATATATTGTGAGGGACACCATGTGAGGACTGGCATCCCGGCTGGCACTGTACTGAGATCCTTACCAGGCCAGGACACCCATGGCATGGAAGGACAGGGGAAGACAATTGATGCAGAGCATTGTCTTCTCTGGAATGCTCAGTGTCAGCCCTCCTGGGTTACCGTACCACCATAGATTCTCACAGGACACATTGGGAATTGGAGTTTTGTAGGAGTGCTGGGTTCTGTAGGTGCTGCCAGGGGGCACTGAGGAGACTAGCAAACCCTGCTTTGTTGGACTTCAGCCTAACCCTGAAGTACTCCCAAACTAGCTTATGAGAGGAGTGGAAGAGAAGGAGACAGAGAAACAGAATTGTTGTGTAGGAAACTATTACTTAGAGTTTCACACAATAAACCTCTTTACTTCACTAGAACTTTGTGTCTGAGCTAGTTGTGTTAGGAGTTTGGGAGCTGCAGCACCCACTAGGGACCACAAGTGGCATAGTCAGCAGGATTCCTGGCCATCTGGTGCCAGGGACCTTTTTTCTTAAACATTCTTGAGGTCAAAAACACAAAGTGGAAGAATCTGCTCAACACAACTTATGATCCTTTACCTAATATAGTAATAAAGAGCTGATCTATGTTTTTAGTAGTGCTGGGAATTAATTAAAATTTTTAATTGCGATGCCAACGCCACGCTACTCTGTTTAATTTGGGCTTGCTTGAGGAATTCTTTGATAGAGATAAAAATTAAACACAAGATTATTAAATGAGTGAAACATACCCATCTCTGACTCGTCTGTATCACATAGGGTTGAAATTCTGTATGAAGACTGTTTTTCGGCTCTTTTATCAGAACTGAAGCCAGCTGATCACATATTAATCACAGTTGATGAGTCAATAGATAATACAGGTACAGACCAAATATCAGTGTTTGTAAGATTACTCAATGATAAAGTTTTTAAGGAAGAATTGGTTTGCCTTTTGCCCTTGAAAGTTGTGAAAATGAACAGACTCGACACACTTAAAAAGGTTTGGGGCAGCCATCTGTATAATATACCTGGCTGCAAAAGGATTTTGAGAAGCACAGAGATGTTCACAATACTGAGTTCAAAACAGAACTGGTGAGGGTTTGCAAAGATAGTGGCTTTAAGGGATCAGACCAGAAGTGATGTGTAGGAACTGGAAGTGACATGTGGGGAACCGGAAGTGATGTTCTTCCGACATCAGTCTGTGTGCTGAAAGTGAAAATCTTCTGGGCACCGGAAGTGGAAGTGACATTCTTCTGTGCGCCGGAACCGGAAGTGCCGTCATGCTGAGTGCCGGAAGTGACATCATCAGCTCTGAATCAGACAGGTTTTCAAATGGCTGGTTTGTAGAGAAAACAGGAGAAGGTTTAGTGCACCCTGCCACCTCCTGGCCTGGCATAGAATTACCTTTGCTTGGTCCATATAACATACTCCTACTCGCATGTATGTGACAAGGTTCATACAATGGATGAGGCTATTTTTGTTACAGTGAAATATTTTTTAAAGAGAAATTGTTGAAACTCAGTAAAACAAACCTCCTAGCTACAGATGGCAGTCAGTCGATGGTTAGTAAGGAGAAAGACATTGCTTTGTGTATAACATCAGAGGATCCGGCTAATAATTTGCTGCGCTGCATAGTTCATCAAACTGTTTTGTGTGTGAAGTTGTCTGGCAAGATGAAAGAAACAATGAATACAGTCAACCACATTTAATCTACTTCAAGCTTGCAGTATCACATTTTTTAAATGTTGCTGAATGACAGCAGAGTGGAGTACGCTGACCTCCATCAGCATAATGATGTACGAGGGCTGAGCAATGGACAGGTTCTGGAGCATTTCTTTTCACTGCAAAATTAAGTAATGGATTTTTTTTAAATCAGAAATCTTCCAGAGCAGAAAAGTTTTCTTCGTTCATGCGAGATGCAGAGTTTGTGACCTATGTTGCATTTCTGTGTGATATAACTAGCCACTTAAACAAGTTCAATGCAACTGCAAGGACATGGTGCAAAGCGAGGGAAGTGTTTGAAAAAGTAACAGCATTTCACACAACCCCGAACTAACCTGAAGGAAAAAATGTTACATTTTCCCCTCTGCATAATGTTGCAAGCTCTGTGAATCAGGCTGCTCTTTCTGTGATGGAGGCACTACAGTCTCATAGAGAATTTCAAAACATGTTTTGAAAATTTCAAAATAAAGAGTGAATTGCTTTTATTTGTAAGAAAACCTTTTGCTGTCACAGCAAGAGGCTCATGTGCAGTTGAAGCCAAGCCTTTATTGCAGAGTATAGATGAAATGTTATTTCAGCTAGGGATGATTCAGTTACAGAGTCACAGTGAGGTGAAAGCTAAATTCAACAAGGAGGAGGTGTGCGGATTTTGGGCACAGTCTATGCAGCAGTATGCTAATTGCAAAAGACTTGCAACATACATTTTGATCATTCTTGGTCTACACTACTACTTATTATACTTAAGTTTATACAGTTTTTCATAATATTATATTGTGGAATCCATTTTGCTTACTTAATCAGAAATGGTTGTTTTATTATGAGCAACAGTTGACAGGAGATGATTATTTTTTTCTAGAAACAGGAATGCCATTAAATGGAGGTTCCTAATTATTGCCAATTTCAATTTTGATGAGTATAACTGGGGTAACCCTAAAAAACAGAATGTATTATTAACTTACTGCAGTCTTTTGATGTTAGCCAGCCTACACACAATATAGGACACATGCTTGATTTAGTAATTTCAAAAGAACTAAAAGCTAACGTAAGGCAAGTCATAGATATGGGTTTATCTGGCCATCTCTGTATTTTATTTGAATTACTGGTAACTAGAACTAAAGAAGAGCACATTAAAAAAAAAACCAATGTTACCAGTTGGGTAGATTATTTCAATGTTAAGGTGAGGGCTGCAGCTGTTATAGTGGTTCCTGAAAAAGTTGCTAAGATGTCCTCCTGCAATAAAATATCATGGAAGACTCATAGACAATTAAAATGACACAAAGCTGAGTATAAATGGAGGAAAACTAAATTAACAGTCCACTGTGAAATACTGAAGGCACATATAACTTAATGTAACACAGCAGTCAGTCTAGAGAAGCAGTCCTGTTGTTCTAAAATTATAAATGATAATGCTGGAAAACCAAGTGTTTTAATTTCAACTACAGATTGTCTTCTAAATTCAGTTCAATCAGTTGAATGCCTCCAGAAAACTTCTAGCTTCAAAGCTTTTGAAGCATTTTTGAAAAACAAAATAAATATTAGATGTAATACAATATTACTCAACACATTGTTTTTAGCAAATCAAATTCCTTCACTGATTTCAGTTTACTTAAACTTTGTAGCATAATTTGTCAATAAAACCCTCCACTTATGTCTTTGACACAATCGCTACAGGCATTTTCAAATAATGTCTCCAATTTCCCAAATTGTGTAAAGGCTGCATTAGGTAAATCCCTGATAAGTTTTATTCAGGTTTAAGAACAAATCATAGTACAGAAACTGCACTAGTTCAGATACTAAATGACTTGCGGGTTAATGTGAACACCGGCCATATACTGTATCTGTTCTTGTTCTCTTAGACCTGAGAATAGCATTTGCCATCATAGACTACAGTATTCTTATAAATTGCCATAGACAATTGGTGGGTTTCTCAGTTAGGGTTTTAAATTGGATTCAGTCTCATTTAACATTTATGAAAGTCTTTGTCAGTTGGGTGAATGTAGTTCAGGTATTCATGATTTTCTTTACACTGAAGCCACTGTTATTTACAATCTATGTTCTCTATTAGGCCAGATTACATTTAAACAAAAGGTAAACTTCCACAGTTATGTAGATAACACGCAGCTTTAATTATCTATACCACCTGATAAACCTAATGTTCTGGACTTTCTGATCCGGTGTTTTACATGTACTTCTGATTGAATGAGTAATAATTTCCTCAAGTTAAATAATGTAAAAGCCGAAATCTTAGATGTTGGCAAAAATGGAAATAGTGCAGCTCTTAGAAATAAACTTCATCCCTTAACATTAAAAGTCAAGATGGAAGAAAGATTTTAGATGCAATCATGGACTCGACTTAATCTTTAAATTGCATGTTAACCATATTACTAGGACTACATTTTTCAATTGAAGGAACATTGATATATTTAGACCTCTTATAACACTGCAAGATGCTGAGAAATAAAAATGTACATTTTGATTTGTAGTTGACTAGAGTATATTACTGCACTCCAAAAAGTACTACCTAAGAAAGACATTAATCAGTGGCAATGATTTCAAAATGCAACAGCAAGAATATTAACCAGAAAAAGAAACTCTGAGCACATCTCACCAGTGTTAGCATCGCTGCACTGGTTACCCATGCTCTTTAGAATTGACTTTAAAATACTATCAATACTATATGAAGCTTTAAAAATAATTTTGCTCCTTCTTATATTTTGATATTTATGTTCCTCAACATTCCTAGTCATAACCTTAGATCTTCTAATAGTGGCCTGCTTAGTGGTCTGCTTGTCTTCATAGAGCTAAACATAAAAAAGTGGTAAGACAGCCTTTTACTATTATGCACAAAAAATGTGGAATACTTTACCAATAGAGATACACCAGGTTAACACTGTGGATCATTTTAAAAATCTCCAAAAACGCCTTCTTTTAATTTGTCTTTTTTGTAGCTACATTGTAGTTCTACTGCTAAAAAACTATACATGCACATAATTATATCATTCTTCACTGATTTGCAATCATTATTACTTTTTACTACTTTTTTCTGATTTTATTTCTGTTTTTAAAATGCTACTACAATCTAATCACTGTGCAACTGCCTGTGATGCTCAAATGAAAGTGGATACCCCAGCTATACACAAGATCCACTACATTGAATCCTCTGGGATGAAGCCTAAAACCAATGAGAAATGACTTAAGTACATGTATGTCAATTCGATTGCTCAGTGGGGGTTGGGTGGTCTTTTAGCCTTAGAATCCATGCAGGTTTTTTTATTCTGTCCTCCCCAGCCATCTGACTTTATCATCAGACTCATCTCCAGAGACTTATGATACTATATATAAGCTTTCAACTAATTTTGTATCTCTTTTTATGTAACTGCATTTCAATTTTTTAGAATTTATTCATTATTATTTTTACATTATTTTAATCCATTTATTTCTTTTCTTGTACCTATTTATTTGGCATCTTGTAAAACACTTTGAGGTACATCCTGTGTATGAAAATGTGCTATAGAAGTAAATTTTGTTTTACTTTGCTCTTCTCCATTGTCAACTGCCCATATCTTAATTCTTACATTAATTGTAATTTGCTTTTGTTGTATCAAATTGGTGTAAGCAATAACTTACTTTAATAAAAGTATACAAGGCTAATCTAAGCTGAATCTGTTCCTGAGCCTTTCAGGACTCTTTATTTAAAATATGTAGTATTCAGTTTTAATTCTCAACAATTGTACTAGATAGTAGTCTGAAATTTTTATATAGGGAATGGAAGAAATTCACAAGCATGATAATAAATTTACCACTGTCTTCTCAGGTATGGTCTATTTTGGTATATAACAAGTGGAGTCCAAGCCTCATGTGCAGTTTATAGGTATGTTTTATTGCTGTTTCCAAATTGTGCCACTACTGAGATGGTAAAGGTTCGACTACTGAGTATAACACATAACACATGAAATTTCACGGACCATTTAACTTGTTTCAAGCATTCAATCTGTGCAAAGAAAATGCTGAGAAAATGTCATAACTTAAAACTGTTTCTTAATCATGAAATCTCAGTTTCAGGCTTCTATATCTTTGTCAAGTTTCTTTATGTTCCTACATTACAACATTAATTTATGACAATATAAATGTGTTCAGAAAACTGCATGCCCCTTATACATACTATTAAATACTTTTGACCTGATGCCAAATTCTTGCAGTGTAAATACTTTCTGAGCTGGGGCCAGGCGCTACAAAAAACCGCCCAATACAAACACTTAATACTATTTAAAAGATACACACCCTGATTCACTCTTGGACATCTTTATCCAATCACCCATGCATTCACATCGCACACATAAGACATTTTAAATCTGTCAAATTTAAAGCTAAGCAATATAAGCAATCTTCATGCATATGCTTCGCTGAATTCATTCTAGTATTATTATTATTCTAAATGAGCAGGCTCAATCATTTAAATTAATTTATATTCTCATGAAAATGTAGAAAATAAGCTAGCTAGCAAAAATGCTTCTGTCAAAATGTCTTAAGAGGAAAAGTACAAGTTTTTTCTTAGGCTTCAGGGATTCTAGTGTTAAACGATGTACAGGGCATGGCACCACGTAAAAATACCCTGAGGCAGACCTACTAAACATTGAAAGGATTATATCTCTTGACTGTTCTGGGAATGTTCTTAATATGTATGTTTTCCAAGGAAGAACTGGAGGAAGTTTCTGGGAATACTGTAGGAAGGTATGAACAACCAAACTCAGTATGGTACTACAGCAATGCTCAGAAAGAAAAGTGTAATGAAAAACCTCTTCCTATGTGTGTTTCATCCCACATTCAACATCTAAACCAGCTAAGTGTAAATGAGGAGAGAGTATGCCTGAATGTGTCTTGCCATGGTGCTTTACACTGCAGAGATTAACTCCTTCTGTGATTAGCCCTGTGCTGGAAACTGGGCTCAGATGATGGAGAATGAATAAATGATAGAAAACATACAACATTAGTAGGACATACAAATAACACTAACATGAGATCAATTGTAAAATGGCTGATTAATTAAGTCTAGTTTTAGGACACAGTCCCTAACTTAAGAAGCAAAACCTTTCAATTAGTACTGACTTATTAATTATAAAAATTTCACATACCAATTTAAAAATAACTGCAACAGCCAAGATTTTTACGCTTCTGCTAAAAACAAAATATTTGATATTATGAACATTTTAATGGAAATAAATCTACAGTATATTTTTCAAAATACACTTAAATCCATTCATGGTAATGTATATTTGCTGTGCAATGCCTACATTGCCTCACTTAGCACTATATTTACTTCTTTCTCAATATTATTAAACTTCTGTATTTCTTTACATTTTTGGAATATGGCAGAATTAACCCATCTGTTTAGTGTTTGCACACTCAATAGGAGGAGCACTCAGGATGTGAACCCTGGTCTCCTTTTTGCAAGGCAGCAGCACTACAATGCCACCCCAGGTTTCTAATTATCAAAAGTAATGTGTTTATTCCTAAAGCACAATAAGGATAAGCACTCACAACAACAGCACAAAGTAGAGAATATCAAGCAAAATGTGTTGCTCCACTACACAAATACTTTTCTGCATTTAACTGATGATCCTTTCTGTAATTTACCACAAAGGCTATCTTTATTCATTATGTTTAGTTTATTTTTCTGATTTTGTTTTTGTTTAATTAGAATTAGTAAGCTGTGTTTTCCATAATTGGCCCACATAATACTATTAAAAATCTTCCTATTTGAAAATCTTCATGGAAGAAGGTTTTATCCATTTTTTCACAATTACATAAAATTTAGAATCAAGAAAAAGTGATATTCAACTCACATAGTTTTTGTTTACAGATACAACACTGTACTCTCTGATGTCATTGTCAATACTAACTTGCATATATGAATAAGGGCACTGAACTATTTTTAATTCCAGCAAGAGTGGTCTGATGCAAAAACATTTGAATTGGAGCTATTTAATGAATTCTAGAGGGTTTAGCTTTTATCAGTTTTTTATCAGTTGTTTTAATGAATTTGAATTTATGATAGACATGTGGGATTATAATTGACATTAAGGCAGTTGGCTATAGTTTTTAAAAAGACACTAAATGGTCAATCAGTTGTCATGCACTGGAGATACAATGACAATAAGGGGTACTCAGAAAAAAAATAAGATCAAAAACCAGAAAAAAAGCAAAAAAACATAAGGAGGCAATAGATGTCAGTAAATCAGAATGAAATTACAGACAGCTAGATAGAGATACTGTAACTGAGGAAGAGGCCTTGGTTATACAGCATGAGCTTCTAAAGAAGTAGATCAGAGTATGGTCACTTGAAAAAAATGTAGAATGGAAAAGAGAATTTCATTAACAATGAGAATATTATTACTGTTTTTTTCCCTATATTTTTCATCTAAAAATAATGATTTAAAGGGACTTGATTTTATTCGGTAAAATAAAATAATTGAGTATAATAGATTCAAATATAAGTGTAACAATATTACTTTAGCAGTGTAAAACACTATATTCTAGGCAGAAAGATATGCTCTTTATGTATTTTGACAATTATCGTAAACTAAGCCTTTAAGTTACTGTAAAACTTTGGTTAAAATACTCTTAAAACATACTGCACAGTATATTGTACCCATTGAAATACCTCCATACAAACTCATTTATCCAGGGCAGGGTCTCAGGGACGATCATCAGGTGCAAGACAGGAACAATTCCTGGATGGAACACCAGGACACACTCACACAAAAAGACACTAGGGACAATTTAGCATTTCCAATCCACCTAACCTGCATGGCTTTGGAGTGCTGAGGGAAGTAAAACCACACAGACACACACAGAGCTTACAAACTAAATGGAGGGTAGTACCCAGCATGTGAACTCTACTACCACTTCTCCACCATGTCACTACAGGTTTGCAGTTATCAAAAATAATATGTTTATTTTGAAACACACACAGGATGAACGATCACAAGAAGAACACAAAGTACAGACCATCAAACTAACTCTGTTGCTCGTTAATGTTCCTCTACAAAGGTACTTCTCTGCAATTTACTGATGGTCCTATCTCTCAAATACGACAACAGCCTTCTTTCTTATCATTTATAATTATTCTTTCTTCCATTCTGTATGTTGTTTCTCTTGCCAGTGAGCATCACTTAATTTGCCTTCTGACAGTAGAGTTCAGTAACTCACTATGAACATTCTTTAACTTGCATTCTTCTTAGGTCAAGCATAGGAATTGTATCCAGGGTCAAAGAAGCTCTCTACATCTACAAGGCCATCAAGTTAACCTCAAAAGTCATTGCTCCATAGACAATCCTTTAAATGGCCAAATGTTCAAGGCAGGTTCTGTGTTACTTACATTATCTTGGGCAGTATCCCAAATGGGATGTCTGTTGCCATTAGCAGGTGAAATTGCATTAGCATTTGGTAAGTATTCCATGACTTTATCCTCTCAGTTATAGGCTCTAGGACAATTAGCATTTGCATCACCGGAAGTCAAGTATATTAAGGGAAATATTGGGGTTTCCACTCAAAGCTACATCTTGCCTTTGGTTCTAGGGTATTCCTGAAGGATATACTTTTGGGGCACAGTCTTCAATAACAAGGCCTTCTATGTTTGAACACTCTTTGTCTGCCCACACTGCCATGAAGAAGTTCATTTTGATGGTCAGACAAGCTTTCTTTCATTGTAAGAGATATCCTTTAGGGATGTCTCCTGTCCAGTGTAACATCAGTGGCACATTTACATCTTCTACTTTGTTACAAAGTCTGTTCTGGATTAAACAATATTTCAGAGTATAAAGAAAACCATTTTCATTTTCTTATACCTGGTGCAGAGGACAGAAAGATATGGAAGAAGTTGTTTCACTGTGGCAACCACTAATGGGAGCAGCTGAAAGAAGAAGAAAATACTCAGTAGCAAATAAATAAATAAATAAATAACAATTAAGTTTATTTTCACTGTAGATTATTGAAAAGTTGTAATATAAACATCTAAGTGTGCAGTAGGTCAGCTGGAAATGACAATGGTGCGATAAATAGGTCCTACAGCAGTAAATAGCAAATATTTTTAACACATACACATACTAAATATTAACTGAATAATTATATTGGATGAGGATAAGTCAGTCTACTATAAAAATGAAATGCATAAGATTTCATTTTTTATTTGAAGAAAATAACATTTCCATGCAATCAAGTAAAACTTATACAACAAATCACTTCATAGTCAAACTAGAAAAAGAAAAAAAAATCAGAAAGTTAGAAAAGTGAGCGGGAACAAGAGAGAAAAAAAGACAAAATATAACAGAATTCAGCCACTACTCGAATAACACACATTACTAAATATGTGCATATTTTGCATACTCATACAGGTGATTCAGATTCTTTATTTTGCAGGAAAATTTGTTTAGTAAATATATAAAAAAATCTAAAATTATTTCATTAAATGTATCTATATTTTTATGCATTGTCACACGCAAATATGTGGCAGCAAACGGGCTCGACACAACATGAACACCACAACCGAGGGGATTTGACACAGAATGCTAATACCTCTCTCTCTTATTTAGCAGGAATAAGGAAGAAGATTGAGATGCTTACCTTTTGGAACTCGGCTCTATTCCCACGTAAACAATAAGCCTCTTCCGGGTTCCAGTGATCAGACGCTCCCAGATGACTTCAGATCCGGTCCACTACAGATGACCTCACTTCCGCCTTCCCTCCGTTTCATCACCTCTGTTGCATCAACTGCTGTATATGTCATTTCTTGTCCACCCGCTATAAATTCTCCCATGTTTGCAACTATCATTTGTCTTTAATTGATGCCTGTTATGCCACTAATTTCAGTTCTGCTTTATGAGTGTTCCAGTGTTGTTTATATCTTCACAGTATGTTGGATGAAAGGAATTCTAAGCTATCAGTCATGTAAAAAATATTCTAAATTAATACATAATAAAGAAGAAATAATTTGCTGTTAATGAGAAGTATTAATAAGAAGACATCCGTGTCCACATCTCCGCACATCATGGCTGCTGCCACTAGCCTACAGCTGAAGCCAACAGGATCATTGGGCTGGAAAACACACCATGTGTCATCAGGTGACCAGACCAACCAGTGTAAAATATACTTTCACTAAAATCTTTCCGAACACTTCACAGAGGTGGTAGAATTATGGCGTGATGCTCCCATTGGCACCACTACCCACCCCCACCACAACCAAGCTATATAAGGGTGCTTGGTTTGTCGCTTGACTCATTCAATCTTGTGGTCTTCATATGCTCAGACAGAAGGTACGAATCGCATTATTCACATTAATTTAGTGAACATTCAGAAAAAAGTTTATGATGAAATTCTGGAAAGTGTCTAAAGGAATCAGAGAAAAATATTCTTTCTGGATGCACCGGGGGAAGAGGTAAAACCTTTTTTTAATTAATTTAATATTGGCTAAAATTACATTGGATTATAAAATTGCAATAGCTGTAGTGTCCTCTGGCATTGCTGCCACTTTATTGTGGGACCACTCATTCTGCTTTTAAGTTGCAATTAAACCTTACTTATAGTGAAGCTCCTGTGTGTAATGTCAAGAAATAGACTCATTTAGCTCCATTTCTAAAAGATTGTGTGGTTCTTATTTGGGATGAGTGTCCTATCTCCCAAAAAGGGGGGTACAGAAGCTCTGAACAGAACGCTCAAGGACAAAAGAGGCAATGAAAATTTAATGGGTGGAGTGGCTGTTCTGTTTTCAGGCGATTTTCGACAAACTCTTCCAGTAATTCAAATAGGTACCATGGCTGATGAGGTGAGGGCATCCACAAAGTCATCCTTTATATGGAGTTAAATTCACAAATTAACTCTTATGATTAATATAAGAGTTTAGTTGAAGGGAAACCGTTTAGCTGGTGAATTTTTACAATTTCTTTTGAAAATAGGCAACGGGCAAATAAAAGACACTTCTAATGGAGATATTGAAATTCCAAACAACATTAGAAACTTGGTCAACCCTGTTGAAGAGCTGGCAGAGAAACTTTACCAGATATTATAAATTTATATAAAAAAATTGATTTTTGGTTATGTGAAAGAACCATACTATTGCCTAAAAACAATACTGCTGATGAAATACATAATTTTATGCTTGGCAAACTACATGGTGATAAAATAAATGTTATTTTTCTGTTGATGCTGTTTTAGATAATGAAGAAGCAGTTCATTATCCTATTGAATTTTTAAATTCCCTTAATCTGCCAAGAAGGGCTCCTAATAAACGGTTCCTTAAAGTTGGTATACCAATAATGTTAGGAAATCTAAATGCTCCAAAACTATGTAACTGTACCCATTTGAGAGTGACTGCTTTGCAATCCAATATTGTCAAGGCCTCAATAATAGATTGTTGAGTAAAAGGTAAAAAAGCATTTATTCCTCAGACTCCAGTGATCCCCAGTGAATATCTCTTTGAATTTAAAAGACTGCAATTCCCTATAAGAGTTTGTTCAAAGGGACAATTTATACATTTTGGCTCCAACAGGACAAACTAAAAATTTGGTATATAAAGAAGCTTTAGTTTAAACATTTTAAGAAATTTAATAAAGCAACATTCATTTATCATTAAAACTCTATTTAATCTATTTTTACGCGTGGTAAAGAGCACAGGTTCAGATAGTGTATGTATGTATATATATATA
>JANRMT010062821.1:7586436-7620920 GCA_026402145.1 Polypterus bichir lapradei | reverse complement strand
TATATATATATATATATATATATATATATATATATATATATTACGCATACACATTGTGAATACTAGCGTTACCCCAGAGCCCCAAATACCAGACAAAACTCAGCCATACATGAATTCAGGTGAAATAAAATGGCATTTATTACAAAAGTGTCTCAAAAGTGTCTCTTGTGTAAAATGAATTATTAAGCAAATAAGCATCTCCATCTCCTTTACTCCTCCTCGTTCTCTCCCTCTTACTCTTTCTATTTCTCTCTTGAGCATTGTCCACTACCTCCTGACTCTGATTTCCCAATAAACAGAGACTTTTCCTTTTTATCTTAAATCAGGGAGTACTTCCAATGTCAACATGTTGCTTGCCAGAAGCATTTCACAATGATGTGGAAGCTCCTCATAATACATAAGTGCATTCTTCAAAGTGTCCCACTCTGCTGCACCCAAGGACCCTGATAGGCCTGCCCTTCCATACTACCTTCCTGACATTGTTGCTTTTCCATGCCTGGTCTCCATCCATCAGTTGGGATGCCAGTCCATCCAGTGTGACACTTAGAACATATACATATATACAATACTCCCTTTTGCAGACCCTAGTGTTTCTGTACTCTTGTGCTCAGTGTAGACCTTAAACTATACAGCCTTCAAGGAAGAATTCACACTGTCTACCATCTTGCATAGACAACTCAGTTACACTGATCCCACTGATGTGGAGTGCTCTCTTAATGGCCAAGCTTGAAAGTTCAGGTCATTCATCCTTGGTCTTTGCTTTAAAGAGACACCATAGTCTGAAATTAATTGCTAGTTTTCTCAACCACCCTCTGTTAAAGGAAAGGCTATAAAATCCCCTACTGTGGTCACTCAAGGCTGTTTAATATTTTAACACATACACCAGACTAGAGCTCCCTTTATTGGCCCCACACCTTTAAGTTGTCCATGTCTGTTAAGGGCCAGATGTCTAAGGTAGCCCACAGGAGTAACCGTTTCCTGTATTGGACAACACACTCACATGTGTGACATTTTGAGACTGTGTACCATTAATGGTCAAGAGGATTTGATGGTTAAAACTTTTTAGGGTCAAGCAGTACTTCTGGTTGCTGGTCTTCCTGTCATCTAGCAGCCTGAAGCTGTGGCCTTGGAAGCTGTCCTCCTCCTTTCCGTGATATCTTAGAAAACTGAGGCACTCAACAATACTCAGTCTAATACTGATTTTTTCTTTTTTCCTTTCAAGATTATTGAGCCATCCATTAGGAGGAGGGGAAATAATACACTGCCTATCTGTTTTCCGATGTGCAGAGAATTTTAAGTCAAGTGACAGTGGTTACTATGTGAGACCTGATAAAAATGTGATTTCTTTAAAAATATATTAGAGAGTTTTTCAAACAAATAGTCTGTATATCACTTCAAAAAGACCACATTCTCAGGGAATACAAACTTTATGCTAAATATATACTATTTCTTCTGCACTTTTTAAAGATAATATATTTTAAATAATACTTTTATTAATACCAAACTAATAAAATGTGTTGCCATTTTATCATGGCATATACTTTCTCCTGCTCAGCTATGTCAACTCTGACATTACTGACTTAATATTCCCTTTCTCTTACTCTCAACTTCCAATGTTATTCAAATTAAACATATTTTTTCCTTAAGCAAAGACCACCCATCTCTGTCTTCTGTCATCACAGGGCTTACATGACATGGAGAGAAGCTTGAACATATGATAAAGAGATACATCTGTCAGTCAATTCCTTACCTGAAGTATTATTATTAAACATACTATATTTTTTTCATGCAGGTCCTCACTACTTTACAGTACTTTGGAATCACATTCTGCGTAGCTGTTCAATTGAGAACACATTAAATAAAATTCAAGATATTTTCTTTAACAAAGTCCCTCCAAAAAATCAGCAAATTGTGGTGGTGCTTTGTTTCACATCATTTAAATTTTGAATGTTCAGATCTCTGCAAAGCCTTAAACAAACCACACAAGCTTTTAACAACAAAGAACACTATTCAACAGCTTCCAAGTCTAGTATAGTTAAAAGAGTTTTTTGCCAAAACCTCTAAACTATGGAATAAACTGTCTACTGTGGCTAAATAGTATAATTATATCTTTTGTTTTTTAATCAAGGCTTATTTACTTACTTTTAAGGTATTAGTTGTTTATGACACACGTAATAACATAACAAATACAGCAAGATTAGAATATCAAAGAAATATTCTTAACCCCTCATCTCCTGCCACATTTTATAATGTTTGTTTGGATTCATATTTCTATACAGTAGAATTTTAAGACTACAGACTAGAAATAGAACAGTCAATACTGAACACATTAAAAACATATATCAGGAAATTTGCATAACACTGGCCTCAACAGCATTTGAAAATGAATTTCATTTAACTTTGAAAAGATTCACAACATCAATTTCATAAAACTGTCATAAACGTATTTAATACTCATTGTAAGCCAAAAACAAATCATTGAACGTGCCATTTTCAGTTATATTTAGAATTTAAACCTGCTCCTAATGAACAACAGTTTAACTTAAATAATTCTGACTCAGCAGTATTTCAGTATAGTGTTGGCAATACTAAAATAATTAGAGGCTGTTTAAGTGAACATGCTAGTCTTTTTAGTCCTAATTAACACATGAGGCAGGCAGTCTTCATCCTAACCAACCTCTGCTTTTCAGTGAACTCATAACTTAGTTAATATCGTTTTCCATTTTCTACATTTTTGCATTAATTCAAAAATTGCAAACTGTGTTTATTAATGTTTAAAGCAATGATGCAAGCATTTGTGTAATGCAGAAAGGTGAATTACATTTTTATGTTGCTTTTCTACATTTTTTGACTCCCCTTTACAATTGTTCTGATTTTTTAAGTAATTGATTGAACACATCAGTGGATATAACACTTAAGTAGCTGATCCTCTTTAGCATTTGCAATCATTTGTACCTGTTTCTACTTTTATTACCCTGCTTTTCAGCATCTATATAAAATTAAGGTTGCATATTATATAGAAGATTTTACTACCATGACATTTCTTCCTTTTTCAGTGCCATCATGTGTACCACCAAAGGCAGGATTCATGATCTGGTCATAGAAGCCTGAGAGAATGTACAAGAAGTAAGAATGATGGTGAACTCTTATTTTTTCAGGAAGTACTCTTTTCAGTTCTAAATATAATAAATAACAAATATAATTAAATATAATATTATTCTTTTTCTTCACTACCATTCTTTGATCATGTAAAGTTCTCTCCAATTAAAGAAAGTAAAAATGTTAATAATGTTTTCATATATTGGCTTACTGTATGACCTTGCGAGTGGGACTTGTGCAAATCCGAAACATTGAAAACTATATACTAATTAGGCATCATTAATAAGGCTACTTTTAGATATCTAAAACTTATGTTACCGAAAGACATAAAACCTACAACTTGTTGCTTACATTGCTTATGTATCAAAATTAAAACAGCCAAATCTGTTTTTGAATTATACTCTTTACGGGGAATTCTTTTAAATAATGATGCATGACACATATTTAGTGAATGATTATAATGTGTCATGGACGCCATGCATGGACTTTCGTTCCAGCAGAGACGGTTTATGGTAGCTTACCTGGCATGGAGGCCAGTTTAACAGAAGGACTGGGGGACGCTAATCGCATGGACTTTTTGCTCCCCTGATACAATAGGTGTCAGTCTTCCTGGGCTTGGGTGCCTGTATGGACACTCGCAGGGCAGGATGGGAATTAAACGGTCCTGTTATGATCCAAAGGGACTACCATGGGGAGCTGCAGGAACAAATCATCCCTACTTTAAAGAACTTCTAACTGACCAGGAAGTGCTTCTTGTGTGCAGTGCTGTGGCACCGGAAGTATTCTCGGGTCCAGCATAAAAGAAGCCAAGTTTCCTGGGTGAGGGTCAGAGTTGGAAGGACAGTGGATGCAACTATGTGGCAGGTGATGAAAAGATTTTGTATTTGTGGAAGGATTTAGGATTTGTAAAATAATAAAATGTCTTCTCGGTGGCATGGTGGCACAATGGGTAGCGCTGCTGCCTCACAGTTAGGAGACCCGGGTTCGCTTCCTGGGTCCTCCCTGTGTGGAGTTTGCATGTTCTCCCAATGTCTGCGTGGTTTTTCTCCCAAAGACATGCAGGTTAGGTGCATTGGCGATCCAAAATTGTCCCTAGTGTGTTCTTGGTGTATGTGTGTGTGGGCTGGCACCCTGCCTGAGGTTTGTTAGCTGGGATTTAATCCTGTATGACCCTGTAGTTAGGATATAATGGGTTGGATGATGGATGGATTTCTGACCAATATGGGATATAATAGTGCCCCAAACACAACTAGAAGACATTTTATCCATCCACCCATGGTCAGAAATTATATCTTTAAATTCTGAATTTATATTTGTAGCAATTAATTATTTTTTTCTATTTTCTGCACAAATTTTTTTAACTAAACATTTTATTAGTAGAAGCAATTGTGCTATGTAAAGTATGTATTATATGCAATTAATTTAAACTAATACACAATAAATTTACACTTCTGCATTTGACCAAATATCTGGGCTAATACTATTTTGATTTGTAAATCACTTTGGAAAAAAGTATCTGCTAAATGAATAAATGAAATTTAAAGTGTATAAGAAAAGGCCATTCTGGTATCAGAATTACAGTATCTGTGCTTCTGAAGCAAGAAATATTGAGAATAACATCCCAAAATACCTTACATAACTATAATATTTTATCTAGCCCACTAGTTGTCTCACTCTGAACTCCTTTCTGTTTACCTTTTCTATTTGAGTTGCCCTTAGAAGGAGTGTTGGAAATGCTGCAGTACCCATATGTTTGATATTCCAAACAATATTGCAGTTATAATAATGAATATTCTTTGTGACTGACCAGAAATTTTGAGCATAAACAGAATACTGTTGTCTTCTCTGAAAGTTGACAAGAAACTAGCTTGATTTTGCTTAAGGGGGAAAAGGGAAAAGAGTTGTCACTACAATGATGTGTGCTTCTCAATTGCATTCTAATGAGTAAAAACATTGTCTGAAATCTTCTATGGATAGGAATGATAACATTTCAGACATTACCAGGTAAAAGAGACATGTACTGCCTTACAGAGTAAGTTAACTCCCTTGTGAGTAAATTAGGGAGAAGCACACAACAATGACAGTTTTCACAAATGTCAAAAACAAAGCACAAGTTTTTTTTTCCTATAAATGAAGCAATAGGTCTGCAAGAAGTTCTTTTACATGTAAAAAACAATTCACATATGAAAAACTTTATCCGAAGATGATGACCAAAGCACTTTAAGCTATTAGTATGGCCTTGCCTGTCTATTGTTTTAGCTTGCAAAGTATCTGTGTAAGAAAAGTCTACTTAGTCCACTTATTTAGATCCAAAGATGACTGCAGACACTACAGCACATAGAGGATGCTGCTTCAAAATTTTGTTTTACATTTTTAAAATTAATCAACACAAACATTTTCAGAGGCTCAATTTATATTTTAAAAGATTTCAGTTCCAAACAAGTTGAAAAATCCTACTTTAGGATAAAGATGTTTTATTAAACATTGCTACACTTTTTTATCACCCACAGGATTGAGACACTCTTGTTAGAAGAATATTGAAATGAGAGTACAAAACCAGAAAATAAGTGAAAGAAATTTCAAATTTGGGTCTGTCTTCGGTTGCAGTAAAGTAAAATACCACATTGTATGACTATGTTTAGCAATATGGCAGTTTCACAATTTTGTTCTCTTTACGTAACAAGTGGAGATAGACTCATAAAGCATAAAAGAAAAAATATATATACACAAGTATATATATATATATATATATATATGTATATATATATATATACATATATATATATATATATATATATTGTCACACACGTGCGACTAGGGGCGAGTTGAAGGGACCAAGTGAAGGTAATTACCCGCCAGACCAGGGGGTGGCGGGGTGCTCTAAACCTTTATCTGTTATTTCTGCAGATCAGATACGGGAAAACCTACCTGACCTCACGTCACTTCGTGTCCCGGCACCCAGACTGACGTCACTTCCGGGTTACAAGACATAAAAGCCTCCATCTTGGCTAACTCAAAGAGTTCAGTGTGGAACTCGAATACACAGCATCGCTGTAACCAAAATAATCCTTTGCAGCTAGGAACAATATACGGGTGGCTGCCCCAACCTTTTGAAAGTGTTGAGACTCATTCTTTTGACAATATACATATATACAGTTTATATTTATAGTCACAAACTCACACAAATAGCCATAGCAAGGTTTGGGGCAGCAACCCATAAATTGTTTTCCTGGCTGCTAAATTGCTAAAAAAATGATAGCACAGTGCTTAATTGCTTAATTGATGTGCACAAACCAGAGTCCAAAACAGAACTGAGGGAATAGGGAAAAGATGGAGGCTTTTAAAGGTCAGTATTGGTAGTGACATCAAAGGGGCCAAGACCGGAAGGGCCTTCAACCATAGGCTCAGGCATGGACATGTCATCAAGGGGGCCGGAATCAGAAAAGTCTTCATCCATAGGTTCGGACCCAGAAGCGACGTCAACAGGGCCAGGTGAGAAAGCGAGAAAAAGAATCAGTGTAATCAGTGCACTCTGCCACATCCCAGTGTGATTTGGAATTGCCCCGATTCAAGCCCTTCAGCTGCCTCCCATGTGCATGTGTCTGACTATATATATATATTTGTGATGCTAAGTTAAAGATAGTAGAGAAATGCTTTATTGGTGATTTTGGAAGAGCCATCATACTCCCATCATTAGACAGCTTTCTTAAAATTAGCCATGCCAAAGTTTTTGTGTGTCTTTGAAATAATATTTACTGGTACAAATATGCTAGTCCATGACAACATTAATGTATTCAATCACCTATTTTCACACATGTTAACTAAAAAATATGCCTTCGGAAGGAATCTATATAAAGTATAGAAAGTTTTTCAGAACTTTTAAAACACCAGAATTTTGCCTGCCTATTTAAATTTCAACAATTAAGAACAATATTAGCATCCAACCTGAGCGACTCGGCTACTGTTTCATGGCCTGTAATTTTATACAGTTTAACACTAGAATCCCTGAAGCCATCAAAAAAAGTCATAATCTATCAGGGCACCTTAAATTCCTTCACATCTCTCAATCAGCATCTTTGTTCTGCAAATGTGTCAATCAGCACAAGTAGCAAGCAGCCCTCCACCAACGCAGCTGAAGTTCTTCCAGCTCAAGTCTGCTTATCTGGGTGTAAGATGCCTTGAATTTTATAGGGTAAATAATATCTCATTATTTGGAATACATACATTTCATGTGTGTTCCGTGTCTACAACGATGTGGGTAAATGTAGGATGATAGGAAATGTGAGGCAAGAAATGTTGGAACACAAAACTCAAACAGATTTTTTTCTTGTTATAGCAAAAATTAATGTGTGAAGACTGAAGTCCAAATATCAAATAAACACTTTCACTAATAAAATCATTATTATTACAGAGAGGAAGTGGCAAGTTCATTGTACCATGTGAACGTGAAGGAGAGAATAAAACTGAATAAAAAAATACAAACTTTTACAAGTAGCAAAAATTTTCAATGTGCATTACAGACTCAAATCAAATTTATGTTTTTATTATATAATAGTAATAATAATTGCAGCACATTACTCAAAATGGAAAATGCAGGGAAGACCCAGAATCGAGCCCACAACCTCTGGAGTTAGAGGCAGTCATTCTTACCTCTAACCTAACCATACAATTGATAAATGGACTTTGGTTTTTATATACTGACAGCAACATGTAAATTGAATAACTTCTTTTTTCTTTGCTTATATTCTTGAATAAAAGTGCACCTATTTTGTTATACCTTTAGTGAAATATATTTACAGTATTGCTTGAAACTGGTTTCATTACTCACTCGTTTATATTTCTCTTCTGAGCAGAAAGAGGATCAACAACAGTGTTACTGGTGGTTCAGTAGATGTTTCACTCTAGAACTCTGGTGTCTAGAATGAAGTTCCTTATATTTATTTCTACTTGTACAGGGATAGACAAAGAGACATTTCTACTATTAGGCCTGGAAAACGCAGGTTTTCACCTAGACACATGGAAGACTGGATGTATTTTAAAATGAACAGAAATGACCAACTTATATTAAACTGGCTTAATCTTTCTAAGGATGGCGTGGGCCCAATATAATGGTTTGTTAGCTTACGAGATAGATCCTTCAGGTGAATGTTTCAAGTAGCATGCAATACCTTCTGCCCAACTCAAAACTCTTGAGCTGTTCATCTTTTCTGATCAGTAAACCACTTGGCAGTGGTGTCCACCCTCTGCAGCATAGAAATTTTCAACAGTTTCCTATAGCAGACTAATACAACACATTTCTGGCCAGTCCAACCAACAGCAAAATATTACTCCACTCATCCTGAAAGGTGTTTCCAGTATATCTTAGAACTTTTTACTTGCTTCGTTTGTCCATTTACTTGAGGGTTTTAACCAGAAGTTATATTCAGCGTACACCCTAATTTATCACAGAATAAATGTCAGAACTTGCAGACAACTGGGGACCTCTATTTGAAATTATGAACAACTCTTTAAAAATTTATCAGCCATTTCCTCAGCTGCTGGAAGTTTCTTAAGGGGAAAAAATGAGCTCTGTTGAAAAAGCAATCAACTATGACTAACATAAAACGGTAATATTCTTTGAAGATGTTATATCATAATAAAGTCCATGCTGAAACATTTCCATGGTCTAGTGGCAGCTGGGATAGGTTCATGTAGACATGAAGCCGACTTAGACCTGTCATAGACTTCACAAGTTATAAAATAATCAAGTATATTGCAATACATGTTTTTCCACCACAAATACCTTTGTACTAGTTCTAAGGTTTGTTTTATACCTGAATGACCAAACATTTTACTCAAATGAGCCCATTCCAATACATCTTTTCTGCATTCTTCTGGAACAGCACTTTTTCCATAGGTACTGATTCAGGGTGGAGATTAGAAGAGGACTTGATTTTTGAATTAGTTCTGTTGGATTGATTATTAAGGTAGAAGCCAAAAATCAATCTAGAGGTAAAATGACCTCAGGTTTTTCAGAAGGTACATTTACATGACAATACATTATACTGCTTTTCCATTGTTTTTTCAAAGTCAATAGGTAATTACAAAATTGAACTGACTAAAGAACAAAACCCAATGGGCTTGTCATGCATTCAGTCTTTCAGCAGTTTTAAGGAGCTTTAAATTCTTGTGGTCTGTAAACATAATGAAGGAAAACTGAGTGCTCCAGCCAGAGTCTCCATTCTTCTAAAGTGAATTTTATGGCTAACAATTCTCAGAAAATTCATAATTTTGTTACACGCTGGTATAGTAAGTGTTCTTGAAGAATATGCACAAGGATGTAGTCATTCTGACTGATCTGTTTTCTGTGAAAGTCTATATTTTTTTGTTTGTTTTTCCAGTCAAGAGCCCCATTGTAAAAGACTATGGGCTAGAAATTAAATTTTGAATTTTAACATTTATTTAACATTAGAAATAAAGAAAGTGTCATATATTTTGGGATACCCTCCCCAAACGTTTTCCATCAATAGACAACAGATTTGCAGCTTGTACTTAAGGGAGATTGGAGTGAAGTGAGGTGTGTATCCTTAAGTTGAGTGGTAATAAAATTCTCAGCAGCTCCTGAGTCAATAAGAGCTTCGGAAGAGTATGCTTCTAGCGAAATAGGGAAAAATGAAGAATTTTTAAACAGGATTAGACTACAAAAAAGCACACTATCAACTCTATATGTCAAAATCTTGTGAAACTCATACAATTGCCTGCAAACCAGGATGGATGGGGGATGATTAACGTGGCCATTTATTTTTTTCCTCAAAACGGAAAATCTACTCATTTTTAGGTAATAGTATGTATATTCAAGAAAACAAATATTTCTTCAGTTTTTATTAATGAAAAGAACAGGAATGAACATGTGAAAATACATAATTTATGTGGTCTTATGTTTTTCTGAAGAATAAATTTGCTTAAGTATATTTGGTGTTGATTTTACATAAGAATGAAATTCTTGGCAGGATTTCTTAAAATTTACTTTGGTAATTAACATTGCTTTAAGAACTGTGACTTGCAGCTGTGTTTTTTCGTTTGTCCACAACTTATTTATAAGAGAAAAGACCCTTTCTACAGGTACATTAGTGCCGGGCAGACATAAAATATATTCAATAATTATATGAAAGTTTGAATGATTCAAATTATTGGTGTGAAATTATTTGAACAATTCCACCCAACGACTTTTGGTTGAAAAATTCCCAGTGTTCCATTCTGTCACTTTTTGCGGTGTAATGTAGTTAGAAATAAGTGAATACTCATCAAATACTTCTGTATCTTGGTTACAATTAATAAATCCATTTTCAATCAATACATCCATTACACTTTGAACTTCTTCCCACTTAGGTATTTTGGTTAAATTCGCCCATTCAAATATTTCTAATTCTTCACAGAACAAAGTCCACTGCTCCAAATATACTTTGTTTATTTTGTAGAACTCAGCAGCTGTAGTTTTCATATATTCTTTGTCAACACCACTGCAGCCATTTTCTTGCAGTTTTACCATTAAATTACAAAATAGAGTGGGTAAGAAACAGAGCACTTTGTTTCAAGGCCAAATTGTCTTTAAGTTGATTTATTTCCTTCATGGCTTCAATTGCAGAAATACTCTGACCTTCGATCTTCAACACAGCTTGATGAAACTTTGCTGACTGTGCATGCATTAAAGAAGCCATAATTCAGAGTTCAAAAAAAGTTCTCAATATGTTTGGACATTTATCGATATTCAAAAAGTAGTTTTGTAATGGCTTGTACAGTTTCAAAACTCTTTCAATAGCTGGCATAAGCGCAAGCTACATAGTTTTACTATAGCCTAGCAATTTCTGATACTCTATGTCAACTTCATTAGAAAATTCTTTCAGAGCTTCCTTGCAACCACTATAGATATAAAAATGTGAATATATTTTCAGAATAATGCATTCAAAGTCTACAGGTAGACAATCTGCGGCAGTTTTAATTGTGTTGTGAATTATGTGAGCTCCACATCCGATTCCTAATGTTCTTCCGAGAGATAAATTTAGTTTTGGATAAACATTGTTGATGCCTCATCTTTTCAATCCACCAAAATTGCAGTTAGTATTATCTCCACAAAATGGCACGATTTTTGAAGTCAAATTAATTTCTGTCAATACTTTCATTAGATAATTGACAATAACGTCTGATTGTCTAAAAGTTTGACTTGTGTGCCTTCTTATGGTAAAAAGAAGTGAACTAAAACAAGGAGTATTTTCTTGGACCCGTGGTTTGAAGCATCAGTTAATATAGTAACACAGTTGCATTCGCTGAGGCGATCTTTTAATTCACCTAATATTATTGGCAATAACACATTTACAACAATAGCTTCTGTTTTCGTTTGAGCACATCTAAATTTCTGTTCAAAACATTTTTGAATTAACATAACATAGAAGCACAATCATTTGAGCGAAAACTGTGGTTCTCTTGCACCGTATGATAAACCTAAGCGCATTCAGTTGCAGCAACTTCCAGATCTTTCGAAGTTGGTGAATCCTTTTTCTTAAAAAATGAAGCATCGAAGAACTCGAAGCGGCAGCAATATCGGAATTTTTATGTTTTTCTGATCTTAAATGTTGCTCAATATCGCTGGCACCACCATGGGCTACGCTAAATTCTGTACGACACTTTTCACATCTGACGTCCGATGGAGTATGGTGGTGCCTTGACTTACGAGTTTAATTCGTTCTGTGACGGAGCTCGTAACTCAAATTACTCGTATGTCAAATCAATTTTCCCCATTAAAGTGAATTGAAATGCCATTTATCTGTTCCGGACCCCCAAAAAACACCGCAATTTTCTTGTATAAAAACACAATACAATAAAATGTACTGCAATAAACTGGTTCTATTAAGTATAATGTACAGCATTTACCTTGGAGATCAAACAAGTTGAAGATGCTGACGGAGGTGGTGGAGAAAGGCTGAACTGAATAACAATTTTATTCGCTGAATTTTGCCCTTTTCGCCGCACCTTCTTCACTTTCATCTGCAGGAGTTTTTAATAAAAACTTGTCCAATGAGGTCTGTTTCATCCTCCCTTTCACAATGTTTCTAAAAAGCGTTATGCAAGTGTCATTAAACAGCGCTGTTGCACACCCAGTTGAAACTTTTTCTGGGTGTTTCTTTTGAATAAAGTCTGAAAATTTCTTACACATTCCCAACATTTCCTTTATCTCACTTCCTCCGCCTCCTCTATTTCCTGCAAAACCTCCATGTAGTGCTGCGTATGTAGCACCTTTAGCTCCTCTGTTGTCAGTTCCTCGGAGTGCTCCTCGATGAGCTCGTTGATGTCATCTTCATGCATTTCCAATCCCACGGACTTGCCGAGGGATACAATCTCCTCCACCACTGCCGCTTCGGGTTTGAGTCTTTCAAAGTCCATTTCAGACACAACCTCAGGCCACAGCTTCTCCCACGCAGAGGTCAAGGTCCTATTTGTAACACCCTGCCAGGCCATATCGATAATTCTGAGGCATATCACAATGTTATAGTGGTCCTTCCAGAACTCTCGAAGGGTGAGGCTTGTGCCCTCCGTCACCTCAAAGCAGCAACGGAACAGGTGCTTGGTGAAGAGGTTTTTGAAATTAGAAATCACCTGCTGGTCCATGGGTTGCAGGATAGGGGTGGTGTTGGGTGGAAGGTAGAGAACCTTTATAAACTTGAACTCTTTGAGGATATCATCTTCAAGGTTAGGTGGGTGAGCAGGCACATTGTCAAGGACGAGAAGGGCTTGCAGGGGTAGGTTATTTTCCTGGAGATATTTTTTAACGTCAGAACCAAAGACCAAATTCACCCACTCCACAAAGAACTGCCTGGTGACCCACGCCCTCAGGTTTGCCCTCCACATAACCTGCAGTTTTTCTTTTAGAATCTTTTGTGACTTAAAGGCTCTGGGGTTTTCCGAATGATAAACACGCAGCGGCTTAATCTTGCAGTTGCCACTCGCATTGGTGCACAGTGCGAGGGTTAGCCTATCCTTCATAAGTTTGTGGCCTGGCATCCTCTTCTCCTCTGCTGTTATATAAGTCCTCCTTGGCATTTTCTTCCAGAAGAGTCCTGTCTCGTCACAGTTGAAGACTTGCTGGGGGATGTATCCTTCGGCTGCTATAATTCCGGCAAAAGTTTTGGGGTAATCCTCAGCTGCCTTCACATCTGCGCTCGCTGCCTCACCATGCCTGACAACGGAGTGAATGCCAGTCCTCTTTTTAAAATTCTCAAACCAGCCCCAACTGGCTTTAAACGGCTCGCCCAATGCCTTGTCCTTCGAAGTGCATGGGGTCTGCTGTAGCAAATCAGCGTAAATAGCTTGTGCCTTCTTGCAGATTATAGCCTCCATCATGGTATTTCCTGCGAACTGCTTCTCCGTCAACCACACAATCAACAGCTTCTCCAAATTTTCATGGATAGATGTCCGCTGTTTAGAAATTATTTTAATGCCCTTGGCTGGCGTTATAGCCTTTATTGACTCTTTCTGCTTCAGTATTGTGCAGATTGTAGAAGTGCTATGCTCGTACTGATTCGCCAAGTCGACTACACACACACCTTGGTCATATTTTTCGATAATTTCTTTCTTTAATTCAATGCACATCATCCGCTTCTTCTTCTCTGCACTGTCCTTCGCACTCACTTCCTTCTTACCCATAGTTGGAAAAATGACGTTTTGCAAAATAACTGCAAGCACAAATGTGAGCACAACACTGATACTTCCACAGCGAGCTAACTGCTTAAAGTGAAAGAGTGAGACACAGGATGTTGCGGCATTCACTGTGGCGTTAACTGCGCTAACTAGCGGTGGGGTGGGGTATCTGAAGCTGACTCGTAACCCAAATTTTAGCTCTCAACTCAAAACAAAAAATTGGCCAAGAGACTGCTCGTATCTCAAAAAACTTGTTAGTTGGGACACTCGTAAGTCAAGGTACCACTGTACTTCTTTGCTTTATAAATGGGTACTTAGTTTGTAAGTTTACATTAAAGGAGCACTTGCGTTTAGGCATTGTTAAAATGATGGGTTCACGTACAAGAAATTTAAATTGACTACAATAACACACGTCGATAAAAAAACAATCAATTGTCAAGAAAGATGCGCAAGCTGTCTACGCGTACTCGCAACTGAGGAGCGAGCGAGCTAGCAGGCTTCTGACCAACTTGCATGTGTGTGAGATGTACTTCGCTACTAGGCGCTACCGTCGGATTTTTTGATTTTTTCACGTCTTTTTTTGAAATTGTTACAGTGGGTTGCTCTCTTTCTGAAAACGGGACATTTCGGCCTCCTGAACCTGTGCTTGGGGACAACGGGATGGTCCCGTTCAAAACGGGACGTATGGTCATGTTAGAGATGATCCTTTAGCGTCCCCTTGTGTCCCTGTCTGCTCTTGTCGTTTACTTAATTCTGTGCCTAGATGTTAATAAAAGGTGGTTAGATCTTGCATTTGTTAAACCACCTCTGCTAACATATTTTTCATTTCTCGCATCTCCCTTTGTAAATGTCTTAGCTCCCTAAACATCTTTTTCATCCTGGGGTCATTCATGATACAGTTCTGTTCTGGCTCAGGGCAAGAAGAGGATCAGGAGATGGAACATAGTCAAAACCAAAAAACAATTCAAAATTTTAATGATGAAACCTTTTTGGACCAAAGCCTAATTACTGCTAACCAGAAATCAAAGTCAGAGAGAAAACAGTAAGATCGGAAGCCAGGAATATAACAAGGAAATATGCAGTAAGTTTGATTGTGTTTTTATTAAAATCACTGACACATAATGAATCTTTGAGCCAGATTTAAAGGGCTGTGCAAGGTATGGTGACATTCAAAACAACTTTTTATGGCAACTAGGAGCAGTGTACTGATGATGGGGATCATAACATGGTGGCACTCAATGGCAAAAAAAAACAATGTTGTGGCACTGTAAATTAATTAAATATTATATTCAGGAAACATCATAATGTAAGGAAGCCACACAGGAAAAATTCTAGAGGAAAAGCAACCCATATTCCCACATAACTTTGTGTTATAAAAATGTATTTTAAGAGAATAAAAATCTTAAAGTAAACAAAACATAACACATTGGAAGGGAGACCATGGAAAAATACAACTGTCTTGCAGTCCTTCAGTGGGTTCTTTGATGACTGCATGTCTATCTTTGGAAAGGTTGGAGCCAACTTCTTAGGTTCACTCTTGATTAAATGACCAGTTGATAACTCCCAGCAGGTCTTATGTGTGTTCATGACATTACTTGGTTCTAAAAGTCGCCATACACATTTTCTACAAACCAATACTATACTATATATGGATTAGATTCTGTTCTACAAGTTTAGCGCGTTCAAATTGCTATACATGGATTAGGCCCCTTCCACCAATATAGTACCTTATTTGATTATGTACCAACAACAACAACATTTATTTATATAGCACGCTTTCACACAAATGATGTAGCTGAAAGTGGTAGATGAAGAAAGAAAAAAGAAAAATATAAAAGTAATATTAGGCAATACTAAGTAACAAGGAATAAATTAAGGTCCGATGGCCAGGAGGACAGAAAAAAAACAAAAAACTCCAGAGGGCTGGAGAAAGAAAAAAAACTAAATCTGCATGGGTTCCGAGGCCATGACACTGCCAGCCCCCACTGGGCATTCTACCTAACATAAATGATCTAAATCTGTCCTCAAGGTTTTTAGGCTTCACATGGAAGAATTAAATGATGATACACCACCACATGCTGTAACCCTATTCTGTCAAAATAGAATACTGCATCGGCTCTAATCATTAAAATTCTCTTAAGGTCCCATTTTACAATTCACATATTGTCAAAGCTGATAGGAAAATGTCTTTAACTTTTAATGACTCTTACACAGTATACTGTGGAAATGTATGTATGTATGTATTCATGCTAATGCTAAGTATTAAGCCCCCCTTGTAAAAACAGGGCATTAAAAGAATAAGAACTTTAAAATGACAATAAAACCAAACAATAAATAAATGTCCATTAAAAAACTCGGTACATTAAAATGTCCTCCCCTGGTTTGGGTCCTTGGGTTCTTAAAAAGTCTGGCACCAATCCCGCTTGCTGTATTGTCTCCTGCTCTTCTGTCCCCACTGCCAGCTCATCCCACCACTGCCATCAAATGTGACGATGTGGGTTCCGCTCCATGCTCCCGTCTTGCTTCTGGGAGCTCTGAACCTGACACCATGAGCTGGATAGTGAGGCACAAACAATGAAGCAAGGGGATGGTGCAAAAATTGCCAAGTGCTTTTTTTAAAAATCAACAAACAAAATCAAAACAGTGTTCAAAGTAAAGTGCAGTGCATCAAATAAGTCATTAAATAAATAATCCATAAAAACGGGTGATAGGTGGAGGTTAAAATCCAATAGAAAAAAAAATCATTTTAAAAACAACGAGGTTAAAACAATGACTGGAAGCTGTCCTTTTAAAATCAAATCCTAGTGCCTTTCTAATGGTGACTCCCCTGCTTCTCCCGTCCAGGCTATGCACCAGGGGAGCCACCTTACCTGCAGCTGACCTTCTTACTGCCTTCATCTGCTGGTCTGTTCGCTTCACCAATCCCTGCCTCCGGTGGGCTTCACCAGACCATGACTTGGGCTCCCCAACAACCAAGGCGCTCAAGCTGGGGCTTTCACATCCCAAGTCCTGACTCCCGCTGCCTTCCTGGCCTTATGCGGTGAGCTATCCTCCTTCCGATCACTCCTGCTTCTCACTAACGCTCAGCAGGAGCGACCACTACCAACTGCCCCGGGTGCCGGACAAACACCCAATCTTACTGTTCAGCTGCAGGTGCTCGTCCTGCTCACTCACCGGCTTTCTCCTCCCTGCTTCCTGCCTTCTCAACCTCTGCCCGTTTTTTCTTTTCCCCCTCCTAGCCACCTTGCGCTTCTATTTATTACAAGGATGTGGATCAGATGTGGCAATTAGCAGCTCCCGGCATCAGTTATGGATGCGGACGACTCCTCACCTGTGCATTTAAGTAAGGACCATCCGCATCAAATCACACCGGAACCACTCCGGCCACACATACCATGCCCCCTCTCTAAGCCGCAAGTGCAGCGATTATTTATTTTAAAAAGTGGCCTTTTTGACGTGAGCTGTGGACCCGCCACACCACAATTATCAGGAAAACTGGTCAGAGTATCATACTGATCAAGACAGAAATTCTACAGTGTGATCTATCAACAAAGAAAATGCTACAAACATGACGTGATAGTTAGCACACTTCACTTAGTTCAATTCCCATCCACATACTTAACTTTTTCTTTAATTAAGCATTACTCTCCTGTTTTTGTCAGTGGTTTCTAACTACTTCAGGTTACATTGTCTCTGGATTTAATTATCACAATTTGAGGCCACAAGGGTAATCAATCACCATTAAACCACATCTGCACAGCATTATGTATTAGCTGAGTTCATTCCCTGGCTAATATTTATATTCTTTTTATTTACACTTTTTATTCATTTTTTTAATGTGGATCATTTGTTATAATCATTTATGTTAACATTGATCTGTTTTTTAATCATATTTAAAGATATTTATTTACTGCCCCTTTAAATATCATTGTACTTCTTTTATTTTGTGGGTAGAACCTCAAGGGGTGGGACCACCCTTTGCATCAGTGGTAGGAAATGTTCCCAGGTCATGAAAAGCAGGCTGGGCATTGAGTTCCATGAGGTTAATTAAGTGAATTTTTGGAGATAATTGTATTGTTTTCCTTATTGTTTTACTGGTTTTGCTGACTTTTCAATTTGGATAATGTTTTGGGACATTTTTTCCCTCAGATTGTTTTCAACCAAATCATTTTTATCTCTGTTCAGTGGAGCTCCGGAATCACAAGATTTCTGAGCCAAGGCCAGAAGAATGAAAAATAACTTTACTTGTAATGAATTTTGTAGATAAAATGGACTTCACTGTAATTAGTTTTTTTAACATTAGTTTTATAGAAAAGTGGCCACGACCAAAAAAAACTTAGTTAAAACAAGGATTTCCTTTAAATGGAGTTTCATTCTAATGAAATTTGACCTATATCATTATTTTTACTTTTTTCCCTTTATACTTTCTTATCCTGGCAATGTGTGTAATTCAGCTACTTTTAATATATTTTGTATTGCTGTTCTTTTCAAAAACTTGATATGTATTAAAAATATATTTACATTATCAATTTCAGTTTACATTGCCTTGTAGAGGTGCTTTAGATGTGAAATAAGTGTTTTTATTAGATTTCAAAAACATACACAAAATTTGCATTTGCAAAGTAATCATACAAGCTTCTGTAATGTTGAATTTCACTATTTTAAATTGGAGAAGCAGAGTAATTTTTTTAAAGGCTTATTTACTGTATTTGGCATGATATAGAGTGTTACTTGATAGTTTAAAGAAAAATAGATATAATGGAACAAACATACAAACATTTTCTGCTGAAATTGTGTGCTGGCCAAAAACAATATTTACTGCAATCAGATACACACCGTGGCTTAATTTCAAGGAAACATTTTTTATGTAAATGTATCATTCTGTGGTTAAAAGCCTGGATGCAATCCTTATGAAAAAGAATAAAAAATTGGCATGCCATCCAAAAAATGATAAAAGTCATATTTTATGCTTCATGCAAGATTATATTTTAAGAAAAAATATAAAAGCTGTATTTTTTTTACTTTATGCAGCATTCTGTTTTAAAACTAATTTTGTTTATAACACCTGCCATTGTAAGAACAGAAGTAAAAAGTGTAAGTTTAGAAAAGCATTTCTGATGAGATTATACAGCTCACTAGAGCACATCAATGCTTCTTTTTTTGTTTTATTAACATGCCATGACTAAAGATGTTCAGTATTTTTATCTTATGAGTATTTGATCGTGCATATGTAGCAGCAGCTACTTTTAATAAAGTACTGGGATTTTGGTGATTTTCTTTGATATACTTTTATAAATAGTATTTTTTTATCAACATGTATCAAATCATAAGGTTTGCTTTAGACATGAATATCCATATACAAAATATATGATTACATACATTTCAATATATTGTATCTTATTTTTAAATAGTTAGTAATGCATGTGTTAAATGGTCACATTTTATACATCATACTCTACAATACACTATAGTAATATAATTGTAATATAACCTTGCAATGCAGGTGCAGATATTTGCCCTTTCCTGCCATTAAGCCTGACCGCAGGACTCCCTGAAAATAGCAAAAGCACTCAAAGTGTCAGTCCGTAGCTAAATCGATGTTTATGCATGATGCATCTTTGAATACAAGCACTTGCTGCCTAGAAGCTAAACGTTGTTTTCAGCTGTTCAATCATTGCTATCCCTAAGACCACAGTGCAGAGTGTAGCAAATCGCATTTAGTGAGAATTATCTCTTGGTATTTTACAAAGACCAGAGAAGTGTGATTAATGAAAAGTGACAAACACAGATTACTTTGCCATCCAGTCTCCTTGGTGAATACGTAACCCTGCTGAACTGAAGCCTGACCTTTTGTTGCCTTTAACAAGGTCGAAACAAATGCTAAGTGCAGTGCACATTGGCAGCAACAAAGCTCCATTTTGGATAATGATTATAACATGCTGCTGAGTATGCTTATTATTGACAAAAAGTTGCAAAGTTTTTGAACTATGGATCAAGATAGGTGTTATTACCTTATCGTTAGTGGTTCCTGTTATGATAAATATTTTAAATACAACACGCTTTAGGTTGAATGACAACTCTATGTTTTTCCACAGTGCTTAAAATGTGTTCTGTACTCGAGTGTGTGTAGGAATGGACTATCCTCTGGTTCTGGATTAATGTCTTTGTTGAGAAAGTAAATACTGTGATGGATATAGTTGGTCCTTAGTCTTAGACGATAAAGGACAGAGTGCAGTAACTGTACAATTGTAGCGTCCAAATTTATAATTAGAATGAATTATTCTTTTGGTAATCAAAATGTCTGAAAGAAAGGTTTCTTTTTAAATGCTGACCACTCAACAGAAGATAAACCCAATTTCTTTTCTTTCAAGTCAAAGTCACAATGCTTCTGATTATCTACAGATGAAAATGTATCCCATAACATAGATTCCAATGTGTCTATCCAGTATTTTATTTCCTAATAGTATCATATTTTATTTGGTTGGGAGGACCTAAACTAAACCCCCACTGGGAAGACAAAGCCTATTATTTGAAACATGATTGCGTACTAGAGTGATGGCATCAAAACTAAGTGATTTATTTAAAAGCAGCAGGGGAACTCATTTTTCTTATGAACTCATCTGGCACTTTGGAGGACTCCTTAGAACAGTGAAAAGTCGTTAGAGTCACTCAGTTACAGTTGTGTTATAAATGTGAAGAACTGCCTGTATAGACCCCCTCTTATTGCTGTAGTGGTTTGAAACATTAGCCTGTAAATGCATATATAATGAGACATGTTAAAGTGAAATAATCTCAACTTCAGCTTTGGATCACTTACATATTTTGAAAATTCAGGATTCGTAATTGATGTATGCATTTGTATTAGAAGTAGGGCAGCATGGTGGTTCAGTGGTAGTGCTGCTGATTTGCATGTTCTCCCCATGTCTGCGTCATTTCCTCTGGGTGCTCTGGTTTACTCCCATTGTCCAAAGACATGCATGCTAAGTGAGTTGGCATAGCAAAATTGGCCCTGGTGTGTGTGTGTGTTTGCCCAGTGATGGCATGGTGCTCTCTCCAGGATTTGTTAATGCATCCCTTAACCAGGATTAAGCGAGTTAGAAAAATAACATGACAATTATATTAGAAGTGCTATTTCAAAAATGATTTTGAATTAGCTTTAAAATGGAAAACAATAAAAAACTGCTCATTCTGTGGTTCTGTGACTTATGATTTTATGCCCTTTACTGCATATGGTTTGATACAATGTTTTGACACAGTTTTTATTTATTCAGACTAAATTTATATGTTTCTATACATAAAAACTCATCAGATTTTACAAAGCGCATATTTAATGACACAGAAAGGAATTCAGTCGAAATCTATTAGAAGTTGCTCCCAGTGCCCAAACACTTCTTATATATTGAATTCCTTACATTTGAATTTAGAAGTGATTTCAGACAGGATATGCTATATAAGCACATCATATTCATTATATGTTAGGATATTAAAAAATGGCAAAATGTTGATTTAAAGATATGTTCTTGCAATAAAATGATGCATATTCATAATTCTTTTCAGTTCTAACATTTTACTAGTAACTGAGTGAATGTTCCTTTTGAATGCATTTTCTGGAAAGACAAGCTGTACTTTTAAACCAGCATGATTAATTTATCAGTACAGTCTACAGATGGTTCTTTTCAGGCAGGTCAAGCATGAGAATAGTACCATTTTCCCTTTCCTTTTCACACCTGACCAATGCTAGAAAAATGTTAGCATTTTCAATGCAGTGCTGTAAAATGAAATAGTAAAAATAATTTTGCATTAGACACTTTGATTCTCTAGGAATATATTATGATCTTCTCATTATGTTTTTTCCCTTAATTCACAAAGTATTGTAGCTACCTCACGAATAATAAAAAATAGATAATGATGGCCATTTTGAGTAAAGAAAGTTTTATTCACTTGGTGCTCATAATTTTTAATTTGTTGGGCTTTACGGTGGAGACAACCAAAGGGTATTGTAAACTATATCATTATTTAGCATTTGTCTATAAAATAAGATAAATTAAGTCTGAAAAAGAGCATCAGTTCACCCAATCTAAATGTTTTATAAAATGTGAGAATTACACTTCGGTGATATATAGCAAGAAAATTCCTGTTAAAATATGTTGAAAAATATATTGGTATAGTGAGCAGAACTGTTTAAAATTAAATTGCAACAAAACTGAACTCCTGCAAATTGGCATTAAAGCGCAACTTAAAAAAATTGGCTCTTTCTCTGTCACTCTTGACGGCGATCTCATCAGATCTTCTTCTGATGCAAGGAATCCAGGTGTCATTTTTGATTCCTCCCTTTCTTATTCCACCCACATAAATCACATAAAAAACTTTCTTACTTTCACCTCAGCAACATATCCCATGTTTAATCATTCCTCTCATTTTCTAATGCTAAGAAACTTGTCCATGCTGTTATCACATTCTGCCGCTTCTAAACTTATATTACAGCTCCAGCTGGTTCAAAAATCTGCTGCAAGAGTCCCAATATGAACCAGCAATAGCAAGCACATAACACCTATACTGCTTGCCTACACTGGCTCCATGTGTCTTACAGGATTGAATATAAAATTCTATTATTAACCTGCAAAGCTTTAAATGGCCTTGCACCGGACTACATCAGTGACCTTCTCCATCACTATGCTCCTGTTTGCCCACTTAGGTCCTCTGATTCTGGCAATCTTGTTGTGCCCCACACTAACCTACACTCTATGGGTGATAGGGCCTTTAGCTGTATAGTGCCCAGACTTTGGAAAGACCTCCTGAAAATAATTAGATCAGCTGACTCAGTTCATTCTTCTCAAAAACAACTTAAAACCCATCTGTTCAGGAAGGCATTTAACTTAACCTGACATTCTGCCCCCTTTTTCAGTCTTCCTCTCTGTCCAGATGCTTAGTATACTTTATGTGTTATATCACAAATGGTGTTATATGCTAGGCTTTTCTTTTAGCATTGAATTTATTATTTTTCTCTGGTTTATTGTTTTTTATCTTATTTAATGCTTTGTGTATCCTGTACCTATTTTAGTGTTCTATGCAGGAAACATTTGTATCCAATTGTACATATACCTGCTACTTCTTTCTGAGACTCCGTGAAGCACCTTGAGCATGGGAAAAGTATTATATAAAGAAAATTTATTATTATTATTATTATTATTATTATTATTATTATTATTATTATTATAGCATATATGTGCTCTGAGGTGAGTTAAAGTACAAATATAATAGATCTTGTATTAAAAAAACACAAACACCTAAGCATATAACAACTTATGAACAAGCTCCCACCCCAATATGTTTTCACAGCTTTTAAACAGATGGCAAGTTTTAGCACTTCTGTTGAATGTTTTTTAATTAATACTATGTAAAATAGTTACCTACCAGCCCTTTCTCAGCAAATATAACCAACTTAATCAAAACTGAAGGGTGAATAGAGAATTAAAACACTTGCAAGAATGGCTGTTTAGCTTTATTAGACTAATTAAAACAGTGTCTGTACAAATGAGAATGTTACAGACCAAAATATGTACTTTGGTTTAGGAAAAATATGCATTTTATTAACCTGCTATTTCCAACATGCTGTTGTAGCAACCTTCTAGACTACTTTGTAAAGTATTTTTTTTTCTAATCCAAATATGACTTAATTTTTAAAGACAGTACATAATAAGGTTCTATTTTGTTTTTTGTAGACATTTTAACTCATCAAAAAAGCTTCATATCGTTTTTTTGATAATATTGTGAAAATTAGTTCACAAGTAGCTGTGTATAATTTGAAGCTGATTGACATGTTGATTAGAAACAATAAAAATTTAAACTCATGAAACAATGGTTAAAAATACTCTAGCAATTTCAGTTCTGGAAATGTTTGAACAGAATCATTATATTGTCTTCATACAGATAATCAAACTGATAATTTTCTTTTTTTATTTTCTCATTTTCTAACTTTCTTACCACAGTGCTAATGTTAGGGCAAAGAAAATGCATCATTCTCAGTTTAGCTGTATCCAAAAACTTTATTTACAATTCCTTTGAAACTATCTTTTCTAGAACTGATTTGTTGTATATCTTGCTGCATTAGGGTAAACCTGCATGGTGTTTGCTATAGTTTATTTTCTTGATGTGAGCCAGAAATGCTGTGTTACAACCATACATGGTTTAGATGCATTCAATTGGAAACTATGGCAGAAATTTAAAATGACGGGTAGGTTGGTTTGGGTGGGAATGTGTGTGTGTGAGGGTCTGGCTCTCAGTCTGAAATACATGGCTTTCTCTGAATCTTCCCTTGTTTGATCTCTTAAAGTTCTACATTTTTAAAAAAATGATTGTATGCAAATTAGAGAAAAACCGAAAGAAGTGCTTTGATGTTAAAAAAATCAGTTATTTATCAGTTTATTTTCTTGTTTATAAATCACTCTTGTTTTTATAATATATAGAATTAATAATATATAATATATAGAATTTTACTTCACATATTGAATATTAAATTTAAGAGTAGTAAAACAACTTTTTATCCGGGTGGACATATTATTTCTTTATTATAATAAAATTTTTGTCATTTTATTTATTAAGTAATTTTTGAGATGTCCAACAACAGTTTGTGTTTATGTATAACAAAATAAGGGTGTTAAAAAAGCAAGGATTAATATGAAGAACTGGATAATTAGAAATTGGGGATTACTTTGCATTGTACTGTATACTTAATGGTCAATGTTTTTGTAATTATTTTTTGTTTTAATTTTACATTACATTAAAGATAAAATCAGTTCAAATGTGGATCAAACATGCTAAGAAAAATCTGATTATCTCCCAAAACTGCTTGTTTGCTAAATATCAGATGCATACAATAAAGTATTGGTCTAAAAAATCTACAAGAATACTTTGCTTTATCCATTCCATTCATCTACAGATTAATGAATCCATTTGTTGTTTTTTTTTCATAAAAACAAAACAGATAATTCTGATCTCTAATGTTCCAAAGCAAGAAAATGTGAATAAGATCACATTGAATGTACCCTTGCTTGCTAATTCCTTCAAGTAAGCTAATTTGTTGCTTTTAACACCAGTGGCAAACAACAATAGAATCGCTTGCAGATGTTTTGGATTTAACCAATACCACATACAGTACTTCGGCACAAAGTCATTCATTAACTGTTAACTTTTATTTATAACCTTAATCACAATATTAATCAAAAATTGTCCTTAATTAAATCTAGTTATTTTATCAAAACTCTTTCAGATATGCATGTGGTTACCAAAGGTCATTATTTTTATGCCATTATTTTCTCATTTACAGAGTAAATTGAAATTTTTACTTGATTGTGCCCTAACAACCACAAAAATAAACAACTTAGTCATTAAAGTATGTATGTAAGAAGAAAAATTGAAAATGAAAATGTGTGAAGTGCAATAGAGAGTTTATTAATGGTAAGTTAAGTTAACACTAAAGAGCAGTATATTGTTATTGTTAAAAAATGTTACTTTAATTTCTCAACAGTGTCTTAGTTTGCTAGTATTCTAAATAATCAGTCCAACTTTAGTGCTTGTCCTACCACAGCCAGCAATGTTTCCAGTGAAGTAGAATATTGTTTTTCCTAAGGTGAGTGCAGCAGCTGACAAAAACAGCTGAAAAAATTGTTAACAAATCCTGTAGCACTAAAATACCTTGGAAAACTCATGGAGTGTTGGATTTTAAGAGAAAATGCCATAGGGCTGAGCGTAAATGGAGAAAAACTAAATTAACAGTCCTCAATGAAATATAAAAGGCACATATAGCTGGATTTAACAAAGCAGTCCATCTTGAGAACCAGTCCTATTTTCTTTAAACAATAATGCTGGAAATCCAAGATTTTTATTCTCAAAGATTGATTATCTTCTAAACCCAGTTCATTCAACAGAATGCCTCCTGGAAACTTCTAGTGAAACTTGTGAGGCTTTTGCCACATTTTTAAAACATAAAATAAATGATATTAGACATAATGTAATACATCCCTCCTAAATGATATTCTGTACAATAATTTCTAATCTAAACCCTTCCACTTTTGTCAGAGACCCAACAGGATTTACCAAAGAAATCTCAGATGTGTTAATTGATGTACTTGACATAGTGAATTCATCATTAGATATGGGGGTCTTCCTAGCTGGTCCAAAGACTGTAGTTAAATCACTGCTTAGGGAAAATAATCTTGATTACTGTGTACTTGACAACTTTAGACCTTTTTATATCCTGCCTTTTTTAAGTAAAATAGTAGAAAAAGTAGATTCATATCAATTAAATGATTATTTAAATAAACATTCTATTCTTGATAAGTTTCAGTCAGGATTTAGAACAAATTAGAATACAGAAAGAGCACTGCTTAAAGTATTAAATGACCCTGTTTTATTTTGTAATAACTGATAGCTGGGCTTCAGCAACATGTCAATTGAGCAATTTCTTTGTCCTCAGTTTTATTCTTGAATAAAAGCATACTTGTTTTGTTACACCTTTTGTGAAAATGTTTCTTAGATATTTGTGCTTCACACATCCTACACTTCATGTCAAAATTATGTCATTATTACTATAACATATGAAATTATTTTCTGTTTTAGTTGTGTTCAGTATTTCTTGCCTTGCATTTACACGGATCATTGTAGACACAGAACACACATGAAATGTATGGTAAGGTAGGTTGTTATGCACCAAACATTTGAAATACTTTACCAATAGAGGAATGCCAGGCTTTAAATGTAGATCATTTTAAAAAATGTAGCTTTTTATCAGCTCAATATATAAATACATGCATAAATAAACAATATTACAAACAACAAAAATACACACCAGAATTACTAAAAAAAATGATATTCATAGATAAAAAGGCAGTCACAGTGAGACATTGTAAAGACATATTACCAGTGGTATAAAGAAGCCCCAGTATTATTTCTTGACACTCTTCTGCTGAATAATTTGATGGTTGAAAGTACTTGGTGTTAGCAAATAAAAGATAGAATGTACAACATTGTTCATAATGGCATTTATTTTTGTTTTCATTCTGCCCTTCACAACTACCTTCTGGTGGTGAAAAGTGTGCACCCCATAACTGAGTATGCATTTTTAATTAGCTTTTTGATTTGGTGGGCCTTTCTTGAAGTGGCAATGCCTGCTCAGCACACCACAGCATAGAAAACTGAACTGGCCATCACATATTTCTAGAACAAAGAATGTCAATACCTACATTAAAGGATTACAGTCTGCTAAAAAAAAGAAAAATTATCTGCAATGCCCTTTCTTATATAGTTACTTGGTGTTATGAGACCAGTTCAGCCTGTGACTATTATGTATCCCCAAGTAATTGTAGGAGTGCATCACCTCTACATCCACTCTCTAAATACTGACCAGATGTAGAGGTCTTTGGTGTGGTGAAACTCAATAACAGTTTCCTTGGTTTTTACCTATTTGCACCAAGAAACAAAGTTCTTCACCTGGCAACTATATTCTGTCTCACCCCCCTTGTTAATACACATCAGTACTGCAGAATCATTTCTGCAAGTGAAATAATAAGGTGATATATTTATAGTCTGAGTTATATATGAAGGTGAAAAGCAAATTGTTCATTTATTTGTACAGAACATTAGTTTAAACACAGCCTTGGTTTCAATTGCTCTAGGGGTGCTGTACAAATAGCTGACCCCGTGCTTTGACCCCAAAAAAGCACTCCAGAGGGTAAAACGGACAAATTCCTAATAAAAGAAATTGTATATGGTGATTAAAGGATTAAAGTGGCTTACTGAAAAATGTAAATACTGAATAGCTTGTCCATTCATTTAATTCTACTTTAAGAAGTATATGAACTACACTTTCTAATTAAAAATTAACATATTTTTAGAGAAATTTGTATAAATTTTGAAAATAATTCCTATTTTTGGACTGTGAACCAGTGGTATACAGTAAAAAATTCCAAAAAAGAGACACTTAATCTGGTGAAGTCTGATTAGTGACAGTTGCACTTGTTGCAGCTGTTGTTGAGATGTAAAGCAACAACTGGTCCTGGATGAGATTACAGTTCATAGCCCTCACACAATCACTCCACACATACTTGCACTAGAACATGTTAGTGTAACTAACTGTTTGATCCAATGTGCATGTCTTTGTATGAGGAAATGCACTAGAAAAGTAGGAGGGAACTAAGCATAGATATTCAACAAGTTATCTAATTCAAGTCCCTAAAACTATGAAGCTGAAGTGCTAAGTACTATTTCATCCATACTCAGAAAAAATGCTGAATTAAGGCACAAGAAGACAAAAACCAGAGTAGAAGTTTTGAGGAGGAAAAAATGAAAAGTGGGTGTACATTTCTGTTGATAAAGAAAGCTTAGTTAGGAGTCCACAAGCTATGGTCTCTGTCAGCCGTAGCACCCTCAAAGATTTACTGCAGATGTTAGGGGCTAAACAGGTCCTATCATAGAGGGAAAGGGCCTCAGGATGGCACTAGCCATAAATATTTAATATAAAATAGATTATAGCCTGCCTAAAATAATAAATGATTTGTACTTGCTTTTTACTTCAATGTCATCACTGGTGCTGGGGACAGAGCTTTACAGTGGAAGAACAATATAGTAGTTTAGGACACTGAAGGGTAAAAAAAAACACTCACAATAGCAGACTAGTTGTATTTGTCTCTTAAATATAAGAAACTAAATGTAGAGAGTTCCATACATTATACATTTTTATAACAAAAATAATATGACTAGTACGAAAAACTGACTCAGGTTCAGGTTTGTGTTCATGTGTACATAGTGAACTTGTCCACTGAATAACAATGCAATACTAACAAAATACCCATGCATAGATTGCAACATATATACACAATTATATACAACATACATATACTGTACATACTGTAAGCAAGGGTGTGCAAAGTTCTGTGACTATACAGAATGCCTGAGGTCGATAATACACATGTAATATATATTGTATATCCTGAAGAGAAGGCAGCTGGGTGTCAGTAATATTCCGTTCCACCTTCATCACACTCTTGAGTGCTTTACAGTACCTTCTTGAGTACAGCAGTTGCTATACCAAGATGTCATGCTGCCAGTGAGAACCGATTATGTCGTGCCTCAGTAGAGCAAAACTTTCCTTAGCCATCTGAGGAAGTAAAGGTGTTGGTGAGTTTTCTTGTTAATAGCTGAAATGCACTGTGCTTAGTTTAGTGGATCATTCTGGGTCAAAGCTGCTCATTTTCTCAAAAGACTCATTTCCAGTGTAGATGGGAATGGGGCCTGTTTTCTGATTCATGAAATCAATAACAAGCTCCTTGTTTTTTTTTCTAACATTAATGGTAAGATTGATGAACTAGCACCACTGTGTCAGCAGGTTAATCTCTTATCTGTAAGTTGTCACATCATTGTTGGTGATGAAGCTTGTGATGGTGGTATCATCAGCAAACTGAAACATGGCGTTGGATGTGTGTTTGGGTGCAAAGTGATATGTGGACAAAAAATATAGTAGGGAAGAACAAAACACACTACCTTGTGGAGTGCTTGTGTTGAGGATTAGTGTTGATTATTTAACACTGTCAACCTAAACGTTGGTGATGTGTGCAAATTAGGAAGTTTAAAGCTAAAAAGCAAGTGAATTAAAGTGCTTTTTTAGCAGAAACTTAAAACTATGAAGTGTGGGAGCAGACCTTATTACAAGAGGCACACCATTCCACAATTTTGGACCAGCCACCGCAAAGGCACGATCGCCCCTCAGCTTCAACCGTGTGTGTGAGACAGTAAGCAATAGCTGATCTGAAGACCTCAGCTATCTGGCTTACGAATACAGAACAAGAAGATCAGCTAAGTATGGTGGAGCTGATCCATGTAAGGGTTTCAAAAACAAACACTAAAATCTTAAAATTCACCTTGTTATCAGGGAGCCAACGAAAAGAGGCCAACACCAGAGCAATGTGATCCGTTTTTTGGCAGCTGGTTAAAACTCTAGCAGCTGCATTCTGCACCATTTGCAGGCGAGACAGTGTCGTACAGGAGACATACAGGGTATTACAATAATCCAAACAAGACATGACAAAAGCTGAATGAGCTTTTGTACATCATTAAATGACAAAAATGACTGGACTTTATTGATCGCCCTGAGGTTGAAAAAACTACTCTTTACCACAGCATTGAAGTGTTTGTCAAATTTAAAACCTAAATCCAAGATCACCCTGAGACTTTTAGTACATGGCTTTAAGTACCGGGCAAGTGGACCCAATATGTTGATCAAATAGAATAACCAGTTTTTGACTCATTTAACTGCAGAAAGTTAAATGCCATCCAGTGTTTTATATCATCTAAGTTAAAAAGCATTGTCATAAACTCCATTTCACCCAATTGCAATGGGAAGTAAATTTGGGTATCATCAGCATAATAATGATACAGGATGTTATATTTGTTTAGTATAGAGCAGAATATAAAGAGAAGCGGACAAGACCTGAAACAGACCCCTGATGTACCCCACCGCTTACAGAAGCAGTAGGAGATGTTGAACTACCAACATGTACAGAAAATGTCCTGCCTTTGAGGTAATCCGCAAACCATTTAAGAGCAGTACCCTGAATACCATCCCAACACTCAAGCCTGTTAATCAGAATGTCATGTCAAATGCAGCACTCAGATCCAATAAAATTAGCACTGAGCACTTCCCGGAATCAGCTGCCAGCAGCAGATCACTTATCACTCTTAGCAGCGCTGATTCTGTGCTGTGAAATGTTCTAAATCCTGACTAAAACTTATAATATTGTGGTCCAAAAAAGCCTGTAGCTGGGTACCAACAACTTTCTCCAAAACATTAGCGAGAAATGGCAATTTGGAAATGAAATAAAAGCTACTAGGAACCAATGCATTTAGTTTTGCCTTATTTAAGAGGGGCTGAATCACTGCATGCTTAAAGCATGTAGGAACAGTCCCAGTCTGCAATGAGCTATTAAGAATTGACAACACATTAGAACCGATTATATCAAACACCCTTTTAAAGAATCGAGCAGGCATAAAAACCAGAGAACAAAAAGGTGGCTTCATAGAACTCATGATATTCGCCAGGTCAGAAAAAGAGACTGATGTAGTGCAGCGGAGTGAATAACGTTCACAGACAGATCCTGAGGAACAGGCACGATGTTAGCTCTGATATCAGTAATTTTACTGATAAAGTATTGCAAAAAGTCATCACAAGAGAGTGATGACACAGCATTTGCAGACCCCCAGATGGATTAAGCAAAGCATCACCCAACACTAAATAAAACTTGAGGAATGTTACAGTTGCTTGCAATAACATTTGAAAAAAATGTTCTTGCAGCCTTTACAGCCTCTTGATAAGTAACAAGGTAGACTTTGAAGATCTCATAGGAGACCAGGAGGTGATCATTCTTCCAGTTTCTCTCAGCCTTCCTATACGTTCTTCTCTGAGAACACATAGTGTCATTAAACCACAGCTGTCTCCTGGGCTTACATTTCCTTTCTTTAAGTGGAGCTGCAACATTCAAAATATCCACACAAGTAGTGAATTGATTCACAAGCTCATTGATGCTAAGATCCAGAGAGCATGCTTCACCCCTAGATGATAAAGAAATAGTTTTATAGTAATTACAGAAAAGGCTAGCAGGTGAGGAATTAAAGCTGTGTGACCAGTAACTAGGAGGATCAGTCATTGAAGGCAGCTACTGCAAATTGGCATCAAATGTAATAAAGCTGTGATCTGAAAGATATCCATCATCAATTTCAATGCTACAAAAAGAGAATCCTGACAAAAATACAAGGTCAAAGGTATGACCATGTTTATGAGTAGGAATTATAACAAACTGAAAAAAAATAATAGACTTCATATGATGTAAAAAAAACCTTGGCCAGAGTTTTGGAAGGACAACAAATATGAATATTAGTCTCCAAGAACTAAAACACGATTATATAATGTCATGATCAATGGCAAAAATATTTCTTCAATGAAATCCTTACATGAGTGGGGAGGTCTATACACCAAGACCCAGAGAGCTGGATGAGGCAAATCCACCTTAATCAATTAAACCTCAAATCTAAAAAAGTAGGTAATAACTGACATTTAAAGTGATTCTTAAAAACTACAGCCAGACCTCCACCATGGCCTATAGACCTGGGAGTGCTAAAAAAACTACAATCTGGATAAGAAAGTTCAGGCTCTTGTCACTCTCACTTAGCCAAGTCTCTGTCAGAAATAAGAAGTCCAATTCACAAGAGACAAAAGTTTCATTTAAAGTAAAACTTTTTTTCAATAAATATCTAGCATTGAACAATGCAATTTTAATAACAGAACAGTCTCTCACCAACTGTTTTGGAGATCCCAGTAGGTGAAGGTTACCGTAATTAACTCCACCACTATGAAGCCGCGGGAATCCAAGGAGACATGAAAGAGATCCAACTAGCTGATCCATGGCCACAGGTCAAAGACCAGTATATCTAAGTTCTAGGGATAAGAAAAAGATTCTGCTTGTCACAGTCTTCCCAGATCCATGCATCAAATGATCAATGAAACAAAGGCAGTTTCAACTTAATACTCAACAAAACACCACTCCATTTACCGGTAAACCGGAAGTTTAGCGCTTCTTATGGCACTTCCTCCAGTGCTGCTGGATGCAAGACGAACAGAATACACCTGACAACAAGATCCTGAGTAAAATGGAGCAACAAGGAGGAGGGCAAGGAAGAGGACGATGAGAGTAAACACTGTCCTGAAATCCACCACACAATCCAATAACAATAGAACATTTATCCATAAGGGTTTGAGGGTCATAATATATTAAAGACATGGAAAAACAATGTAGAGGTCAGCGCAAATAGAATGAGCACAGCAAAAAGAAACAAAGCGGATGGCAAACCAACAGGTACACTTGCACCACCTTCCACTCCTCTCTGAAAGCTATCCTCTTCCTCCCATTTCTGACTAGATATTAAATATTGAAAAGAAAATCATCACAGAAAAAATGACAGAGAAATAGTCCATTTGGGACATTGAAATATTATGGAGTGCTGATACACTGGATGCATGTATTATGAGTGACTTTGACATAGACCCTGTTTTAAAGTTTTCTGTACTTTAACAGGTGTTTGTTACACTATAAACAGTGATGTTGCTGGTTCACTACTGACTAATCCAGTGACCCAGTATAAATCACTTAACCAGTTTATGATGACAAATTTGTTTAGGAGAAAAGAGTCTGCTGAATAAAAATGAGGATTTAGAGGCTACATTACTCAGAAAATTACCTCACAAGACCTCTGCCTCAGATTTAAAAATTATTATTTTTTTAATCCATCTATCCATCCATTATCCAACCCGCTATATCCTAACTACAGGGTCACGGGGGTCTGCTGGAGCCTTCACATTATTTCAAGGTTTCAGCAAAGAGCACCACACCCATCTAGAAAATAGTGTTCCTTTTAGTATTTCTTATATAAAGACATGAGTTTGTTAAGAGGAGATAACCAAACTTTAAACTCCATGGGCTATTCAATGATATACTATAACATCTTCCAAGAACACAGAATTAGTTGGTCTTTTAAATCTAAAAAATGCATTAGGTGACACTGATTGAACCAGTTAGGTTTTGTCCAAACTGTGTAACTTTAGATTTGGCCTCTTAAATCCATAGTTTATAATAAACTGTAGTATTCTACTCTCAATGTGTTAAGTTGTTTCAATTTCTGTAACAACATTTCTGTACATTTCTGTATATTTACTTTAGCATTTTTAAATCAGTATTCAAATCCTTAATGTGTCATTGTTTGTGTGAAGTTCATTTGTTTTTCCCCTTGTCTACATGGGCCTTTTGTCTTGGTGCCCTATGTTTCCTCATACATTCTAAAGACATTCAGGTTGTGTAGATTTTAACACCAAAGTTCTCCAGTGTGTATGAGAGCAAACATGTAAGCGAGCATACCTTGTGACAGACCAGCAACACGTAGAGAGTTCGCTTCTACCTTGAACCCAACTGTGACCACTCACAACCCTGAATAGAAGGATGAGTGAATGTATGGGCATAAACTCATGCTTTTTCCTTAGATAAGCCTCCCACTTTTTTTCCCTTTTCTTTTTGCTATTGTTACCAAGCAATGCATGATTTGCAGAATAGCACAAATGCTTGCGAATTTAGAATGAATGCTTGGAACAGAATATTTCTTTATGCACAGATGAAATGTTACTGTTTAAACCAGATTTCGCATGTCATAATGCACCATAACATTTTCAAACCAGCTTTATCTAATGGGGTTCTGGAGCCTATCCCAGCAGCATTACACAGAAGCCAATATACACCATCGGATAGGGTGCCAGTCCATCAATTGGACCACTCAGTCACACAAACTTACATATGGTTAATTTTGAATCTATGTATATAAAAGTCAATGTGTGTATGTATGTATGTTCCAGCATCACTTCCAAACAGCTGGAGCGATTTTCATGAAACTTGGTACACATGTTTCCCATTGGTCGACTAAAAATACTGTAGGGTGAAATCAACTGTAACCCATCCCCTTCTGGGTAGGGTGAGGGGTAATCTTACGGTCTTGTATGCACGTTATCATCCAGTTGACACTCTGAACGACCACCAGAGGGCGAACTGGAGATGATTGCCAGAATTCTTTATGTTTGAGCAGCACCGCGCGCCTGTTGCTTTTTAAATGAAATAGAGTTGGCC
>JANRMT010062821.1:7563947-7581436 GCA_026402145.1 Polypterus bichir lapradei | reverse complement strand
TGCACAATCACAAAGTGATTTCAAGTGAAGCTGCTTTTATGGGAGACACAAATGCACCAGTGCAACTTGCCCCACTTTCCCTGTTGCCAAGTAATGTTGAACCAAGTCGTCACTACGGTGTTCCCAAATACGCACTTTGCTGATAAACTGAGCGCACTGAGTTTGCACGGCGCTTTGTTGACTTTGAAGAACAAAAAAAGTCCGTCTACATGCGGCTCGAACCTTGTGCATGTTTGGTAGCACATATCTGTGTGAGAAGCTCTTCTCAGTGATAAAAGACTAACAAAACAGCACACAGGAGTCGCCTCACTGATGAGCACCTGCAGTCCATCCTGAGAATCTCCACAACACAGAACCTCACACCAAACATAAACGAACTTGTTGCCAAAAAAAGATGCCAGGCGTCCAGCTCTAAAATGACATATGAGCAAAGACAACTGAATGATTTGATTTGTTATTGCTGAAAGGAACACATTTTATTTATATTTCCAGGTTTTGTTATGCAGCATGTTCATATTTGAATTTGTATAATTTTGACAGGATATATTTTTATGGAGAGCAAAATCTTTTGGGATATTTAAAATCTAAGTTTATTTTTTATATAAAATTACATAAGAGTAAAGAAATTTGAATGTTTGTTCTTTCAACGTTTACTTTATTTCTAACTTGTATAATTTAGACAGGATATATTTTTATGGAGAGCAAAATATTATAAGTTGTTTAAGGTTTGAGTTGATTTATTCAGGAATAATATTCCTGTCTGTTTTTACCATTCCTACCAAAGATATTTCTGTCGACTAAATAAAAATTCCTTCTATTTAAAATTTAAATAGAACTTGAACAAATACGATAGTTCATAATATCCACGCAGACTTGCACGTAAGAGCGGGAGTTATCCGTTTTAACAAGCAGCGTATTGCACTGATACGAAATAGCTGTGTGTGTATATATGTAGATATGTATGTATATGTATATATATGTTTATATATGTGTGTGTGTATGTGTATATATATATGTATTTGTGTGTATATATGTGTGTGTATGTATGTATGTATGTGTGTATGTATGTGTATATATGTAGATATATATATGTATGTATATATGTGTGTGTGTATATATATATGTGTATATGTATAGATATGTATATATATATGTTTATGTGTGTGTGTGTAAACATATATATATATTTATATATATATATATATATATATATATATATGACAGCAACACTCATCACTCACAACAGTGACAAAACAATTACATTGACAATCATGTTACGTTATTTTCAAAATGTTTCCTTTTCTTTTTCATTGCTTCTTTAACACACTACTTCTCCACTGCGAAGCGCGGGTATTTTGCTAGTAATATATATACAAGACAGCAAGACAAGCACATTAGTGAGTCTACATTCTTTGTTCATTTATTTTTATTTTTAAAGTTGTGTTTTTGTTTTTATTACTGTATATACCCGCGTATAAGTTGGGACTGGATTTTACTGTCGGTCGTACAAGTCAAATGCGGAAAACTCACGCTATTGGTCCAAGAGATTATGATATGCTAACACCCACCTGAGAGAGTAACCACAGAGCACAATGCCTTTTTTTTCTATGTGGGTGCGGCAATGAGCTGTATCAGCGCGTGCGCTTAACCTCTCTCTTTTTCTGTATTGTGCCTATGTGACCACATGGTAATACCTGAACTATTCCAACATTTGCACTGTTTTGTGTTTTTTGTATCTCATACCCTCATACACCTTTATCGTAAGAGCATCCCATATCTACAATGGAGCGTTTGATAAGAAGAAAATATGAAGCTGGTTTTAAATTAAACGTCATTGATGTATCGAAAGAAATTGGTAACTGCGCTGCTGCAGCAAAATTCGATGTGTCTGAGAAACTGATGTGAGATTGGAGGAGGCAAGAAGATGTAAAAAAAAAAAAAAAAAAGTGTTGCATTTTTGAACGGGCGTATACACTTACCTAAAGGATTATTAGGAACACCATACTAATACGGTGTTTGACCCCCTTTTGCCTTCAGAACTGCCTTAATTCTACGTGGCATTGATTCAACAAGGTGCTGAAAGCATTCTTTAGAAATGTTGGCCCATATTGATAGGATAGCATCTTGCAGTTGATAGAGATTTGTAGGATGCACATCCAGGGCACGAAGCTCCCGTTCCACCACATCCCAAAGATGCTCTATTGGGTTGAGATCTGGTGACTGTGGGGGCCATTTTAGTACAGTGAACTCATTGTCATGTTCAGGAAACCAATTTGAAATGATTCAAGCTTTGTGACATGGTGCATTATCCTGCTGGAAGTAGCCATCAGAGGATGGGTACATGGTGGGCATGAAGGGATGGACATGGTCAGAAACAATGCTCAGGTAGCCCGTGGCATTTAAACGATGCCCAATTGGCACTAAGGGGCCTAAAGTGTGCCAAGAAAACATTCCCCACACCATTACACCACCACCACCAGCCTGCACAGTGGTAACAAGGCATGATGGATTCATGTTCTCATTCTGTTTACGCCAAATTCTGACTCTACCATTTGAATGTCTCAACAGAAATCGAGACTCATCAGACCAGGCAACATTTTTCCAGTCTTCAACTGTCCAATTTTGGTGAGCTCGTGCAAATTGTAGCCTCTTTTTCCTATTTGTAGTGGAGATGAGTGGTACCCGGTGGGGTCTTCTGCTGTTGTAGCCCATCCGCCTCAAGGTTGTGCGTGTTGTGGCTTCACAAATGCTTTGCTGCATACCTCGGTTGTAACGAGTGGTTATTTCAGTCAAAGTTGCTCTTCTATCAGCTTGAATCAGTCGGCCCATTCTCCTCTGACCTCTAGCATCAACAAGGCATTTTCGCCCACAGGACTGCCACATACTGGATGTTTTTCCCTTTTCACTCCATTCTTTGTAAACCCTAGAAATGGTTGTGCGTGAAAATCCCAGTAACTGAGCAGATTGTGAAATACTCAGACCGGCCCGTCTGGCACCAACAACCATGCCACACTCAAAATTGCTTAAATCACCTTTCTTTCCCATTCTGACATTCAGTTTGGAGTTCAGGAGATTGTCTTGACCAGGACCACACCCCTAAATGCATTGAAGCAACTGCCATGTGATTGGTTTGTTTAGATAATTGCATTAATGAGAAATTGAACAGGTGTTCCTAATAATCCTTTAGGTGAGTGTAAGTCAGGGTCTGATTTTATGATCGATTTTTTCGGGTTTCAAGATCCGATTTATATTTGTTTTTATATTTGAATTTCTGTTTTTTTTAATATATTTTTCTCAAACAATTAAAAAAAACATTTTATTTTCCTCCCAGGCAACGCTGGGTATTTCGGCTAGTTACCAATAAAGTTAACCTACATGTCTTCAGGATGGCTGAAGAAGAACAGAAGTAACAAGAGGGGAGAATGTGCAGACTCCTGTAGAATAACAGAATTTTTGGGATAAAGATAATTTGAGCATACAATTCCTTGTGAATGCCCTGACTGTAATTTTTGACATGTTTCTTTTTACTGTTTCACATACCTGCAAGTATCTAGGCGTTACAAACATCCACATACCAAAAATTATTTAGTTCAATATATGTAAGAGCCATTTGCTAGTTATTTAAGTTATATTAAATGTTTGCCTATATATTAGTGCATAGTCTATGGGAGGTTCTTACAACCCCCACAAGTTGAATTAAATTGGCATATTCTAACTATTTCTAGCCTCTTTGATTATAGATTAGTGCCAGTTAGTGCCCTGCTTTGCTGTGTTTAAGGCATAGAGGGCACATGGTTTGAAACCGTGCCTTACTGTGCCTTATAGTATGAAATGCAATGTGCTCTATTGAACGTGCAGTGTTGTACGTTTAGAGTGTACTGAAGTCGAAGTAAAGCATCTTTAAGTATAGAAACAACTGAAGTTTGACAAAAAATGCTAAGTTTAGAGAAGAAACATTTTTCCATTTTTTTTGGCTTTTATTCTATGTATTTTTTTTTTCTTTATTCTTGTGTGGACTATTTGCTTTGAATTTTCTTTTTTTTTCTTTTTGGATTTTAACATTCCATACAAATAAGTTAAGTTTTACAAAACTAGGTTTGAAACAAATCAAGGCCAGCAGAGGAAAACTTTAAACAAGTAAAAATAAGTAAAAGTAATAAATAAATGAATAAAAAATAAATAAGAGTTAAAAAAAAAATAGCGGAGAGAAACTGTTTTCTCAATTAAAATGCTTATTCTAAAATGTTACTAATTAGAAGTTTTGTACAGCTCCTCTTAGTGAGAATTTGATTTTTTCCAATTTCAGATAATATTTAACATCAGTTATCCACTGACTTAAAATGGGAGAGTTAGGATTCTTCCAGGTGAGCAAGATAAGTCTATGTGCCAGTAGTGTAGTAAAGGCAATTACAGTTTGTCCTTCTCCACTTTAAGCCCATCTGAAAGTACACCAAACACAACTGTTAATGGGTTAGGCAGGATAGTGACACCAAGGCTGTCTGAAAGGCATTTAAAGATTTTGGTCCAGAATGATGTTAATTTGGTGCAGGCTCAAAACATGTGGCCCAGTGAGGCTGGAAGTTGATTGCAACATTCGCAGGTTGGATTTTGCCCTGGAAACATTTTGGACAATTTTAAAAGAGACAGATGCACTTGATACATAATTTTAAGTTGCATCATTATATGCTTTGCACATATGGAGCTTGAGTGAAATACTACCTTCCACTCCTTTTCTGAGATGTTGAGTGAGAGATCCTTTTCCCACTGTACTCTTGGATCTTTGAAAGGGAGGGACTGTAAAATGGTTTTATAAATTATCGAGAGACTGTCTGAGTTCTAAAGACTGATCAATATTTATTCCGGAATAGAGGTAGGTGGGATGTGAGAAAAATTGGGCAGTTTTTTTTTAACAAAGTTTCTCATTTGAAGGTAGTGAAAGAAATATGTTGCTGGAAAGTTACATTTGGAGTGTAATTGTTCGTAGGATACAAAGACATTGTCTATGTACAGATCTCTAAGTGATTTAATCCCAAATGTTCTCCAGATGCTAAAAACTGTGTATGTTTGAGAGGGTGGAAAGAGGTGGTTCTCATACAGAGGTGCCACAGATAAAAGCCTCTATATCTTAAAATACTATCTACATTGGTTCCATATTCTGAGTGAGTAAAGTACAATTGGATTGTTAGTGTATTGGTGATGACTTGTACTTATTGGGGTACAAGGCAAGGAATATAAAGTACTGCAGGATTTTATTTCTATTGTGGACCAAGCCTGTGTACAGTATGTTCATCTGTTTGTGTCCATGTCCAGGTTTTAAAGCTTGTATATTTGCTGCCCAGTAATAAAACTGAAAGTTAGGTAGAGCCATGCTGCCTTCCGCCTTTGGTGTTTGTAGGGTCGCCCTTTGGAATTCAAAACATCCACGTATCCAAATAAATAAGGTTATGGTTGAATCTGATTTCTTAAAAATGATTTATTGATGTACAGTACAGGCCAAAAGTTTGGACACACCTCCTCATTCAATGTGTTTTCTTTATTTTCATGACTGAAGGCATCAAAACTATAAATGAACACATGTGGAGTTATGTACTTAACAAAAAAAGGTGAAATAACTGAAAACATGTTTTATATTCTAGTTTCTTCAAAATAGCCACCCTTTGCTCTGATTACTGCTTTGCACACTCTTGGCATTCTCTCGATGAGCTTCAACAGGTAGTCACCTGAAATGGTTTTCACTTCACAGGTGTGCCTTATCAGGGTTATTTAGTGGAATTTCTTGCTTTATCAATGGGGTTGGGACCAGCAGTTGTGTTGTGCAGAAGTCAGGTTAGTTGGACGATCATTTATTTTTCAACAGGATAATGACCCCAAACACACTTCCAGGCTGTGTAAGGGCTATTTGACCAAGAAGGAGAGTGATGGAGTGCTGTAAATGGTCATGAAAATAAAGAAAACACATTGAATAAGGAGGTGTGTCCAAACTTTTGGCCTGTAGTGTATATTGGAATGTTTTAAAATAAAAAAGAAGCTTTGAATTTTCACTTCATCTTTTAAAATGAACTTTTGGACTGAGAGATTTCTTGCGGCACACATTTGACTCGTTGTTGATCCTGCCTTACTCACCAGCAGCTACAATATGCTTTTCATTATAAGGAATTCAAATGAACAAAAAATGTATATTATTTAAAGTTCCTGGAGTTGTTTATATATATTACTACTTTGCTTACATAAATGGGAGCTGCCTTTTAAAGTTTTGCTTTTTTATCATGACTCTGCATTTTTATTCAAATCCCTTAGATGGTGTCAAGAAGACTAATGTTTTGATAAATTATTACTGTTAATATTATAGCTAATAAAATATTCATGGAAGGTCAACAGTTGATTATACTTGAACTATAGTGTGAATAATAAGTTCCTGTTTTTTGTTTAATAAGTAATTTCTAACTCAAATGTATCATGCCACCCCTTAGCTTATTTGTGTCATGTTTAACTAATATATTTTTGCATAATGAATAGGTACTCTTTTCAAAACAATTACATAGCAAGCCTGAGATCCATTTGTTAATTGCAACCTAATATAAGGTAAGAGTTAAAAAATTTAATTAAAATCACACAAAGAAATGTAATTCTTATATGTATGATTGCAGTTTACATACACAGTATTACTAAATTATGAATAAGAAAAAAATATATCACAAAATGGTTTTAAAGGAGGACTTTTAAAAAACAAATGTTAAGACAGAAAAAAATGTTTTAAATTTATTCAGAATTTTATTATTTAGAAAGAGGACTGTTGAATCAAAACATTACTCATTTGGAGACTGAACAGCTGGGTAGAATCACTGTAATAATGCTACAGGATTGTGAGACCTTTTTTCTATATTACTTACACTTTAGCTGTGTAATAAAGTCTATACACTCACCAGCCACTTTATTAGGTACACCTTGATAGTACTAGGTTGGACCCCCTTTTGCCTTCAGAGCTACCATAATTCTTTGTGACATAGATTCAACAAGGTGCTGGAAACATTTCTCAGGGATTTTGGTCCATATTGACATGATAGCATCATGAAGTTGCTGCAGATATGTCAGTTGCACATCCATGAAATGAATCACTCGTTCCACCACATTCCAAAGGTGGTCTGTTGGATTGAGATCTAGTGATTATGGAGGCCATTTGAGTACAGTGAACTCATTGTCAAGTTCAAGAAACCAGTTTGAGATAATTGAGCTTTGTGACATGGTGCGTTATCCAGACTGGAAGTAGCCATCAGAAGATTGGTACAGCGCATTCATCAAGGGATGAATATGGTCAGCAACAATACTCAGGTAGGCTGTAGAATTTAAACGATCCTCAACTGTACTAAGGGGACCAGAGTGTGTCAATAAAATATCCCCCACACCATTACACCGCCATCATCATCCTGAACCATTGATACAAGGCAGGATGGATCAATGCTTTCATGTTGTTCAGTCCAAATTTTGACCCTACCATCCTAATGTTAAAGCAAAAATTGAGACTCATCAGACTGGGCAACATTTTTCCAGTCTTTTATTGTCCAATTTTAGTGAGCTTATGTAACCAGTATGATTTTCTGCTGCTGTAGCCCATCTGCTTCAAGGTTTGATGTGTTCTGCGTTCCAAGATGCTCTTCTGCATAACTCAGTCTGGTCATTCTCCTCTGACTTCTGGCATCAACAAGGCATTTTCATTCAGACAACTACCGCTCACTGGATATTTTCCTTTTTTGGACCATTCTCTGTAAACTTTAAGAGTGTTGTGCATGAAAATCCCAGTAGATCAGCAGTTTTTGAAATACTCAGACCAGCCCATGTGCCACCCACAACCATGCCACGTTCAAAGTCACTTAAATCACCTTTCTTCCCCTATTCTGATGCTCGGTTTGAACTTTAGCAGGTCATCTTGACAATATCTACTTGTCTAAATACATTGAGTTGCTGCCATGTGATTGACTGATTAGATGTTTGCATTAACAAGCAGTTGAACAGGTGTAACTAATAAAGAGAACAATAAGTGTATATTAAATAAGAAAGTAGTCATTGTATATCATTATATTTGAACGATACATTAATATAACATGTTTTTGTTGTATTCTGCTTTGCGTTTAAATACAGTAAATAATAGAAAGGCTTGTCATGTTTTTCTGGTCATAGGGGTTCTTGGGATGGGGGGCAAAAAGGATGAGAACTACAGGATGATATTAGCTTCAGGCCAACAATAGAAAACCAAATTTGTCAAGGTACATCACCAGGTGCATAGATAACCTGAGTGTTCACTCCATGCCTGAACCACTAGCAATGGCATGGCTAAAGCAACATTTATATAAATGATTATGTTAAACAGTTCAGTTTGATTCAGTTCAGTGTTGTAGAGAAGACTTAAAACATAGGGTTGGCAAACATTGTCATATAAAAGCCAAGCATTCCAACACACTTTAAACAAAGGCTATCACAGTCATATTTATAGTTGTTATAAATTCACATATTCATTGTCATTTGAAAAATAAATCTACAGTTTTGAACTTGTGAATATCCAACTCTACTCATAAAAGAAATTTGTACTGTTTTCAGTCTTTATAAGACAACTCCACATTGCACCTACTAAAACAGCATTGGAGTTGATTACATACTTATAACAGCAGACGAAACACACAATTCTTCCTCAGTTTGCACTAGGTAAAAGTTATGAAATTTAGAACATCAAATTCACCTCCTGAAAATGTAGCCACAACAGATTTCAGCTTAACATAGAGTTATGAAATTAGATCGCATTTCTTGCAAGCACATTCTGACATTGCTTCCAGTTTATGCCCTCTTGGAGTCATGTCAGGTGGCTTAAGTTACATTTTCAGGTCCTGATTTACTTTGGCCTAGAGACAGAAAATGGAAAAAATAACATTTACTGGCAGTCCAATTATTTTGTAAAGTATTGTAACCAGTGGCGTATTTGGCATAAAAATTCTGGTAGGCCCACACAGATCTGAAGAGCCATGCCAGATTTAGTGGACTGCCATGAAAGTATCCTGTGCAGAGGATGTATTTGTGTGTGTAAGAGAGGGAGACACAGATGATCAAGCCTGTAGTACTGTAGTACTTACAAAACCTGCTTGTCTGTGTTAAGGCCTAGGTACATGGCCACCAGCGAGTCTTGGGAAGAATTTTGGCTTGGATCGACATAAACAGTGGGGGAGATTGAGTACAGACAGTGTTGCCTCTGACCCAAAATAAGGGGTGTAAGACAGAGACAGTTGTGTGAATGATACATGGAATCACAGGGAGACACATAGAAGGAACTGTAGCATGAGCAAATCACCATCCATCCACCCATCTATCCATCCATCTGTTGTGGAGGCAACATTCTAAACAATGATGCCCAGAGCTCCCTTTTTCCCTCCACCTCTTCCAACTCCTCTGGGAGGATGCCAAGGTGTTCTCAACCCAGCCAAGAGATATATAATATCTCCAGCGTGACCTGGGTCTGCTCCAAGGTCTCCTCTCAGTTGGACTTGCCCAAAATACCTCCGTAGGAAGGTGTCCAGGAGGCATCCATATCAGATGTCTGATCCACCTCAACTGACTGCTTTTAATGCAGTGGAGCCATAGCTTTACTTTGAGCTCCTCCTGAATGTATATACTTCTCACCCTGTCTGTAAGACTGAGCCCATACACCCTGCAAAGGAAACTAATTTCTGCCACTTTTTATTTGTGATCTCATTCTTTCAGTCACTATCCAAAGTGTGCAAGCATATGTGACGGTAGGAATGTAGATCAACTGGTAAACTGAGAGCTTAGCTTTTTGGCTTAGTCCGTTTTCACCATGACTGACTGGTACAACGTCACTGTGGAGGATATTCCGATTAGCCTGTTTATCTCCTGCTCCTGTTTTCCCCCGCTCTTGAACAAATTCCCGAGATACTTAAACTCCCTGCTTGATACAGCACCTCATCCACAAACTGGAGTGGGCACACCACCTTTTTTCCTGCTGAGAACCATGACAATTCACTTTGGAGGTGCTGCTTCTCACTGTGGCCACTTCACACTCAGCTGCAAATCACCCCAGTGTGTGTATAATGTCACAGCCCAATGAAGCCAATAGGACATCATCAGCTGCAAAAATAAGAGAGGTGATCCTGAGGCCACTGAAATGGACTCCTTTCACTCCTTGGCTCACCTGGAAAATCTGTCATTAAAAAGTTTAAACAGAATCGGTGACAAAGGGCAGTCCTGACAGAGTCCCACACCCTTTAGTAATGAGTCTGACTTACTGCTGGTAATGCAAACCAAACTTTTGCTCCAGTTGTACAGGGACAGAATAGCCTGCAACAGCTGGCACGGTACCATGTACTCCCAAAACACCCCCGACAGGACAACCTGAGGGACACAATTGTATTCCTTTTCCAAGACCACAAAACACATGTAGACTGGTTGGACATAATTCCCACGAACTCTCAGAATCCTTGTGAAGGTAAAAAGCTGGTCCAATATTCTGTGCCTGGGGTAAAATCTGAAATGTTCCTTCTGAATCTGAGGCCCAACCAACAGCCGAATCATCTTTTGTAGAATCCTGGAGTAGGTCGTTCCAGGGAGGCTGAGGAGTGTAATCCTCCTACAGTTGTAACACACCCTTCAGTGCCCTTTCATAAGGATAAAAAAGTACAAAAAACATTAAAACATCACACAATATGTTATCAAACCACACAGCCACCAAAGAACTTTGAACATTTCAACATCAAACACTCAACATTGAAAACAAAAATTAATACTTTTGTTCAATGGCCAAAGTCCTAAATAGTATTGTCCATATGTAATCAACATGATTCATGATGATCATGACAGTTACTTCAAAATAGTAAGATATAAAAGTTCAAGCACCATTTAAACTGCATCAGACGAGACATTCGAAGGGTTGCTAATAAGTGTTCAAGTCTTCAAGACGAAGGCAGAACTGAAAAATTCAGGCAACACATGAACATACATAATCAATGGTATGTCTGGAATACTGTGGGTCAAAAGGCCTGTCCCTGAAGCACCAAAACAGGTTAGTGGAGCCAGACAATTCAATTTTCACATACTAAAAAAAGAAATATTTTTTTAGATAATAAATTGAATTCATCATATCATGGATGATTAGAAAAAACATGACTATGATAACAATGTTGAGTTTGCTATAAACAACAATTTCAACAATATGCTAAATTATTGAGGTGGGTTTACTACTTAATTCTTGTACCTATCTATTTTGGCTGGCAGTGGGGAGGACAGTGGCCCACCTGCTGTTAATGCATGGATGCCACAGATTTTAACAAAATAAAATAACAAAACAATAATGCAAAAGTATGGAATATACTGAAATATACTGTATTTTGTTTTCCAAATTAAAAATTCAGCCTACAGAACAAAATGTAGACCTGTTTCATGGTCACCAGCATTTCAGATAGTATTTCACTGGCACTGTTGGAAAGTTAACAAAACAAAGATGTTGTTACAACTATGATTTAGTCAACGCCTGAACATTTTTCTTACTACTAATAGTTCTATTGACTATACTAACATGTTTAAGTTTCTGAATTAATGTTATTAATACAAATTGAAGCTTCTGGATTGGTAAACAGTAGTTTGATTCATGCACAAATGTTAAGGCCAAACCCAAATTTCTCCAATGTAGTGAAGAGTTAGTTCCATGCAACCATATCAAATGCTTTTTCTGCATCCAACGATAATAATATCTCTGGGTGTTTGACTTTGTGGGTGAATATATTACATTAAAGAGGCGTTGAAGATTGGAGGCTAAGTGTCCGCCTTTAATAATTCCAGTTTGATCTTGTGATATTACTGAAGGCAGCACTTTCTCCATCCTTCTAGCTAGGACTTTGGAGAGTATCGTCACATCATTATTCAGAAGTGAAATTGGTCTATATGATGCACATTGTAATAAGTATTTATTTTGTTTATGAAAGATGGTAACTAATGCTTGGTGAAAAGTTTGAGGTAGAATTTTATTTTCTCTAGCCTCTGTAAATGTTGCTAATAGAAGGGGAGATAGCTGAGTTGAGAGTTTCTTATAAAATTTGGCAGGGTAGCCATCAGACCCTGCTGCTTTCCCATTCTGAATTGAGCTTATAGCATCTTGTAATTCTGATAGTGCTAAAGGTTTATCCAATTCCTCTGCACTAAGAGCATCTATTTGTTGTATATGTAATGCATCCAGAAATGGATTAGATTGTGTTTTGTCTTCTTTAAACTCATTAGAATATAAGGATTTATAGTAGTCTCTAAATGTGTAAATTATATTTTTATGGTCAATGATTTTGTCTCCATTTGTGTTGATGATTGCAGGGATTGCATTGCAAACTTCTTGCTTGTAGATTTGTTGAGCTAAGATCTTATTAGCTCTCCATGTTCATAATAATAATGTCTTGATGTAAATATGAGTTGTTCAGTTTCTTTAGTTGTTAAGAGGTTGAGTTCTGAATGCAGAGCCTGCCTTTTCCAATAAAGTGCCTCACTTGGACACCTGGCCTGTTTTTGGTCTATTCTAGTAATTTTGCTGATTAGCTCTGACTCCTTCTTGGTTTCCAATTTATTTCTGTGGTAAAAATATGAGATAATCTGTCCTCTTAAGAAGGCCTTCAGGGTTTCCCAGAATATTCCTACAGAAACCTCTGAGGATGTATTTGTCTCTAAAAAAATATTGATTTGCTTGGATATAAATTCTGTACAGTATTCATCTGCTAATAAAAGTGGATTAAGAAGCCATCTGTGAAATGAGTATGTGGGACATAATGATTTTAGCCCCAAAATCAGAGGGGCATGGTTGGAAATAACAATAGCATTGTCCTTACAAGATTTAATTGTATGCAAGAAATTGTTATCTACAAAGAAATAATCAATTCTTGAGTAGCAATGATCCACTGGTGAGTAGAAGGAACATGCTCTTGAGTTTGGGTTTAGAAATCTCTAGGGGTCTGATAAGTTGTGGTCAGTTACAAACTGTGTAATTGTCTTTGCAGTGTTAGGTGTCATTGCCCCTCTTACAGAAGACCTATCTAGGTCTGGATTTAAAACACAATTATAGTCCCCAGCCATACTTTAAACTAGAATGTGGTACCAGAAAAGGATGCCCCTTGTCGCCACTGCTTTTTGCAATTGCCATTGAGCAACTGGCAATTCACTGTCGAAATGCTTACAAGATAAAGGGGATTATCAGAGAAGAGCTGTAACAGAAAGTTTCTCTATATGCAGATGATATGGTATTATATATATAAGATCCACAAAATATCGTGCCTGCGGTCCTAACAGCAGTAATAGAGTTTCAAAAGATTTTTGGTCTCAGAATCAATTTGAATAAAAGTGAATTCCAGTGAATTCTCAAGCATACAATATTAGATTGGACACCTTCTCTTTTATCATCGCAGATCAGTTTAAATACCTAGAGGTAAACATCACAAGTAAACATAAAGCTCTTTATCAACAAAATTTTGCTGCCTGTATGAAAAAAATTAAGCAAGACTTGCATGGATGGTCTACCCTTCATCTCACTTTAGCTGGAATAATTAATATTGTTAAGATGAATATCCTTTTTATTTCAAAATATTCCAATATACATTAATAGATCTTTTTTTAAGAAGTTAGATTCAACCATAACCTCATTTTTTTGGAATTCTAAACATCCACGTATCCAAAGGGTGACCCTACAAAGACCTAAGGTGGAAGGCGGCATGGCTCTACCTAACTTTCAGTTTTATTACTGGGTAACAAATATACAAGCTATAAAAACATGGACATGGACAAAAATAGATGAACATACACAGGCTTGGTCCACAATAGAAATAAAATCCTGCAGTACTTCTTTATAATCCTTGCTTTGCACCCCCATTAATACAAGTTATCGCCAATATACTAACAAGCCAATTGTGCTTCACTCACACAGAATATGGAACCAATGTAGGAAGTATTTTAAGATAGAGAAGCTTTTGTCTGTGGCACCTCTGCACAAGAACCACCTTTTTCCATCCTTTCAAATGTACGCAGTATTTAATGTCTGGAAAACATTCGGGATTAAATCACTTAGAGATCTGCACATAGACAACGTCTTTGCATCTTATGAACCATTACATTCTAAATTTAACTTTCCAGCAACACATTTCTTTCACTACCTTCAAATTAAAAACTTTGTTAAAAAGAAAACCTGCCCAATTTTCCTCATGTCCCACCTACCTCTATTCCGGAATAAATATTGATCAGTCTTAAGAACTCAGACAGCCGCTTCATAATTTATAAAACCATTTTACAGTCCATCCCTTTCAAAGATCCAAGAGTACAGTGGGAAAAGGATCTCTCACTCAACATCTCAGAAAAGGAGTGGAAAGTAGCAATGCACAGAATTCACTTGAGCTCCATATGCGCAAAGCATAACAACAACAGCAACAACATTTATTTACATACAAATAATGTAGCTCAAAGTGCTTTACATGATGAAGAAAAGAGAAATAAAGACAAAGTAAGAATTAAAATAAGACAACATTAATTAACATAGAATAAGAGTAAGGTCCGATGTTCAGGGAGGACAGAAAAAACAAAAAAAAAAAAAAACTCCAGATGGCTGGAAAGAAAAAATAAAATCAGCAGGGGTTCCAAACCATGAGACCGCCCAGCCCCCTTTGGGCATTCTACCTAGCATAAATGAAACAGTCCTCTTTGTATTTAGGGTTCTCATGGAAGGACTTGATGATGATAGTCATGTAGACTGGCTTTTAATCCATCAATGTAGGAACATCATGGTGCTTTGATTAGGTGGTGGTGGCGCAGGTCGCCACCACAGAAAACCGGGAAAGAAACAGAAAAGAGAGTAGGGGTTAGTACGGATTTTAGAGCCACCTTGAATAGTTATGATAATTAATTGAAAATACAAAGTATCAGGATTAATTTAAAATAAAGTTATGAGAAGGCCATGTTAAAGTAATGAGTTTTTAGCAGTTTTTTGAAGTGCTCCACTGTATTAGCCTGGCGAATTCCTATTGGCATGCTATTCCAGATTTTTGGTGCATAACAACAGAAGGCTGCCTCACCACTTCTTTTAAGTTTAGCTCTTGGAATTCTAAGCAGACACTCATGTGAGGATCTAAGGTTACGATTTGGAATACAAGGTGTCAGAAATTCCGATATATAAGATGGAGTGAGATTATTTAAGGCTTTGAAAACCATAAGCAGTATTTTATAGTCAATTCTGAATGACAGAGGTAACCAGTGTAGTGACATCAAAACTGGAGAAATGTGCTTGGATTTTCTTTTCCTAGTTAGGATTCTAGCAGCTGCATTCTGCACTAGTTGCAAACGATTTATGTCTTTTTGAAGTAGTCCTGAGAGAAGTGCGTTACAGTAATCTAGTCGACTGAAAACAAAAGTGTGAACTAATTTCCCAGCACCTTTCAATGATATAAGAGGTCTAACTTTTGCTATGTTTCTTAAGTGAAAAAATGCTGTCCTAGTGATCTGATTAATATGCAATTTAAAATTCAGGTTACAGTCAACGGTTACCCCTAAATTCTTTACCTCCGTCTTGACTTTTAATCCTAATGCATCGAGTTTATTTCTAATAACCTCATTATAACCATTATTGCCAATCACTAAAATTTCTGTTTTCTCTTTATTTAGCTTGAGAAAATTACTATTCATCCATTTAGAAACACAAGTAAGACATGGTGTTAGTGAAACAACAGAGTCAGGGTCATCAGGGGCTATTGATAAATACAGCTGCGTGTCATCAGCATAGCTATGATAACTCACGTTATGCCCCGAGATGATCTGACCTAACGGAAGCATGTAGATCGAAAAGAGCAGTGGACACAGGATAGATCCTTGTGGAACACCATATAGACTATCATGTGTCTTTGATTTGTAATTACCACAACTAAGAAAGAAATTTCTACCTGCCAGGTAGGATTCAAACCAATTTAAGACACTACCAGAGAGGCCCACCCATTGACTAAGGCGATTTCTAAGAATGTTGTGATTAATGGTGTCAAATGTGGCACTCAGATCTAAGAGGATGAGAACAGATAAATGGCCTCTGTCTGCATTTACCCGCAAGTCATTTACTACTTTAACGAGTGCAGTTTCTGCACTGTGATTTGTTCTAAAACCCGACTGAAACTTATCAAGAATAGCATGTTTATTGAGGTTGTCATTTAGCTGCATAATGACTGCCTTCTCTAGAATTTTACTTAAGAAAGGCAGGTTAGTAATGGGTCTAAAATTTTCGAAAGCAGAGGGGTCAAGATTATTCTTCTTGAGTAGGGGTTTAACTACAGCAGTCTTAAGACAGTCTGGGAAGACCCCCGTATCTAATGATGAGTTTACTGCTGTATGTCAAGAATACTATCAATTAGCACGCCCAATACTTCTTTGAAAAAACTTGTTGGTATTGGGTCAAGGACGCAGGTGGAAGGTCTCAGTTGAGAAATTATTCTATGTAAATCAGGTAAATCTATCCTGGTGAAAGAATTTAATTTGTTTATACCAGAGTACTTGGGCTAAGGAGGATCCGCAGTGTTGGGGAGATATACTATATTATTTCTAATATCATTAATTTTTTAATTGAAAAATACAACAATAGCCTCACAGGTTTCACTGGAAGTATTTTGGGGGCATTCCTTTGCGTTACCCGGGTTTAGCAGACAATCAATTGTAGAGAATAAGATTCTGGGATTACTAGCATTGTTATTTATAAGCTTAGAGAAATAGCAGCGCCTCTCAAGACGGACTGCGTTATTGTATTCTGTTATTTTAACCTTCAATATTTCATAGGGGATAGTTAATTTAGTTTTCCTCCATTAACGCTCAGTATTGCGGCATGTTCTCTTTAAATCAGACACTCTTTGGGTCTTCCACGGTATAACAATGCTATGTCTTTTCAGGTGCAACTGTGTCAACAGCAGCTCTCACCTTAGTATAAAATTTTTCCACCATACTATTTACATTATCCCCGCTATTGTAGTTAGCACTACAATAAGTAAGTTTTAAAGCTGCTGATGAATCAAAGAAGCGTTTTTTAACAATATGCTTCTCATGAATGTTTTCTATCAATATTTCTATATTAAATAGTAAAAGAAAATGGTCTGATAGACCAATATCAATGATCTGCTTTACATCAACTTTTAGTCCTTTGGTAATTACTAAGTCTAACTTATGACCTGCTTTATGTGTAGGCTGATTAACGAGCTGTCTCAAATCAAAAGAGTCCAGGAGGTTCATGAATTCTTTTACTTTTGGGTTGTAGCAATCGCAAGATACGGGATACGGGAAAGATTCCTACACTTCACAACCCAAAGGGAAGTGGACGATAATAGAAGGTTAAAATAGCATTACCATATTCGGTCCTCAGCCCCTCTTGTCCCTTATGCACGGCCTTATATAACTGGAAAAAAATCTCACCCAAAAGAAAGTGGGACTGAAAAATATATTGACAT
>JANRMT010062821.1:7480336-7520947 GCA_026402145.1 Polypterus bichir lapradei | reverse complement strand
TCTATCTATCTATCTATCTATCTATCTATCTATCTATCTATCTATCTATCTATCTATCTATGTATGATTTTACCAGGTCCCCAAAATCCTGAATTTTATTAAATGACTTATGTTAATTAGTACTATAAGGAGACAACCTACCCACTATTTCACAATGTCACCTAACAGATGAAGTTAACAGTAAGAACTGAAGGCAGCCGAGAATAAACCTATTGCATCTTTTATTATGACTGGTAATTTTTGCATTTAGAGTTACATATTGCAATTTATCTTTCTGAACTGTACACCAATTTAAAATACAATATTTAGCATGTATTGTATTACAATATAACTGTAAAGCAAAAGTTACATGAAAGGTTCATTAATGATGTGAATGTCATGTTTTCTTAAAAAAAAACACTATAAGCTGTAAACAAGAAAAGAAATTCATGGAAACAATGCATCAAATCTTTATGTGAAATATTGAAATATTCCATAAGACGTGAAATGGAAATGTACTGTTAGAAAAAAGCTTTTATCCACAAGCAGAAACACTGAAAAAACAGAACTATTATCCTTTAGATAATAACAATTTAAATGTATTGTCTACCATGGGATTCAGATCTTAAGTGTAAACATTTTTACTACATAAAATTGTTAATTCTGAGTTGCTGTAAAAATTGTGCACACTAAATTACTGTTTTGTGAATTCTTTTAAAATTTTTCTTTCTTGTCAGTTAACAGTGCCAAGAAAGAATAATTTGGTTAAATTAGGGAAGGCAGACTGGCTTTGTCTCTGTTCACTGGGCCATTCAACAGTGCCTGCTGCCACTACAAAGCAGTCCCTTTGGGATTAGATATTAATTCTGGAGATGTGTGGTTTGGAAAGGGTACTAAAGCTGGTGGGTTGAGGTCCTGGGGCACTGAGTTCTCTAGTTTTTAGGTTCATGCAGATTAAGTCATATGAATGAAATTACCTATGCTTTCAGGTTTAGTGAAAATACTTTTATTAAATCTACATAATTGTACTGCAATTATATTGCTTAGTGATATTTGATTCAGATACCTCACAATTTACATAACATAAGGCTGAAACGGTGTCTGTTTAACAAACCAAACACAGGTTTTAAACCTTTCAAAATACCTTCATTCTGAATTTAAGTTCTCTAAAATAAATCATAAGCTTCCTTTTCTCTTCAGAAAATAGAATTTAGTAATACCAAAAATCAACATATAGATAAATCTTTTGAATAAGAAATTTACAGATATTCTGAAAGTTCACAGAAGATCATTCTGGGTGAAGCTAAAATAACCTTTTTCTTTTCTCTTTCTTAACTGGAAAGTGTCACATTTTGTTTCAGTTTCTCCTTTTGTTATACTGTAATATAGTAAGTAAATCAGTGACTGTAATTGCAATCAAATGATGGATTGCAGTTTTATGAATAGGAATTTAAATTTTTATGCACAAAATAAAGAGGGGTGCAGAATGATGATAAATAGAAATTGCCATTGGTCTGCTGGTATAAAAAAACATAAGCTTAACAGAAACCAAAAAATATCTTAGCTTTTTTAATTGTACCTGTGATAGGTAGATTTGCTAACATAAGCACATGGTGTATAGTCCTAGGTGAACCAAGTGTTAAATTTAAAAATCAGCCCCACATTGATCCTGTGAAAGTTTTTCTCATGTACCTGACAACTTATAATTCATACAATCACCACAGTGTTACAAAAATATTCGTAAAAAAGTGAAAACATATTGCGCAAAAGCACAGTCAAAAGAAGACATTAAAAAGGCTAACAATTACACTGCTGACTGTTCACACTATTTTATAACATAATGGCATAACATCCTTTTTGGATTTCAAGAACAATATAAGATAACCAGATAAACAATGCAAAATGCGAAACAAGACAATTAATGGCAAAAAGCATACAACAGCACAAAATAAGCTAAAATCCTTGTTGCCTAAGTTTCTCAGGTAGAATAGCCACAAAACTTTGGGAACAAGTAAATCCCCAGGCAGAAATCATGACCTTTACTTTAGTCCCTAGCCTCCCAGATGCACCAAATAATGTACTGTAGCTTAAATTCCTACCTGGGAGAATCCCAGAAAATAAACACGATAAATGATAAAAAGCACAAAATGTACACAGCTAACACACCTGACATGCAGCTCTCAATGTGATAATGGAGCTTTAACTCTAATGATGGACAATTCCTGGAAACATATTGAGCTTCTGATTCTTGAGAGGTGGAAAGTCACAGGGTGTGACCAGTGGATGAAACATAACACTAGTGACTTAAGCCAAAAATGTACTTTTTACGACTTTCAGACTGCAATTTTTCCTAACAATTATTGTAATAAATATGGAACTTATAACAATAATCTAAAATCAATAAAACAATGTAAACTGTATTACTGCCAGAACAGTTTAATACAGTATAGCCAACAGCAATGTCATAGATCTCACCATTTCAGTACTGTCCTCTTAAAATACTAATATATTCCCTACAAACATGTCCAATTCACTATTTGAAAAGTTTGAAGAAAAATGCAACAAAAAAGAATTATTCACACAATTCCCTGTTCTCCTCAAGATTGTTCTATTAGCTGGCTCCTACACCCTGAGATGGTCTGCACACATGAATATTCAGCTAAAAATCTACACCATGCAGGTAGGTGGCACATCGATGTTCGGATAGTAAGTATATTAGCCCACAGGTAGTGAATTGCTGTGCCAACAAAACACAAAAGTAAAGCAGCAGAAATAGTAATGTCATTAGAAAAGTGAATAAATGAAACAAAATACAGAAAACTATTGGAGATTTTTTTTTTTAATTAACACAAATCATGCACCACATCCATCTTTAAAGCAAAAGTGATGCAAGTTATGGAACAGTGAGGAAAAAAAAATTAGCCACCACTTCTCATTTTAATGAGTTAAAAAGAACAGTTGAGTCACATTTAACTACTCTAGGGATAATGTTATGCAAAACCTGTCAAAATAAAAAGAAAGGTCAGCTCATTCGCGGAGGGCAGTAATCATTTTAGAATGTCTGCTCTCAACCATAAATCCTAAGATCAGTAAAGTCTACACCACAACTAAGAGGAAAGGAACTATCATTAAAGTTTTTATTATGTATTTTATGGCAATATCCCTAATTTAGGGTATAAATCTTTTTGGAAATCTATGATTTAAAAAAAACCCCACAGAACTCATGCTACAAATCTCATAATATTCAAAATGAAAATGAAAAAGGTATCTGCCAAAGAGATAAATGAGACAATTCAGTGTGATTTATAGAATAGGGTATTTGTACTTGTGTTTACTGATGAAAGAACATATGGAATATCATTTGTCCCAAAATGAAATAAATTAAATGGAAATTCTGAAATAAAAAATCACATGCAAAAGAATACCTATATACTGTATATGAATGAGTCAATAAACTGCTAAAAATTGCATATTTAAATAAAAGTCATCTAATTATTTTGAAATACAAGTCATCATTTCATTTTGGTTCAATAATGTAGTTACCTTATATTTAATTATTTTAGTTTTTAGTTTTAAATGGCTTTGTTTTTAAAGACAGTTTTTATATAACAACAGGACTACTGTATTCTGAACAGTACATTTCAGAAGGACTCTATTAATGCCAGTGCTATTTATTTCAAAATGCCTGTTTTCATGTTTGTTTCTTTGTTGGTTAATCAAGACAAAGATCACCTGGTTGAATCAGTTGTTATTGGTTAATCCTTTGCTGTCAATTACTGTTCCCCGGTTGTAGGCTGCCAAAGATCTTTAGCACTACTTGCATTTCACAGGGCAAACACTCAGTGGCAGTTTAAAGTTAGGATGGTTAGTCTGAATAGAAAGAGAATATTTAATATATTGGAAATGCTTAGACGAAGAAGTAATCTTCCAAATGCTGATGTTGATGAAGAAGTCAGTAGCCACTTAAGACTGACTGAGCACTGTGTCCGCACAGATAATGTGCATGAAGAAATTACATAGGCACTCATTAATGCATATACAATATAATGCACATATAATGCATGTCCAAGGCTGGAATTCCAGGTAACATGATTCCAGATGACCTTCGGTGTAGACATGGCAATCAATTGATCTTAACTACAGAGAAACTCTTCATCACCATTTGAAGAGTACTCATCCAAGCATTCCCAACTTGATTTAAAATAGCATCATATTGTGGCAGACTTCTTTTCATATTGCTGAGTTTAAATACTTAAGTGACATCAAACCATTATAAAAGGAACAGGAAAGGATCCCCTGCTTTCCACAAGCCTCAAGTACATTCAAGAAGATAAATAGACTTTTAGAGAGAGGATAAATACTATAGCTCTGCACAGGAATTGTGGGTTGTTCTTTGTGAATCTGGGAGAGAGAGAGAGAGAGAGAGACAGACAGAGCTAGAACAACAGTGTGAAGGAGTGATCACATATTACATTGAGGAGGAGCAGCAGCGCAGGATTGGCAGTGTGTCTTCTTTTACCAGGTGTTTCCAATGGACTGTAACAGTGAGAATGTGTAACTGGGACATTAGTCTTTCAATGTATAATTTATTATTGTTTAATAATATTTATTTATTGCTTTGACATTTTTGCCAGTTTGAATGTGAAAAAAGTAGTGCTAAAAGATGCTAAGTATCTTACCACCTACAATTAAGCAAAAGTAATCAACAGCAAATTTTAACCATTAGGAATAGGTTTAGTCCTATGGTCTTGATTGCCAAGTAGCTAAATCATCACGAAAAGAAGCATTCTGAATAAAATAAATAGTGCACTGCTGGCATTAAAACAGCCATTTGGAAATTTCCCATTCAGAAAAGTCACTAGTTAAGTTAAAATGGTCTTTAAATTAAAACCTATAATAATTAAATATAAATGCAATGAACTGTGCTGGTCAGCAACTGAAACAGAATAAAGAAATAAACTTTCCCCTAGTACCAGTTCACTCCAGGCTATATCAATAGCCTACTGTATGTGGCTTCTGGGACTTGGTTCTTGTAGACAGCAATAAAAAAAAATACCTCTGCTAAATCCTTAACAATAAGTTAACTAGATTTTACTGATGTTAAACCTCAGTGCGCATTATAGCCATATTAAAAATAACTTTTATTTTTTCATAGAAATGTGTTTAACTTATTTATGACACACACACAGAGAACATTTAAGTAAAATGAATTAGTAAACTTGTACACTTAACAATAATATCTTAACAATCCCCATGCACTGAGCTCACCTAAATTAAACTCAGTTCATGTATCTGCACAATTAAAACAGCTTGCATACAATTTTTTTTTTCTTGTAACCAATTAACCCCCCTTTAATAAAGTGGTTGCAGCCAAATTGTTTAAATCCTTGACACAGCCAGTACTCAGGTTGCCTTTTTATACAAATACCACAGGTTCACACCCCACTAACAAGGTAAGCAAAAAGAGATTCATACTTGTTTTAACAGCACTTTAAATAAACACAGAAGATTTTACAGCCCCCAACTCCATTTTTTTTGTAATGTTATTTTAGAACTGAAGGGTACACCACACAACTGTAGAAATTGTATTGTATTTTGTATTATTGTATCATATTTCTGAGGTGGCAATGATAGATTGGCCATCTAGCTCTATGAAGAGGATTACTTGCATTCAGTTTTGTGTGTTGTGCTCACCCCATTTTTTGACACCCAGTTCTCTCTGAATTTCCCTTTTGTTCCATTTTTTTTTCTACAAGGTTTTTTGGTAGTTTTTTTTTCTTGTCATCTTAGAGACTAAGCTGGGGGGATGTGAAAAAATGGTGCCTGTTAAAGCCCATTGTGGAATTCCTTGTGTGAGCTATACAAGAAATATATTATTGTTTTTGTATTGGAAACCAAATGCATTAAATAAACTGACTCCATGATGATGTAATAATGCATAAACTAATTAACCCACAAACCAGTAATATTAGTGATGGTTTCAGTCCATCACAGTACGGTAACTATTTTGATCTAAAATAAAATTACATTGTAGAGTATTTAATAATAATTAGATTACTTTTATTTAATTACACATTTTTTATAACTAAATGACTCATTTATATATGTCTCTGTACTTTTTCATGTGATTATTTCATAATTGCCTTTTTATTTATTACATTTTAGTACAAATGGTATTCCATAAGCACAGACATTACTGTCAACAGAAAGCTGTATCTCTACATTTATCTTTTGACAGGAATAATGACAGAAACTGTATTTCTGTAAAACAAAGAGCTAGTATGTAGAAAACCAGAGACTATGGTCCAAGTAGGAATTTGAATATGAAGAAGGCAACCACTGGAAAAATAATTGGGTTTGGGACTGATGGAGTATTGGTAAGTTTTATTATAGCAAACAAATGATTGTAATTGCCTTCAATTACGGTATGTCTTCTGTGACCAGAACAGCAGCCTGCTAGATAAGTAAGACTATTTTGCAAATGTGTTGCATAAGTGCCTGCTCAGGCAATTGTGAACAAAGAACAAAACAAAAAAAATCTGCATTAACTGTAGAAAAACGTGAAGGAGCTGCAAAAATACTGGATTCTTATCTGTTTCTAGGCAAATTATATTGCCATCATGTTATCACATGTGAAACGCCACATGTCAGGCAATATATAGTTTTACAGTATCAGTTATTTCCAAAATAGCTAAAAACATGAAAAACATGAATAAAATGGTAACAGTCAAAAACAACATGTGAATGAAAATGTGAAAAAGGTGTTATATACAGTGGGATGCAAAAGTTTGGGCAACCTTGTTAATAGTCATTATTTTCCTGTATAAATCGTTGGTTGTTACGATAAAAAATGTCAGTTAAATATATCATATAGGAGACACACACAGTGATATTTGAGAAGTGAAATGAAGTTTATTGGATTTACAGAAAGTGTGCAATAATTGTTCAAACAAAATCAGGCAGGTGCATAAATTTGGGCACCACAAAAAAGAAATGAAATCAATACTTAGTAGATCCACCTTTTGCAGAAATTACAGCCTCTAAATGCTTCCTTTAGGTTCCAATGAGAGTCTGGATTGTGGTTGAAGGTATTTTGGACCATTCCTCTTTACAAAACATCTCTAGTTCATTCAGGTTTGATGGCTTCTGAGCATGGACAGCTCTCTTTAACTCACACCACAGATTTTCAATTATATTCAGGTCTGGGGACTGAGATGGCCATTCCAGAATGTTGTACTTGTTCCTCTGCATGAATGCCTTAGTGGATTTTGAGCAGTGTTTCGGGTTGTTATCTTGTTGAAAGATCCAGCCCCGGCGCAGCTTCAGCTTTGTCACTGATTCCTGGACATTGGTCTCCAGAATCTGCTGATACTGAGTGGAATCCATGCATCCCTCAACTTTGACAAGATTCCTAGTCCCTGCACTGGCCACACAGCCCCACAGCATGATGGAACCACCACCATATTTTACTGTAGGTAGCAGGTGTTTTTCTTGGAATGCTGTGTTCTTTTTCCTCCATGCATAACGCCCCTTGTTATGCCCAAATAACTCAATTTTAGTTTCATCAGTCCACAGCACCTTATTCCAAAATGAAGCTGGCTTGTCCAAATGTGCTTGAGCATACCTCAAGCGGCTCTGTTTGTGCTGTGGGTGGAGAAAAGGCTTCCTCTGCATCACTCTCGTATACAGCATCTCCTTGTGTAAAGTGCGCCGAATGGTTGAACGATGCACAGTGACTCCATCTGCTGCAAGATGATGTTGTAGGTCTTTGGTGCTGGTCTGTGGGTTGACTCTGACTGTTCTCACCATTCGTCGCTTCTGTCTATCCGAAATCTTTCTTGGTCTGCCACTTCGAGCCTTAACTTGAACTGAGCCTGTGGTCTTCCATTTCCTCAATATGTTCCTAACTGTGGAAACAGACAGCTTAAATCTCTGGGACAGCTTTCTGTATCCTTCCCCTAAACCATGATGGTGAACAATCTTTGTCTTCAGGTCATTTGAGAGTTGTTTTGTGACCCCCATGTTGCTACTCTTTAGAGAAAATTAAAGAAGGAGGGAAACTTACAACTGACCCCCTTAAATACTCTTTCTCATTATAGGATTCACCTGTGTATGTAGGTCAGGGGTCACTGAGCTTACCAAGCCAATTTGAGTTCCAATAATTAGTTGTAAAAGTTTTGGAATCAATAAAATGACAACGGTGCCCAAATTTATGCACCTGCCTGATTTTGTTTGAACAATTATTGCACACTTTCTGTAAATCCAATAAACTTCATTTCACTTCTCAAATATCACTGTGTGTGTCTCCTATATGATATATTTAACTGACATTTTTTATCGTAACAACCAACGATTTATACAGGAAAATAATGACTATTAACAAGGTTGCCCAAACTTTTGCATCCCACTGTAGTTGTATTTTACTACTGAGTTAATATAGGGCTGCATCAGGTAGCATCTACAAAGGAAAAAACATTAAATGAAGGAAGGATAAAGACACTATTTCCTTTTCAGCATAGAAATACCCTTTAACTGTTTTTTCTTTGCATTTTTCTGATTTACATTTTATTTGGGAAAGAAATATCTATCTTTAGATAGGGTAAAATGAAAAAAGTCTTAATTACTGTAAATTAATGTATGGTGTATTTTATAGTTTCACTTATAGAGTGACAAAAATTAATTTTACATGTGGAAATATTGAAATACATTGGCAAGTGGTTGTCAACATTTGTAGAGTTTAAACTGTCTGTCCTTCAGGAAAGGGGCAACCAGCCATGATAACTTCTAATGTGATGTTCTGGTACGAATGCAAATCCATCATATAATCAGATCAAATTTCTGAGCAACTACCATTTTTCACTTCTTCATTCCATTAAAACAAATGAGCAAATACATAAATTGTGTTCTTTCATGACTCTATGACAATCCCCAATCAAAGATCCAGGTGAATTTAGAAAGGAAATATATACACAGTGCAATGAATCTGTTTAATGACAGTAGGAGATAAAAATGAAATGAATTCAGAAGATTTTGACTTACATTTTCTTCCAGGAAGCTTCTCCTCAAAATGGATAATATTTTTGCTGTGTGTAAGGAAGAAATTACAAGTAATGTGAACCTGAAAATATAGCACCACTTCAGGATAAGTACAATACCACAACCTACAAATAATATAAAATTGAATTCCTGCAAAACAAAAATTATAATAATTTCCAGTTTTGCAATGCTTACATTCTGGAGTTTAAGGAATTTGTATATGGGATATTTTTATTCTCTTCATATATAAATGAGTTCTTTCTCCTTTGTTTTTTGATTTGTTCAGAAGTAGATTGGAATCAAAGCCCATATGGCAGGAGATGTTGGTAATAGTAATAATAAGTACATGATATTGCTGCCCATTTTAATTCATCCAGCCATTCACTTTTCATTAACAAGAACAAGAAAAGGTGAAAAGCAGGAGACAGCCCTGGACTGCATGGCACACCACTGGCCCAGCTATATAAAACCAATATAGATTCATCAGTTTATATAACATTTTTCAATGCTCGGATAAAGTGAAATAACTAGAGGAAAATAAATACTGACAATGAGTGAAAAAATAAACACCACACACCTCTCTGTGATATCATGAGGATCAAGGAACAAAAAGATTTTTGAAAAGAGTCTGTATTTGTATGTGGGGCTAGCTCCAAGAACATTGCATGAATCAATTACAAAGGTTTATCAGCTATATTTGTTTCTGCTTAGTGTTAATAGGCAATTGTTTGTGGTGTATGCTCAATCTTTTAATTGACTTAGTTTTATGATTACTCATAATCGTTAAAAGAAAACACATAATCACAGCAAGAAGCACCAATCCAAAGCAGAGGGACTAGTGGACATTGCCCTCAATAGAAAAAAGAGAGTAAGAAAGTGTGATACTGCTTATTATTACCATGTGTAAACAACTGCAGGATGCTGTTTTTTCTTCATGAGTACTTATTTCATCCCAAATCTCAAATATTTGCATACTGTGCACATTGATGGCTCTATATTAGACTTTTGTGTGTGCGTGTTTGCATTAGTATGTCCTGGGATGGACTGGAACTATGTCAATGTTAGTTTCTTCTTGTGTCTGTGATGTTGCTAGATCAGGTTTCAGTCCCCAGTGATCCTTTACTGGAATATGTTGATTTAGGAAAAAATAACACATGAATTATTAATTTTTTTTAGCACACACTTTTCTTTTACTAAGAGGAAAAACAAGTGACTCAGTTTTTGTAACAGGTATTTTTACTCTTATCATTACTTGTATTTTTAGCAGATGCCTTGATCCGATGTCGCTTAAAAGATCAGGATACTGCACAAGTTTTATATCCATTTTTCTTAAGTAAAATGTAAATCTATAAGTTGTATAATCATTCCTTTTGGCAAAAATGTTTATGAACAATCAAATTAAATAAATAAATAGCAACCAGAAAAGTAACAATATTACATTTTAAATATTACAGTATACCATTCTTTTTTTATTCTAATTTGGGGTTTTATTTTAAAGATGCATTTTATTTCTTAATACAAGTAGCCCTTTAAGCTTGTAAATGGGACCTGAGTAATATAATTAAATTAAAATCTTTAAATAAATATCTTTTAAACTTGTTATTCATTTAATGATGATTTCAACATGTTCAATATGAAATGTATCCTGTTTTCAAAATATATAAGGTTCAGCATAAATGTAAATGTAAAATGGAAGAAAAATCAGACAACTCAATTAATTAAGTTCTCTGAGTTTGTTTGAAGTGTATGCCAGAATACAAAGTGGCCCTCCGGGAACCAAACTTATCAATTATCCTGGTTCCACTTGATGGTGAGCCTTATGTCACTGTTAACAGAGCTCAGAGCTATTAAACTGCTTTATTTTTTTTCCATGAATATTTACACCTTTACTATCATGCTCTGTTAACCGTTAGATTGATAAATCCAACCTTTAAAGAGCAGTTCAGAAAGAAGAACAACTCACAACTAATTAAGCCTTATCTATTTCAACATGTCAAATTCCTTTCCGCAAAAAATTTGCATTTCTTGCAGTTCCTTCTGTAGCCACATCATTTCTTTAAAGCCACAGTCCCCTTAGATAATAAGCTGGGTAATTAAGTGCAATGCTGACCATGCCCTGGAGATATTATCTGAACAACAAATATCATATCATTTTCCATGGAGAAGTTTACCCCTTTTTAATAGACAGTGGATTTCAGGTACATGAGGTTCTAGCATATTGCATAAAGGATTTTTCCAGCAATACTGAGAGGTAAAGCAATTTCAGACTGAATGACATAAAAGAACCCTAACAACATCTGCCCTTTAAACCACTAAGAAACAACCAGTTGACAACAAAAACTCTAGTCAGTGGAATTCCTAAACAAAGTATACCTCTGGGTAGTATGCATCTTACAGTTATGAGACAAAGTCACACAGAAACACCATTCTGGAAGCCTAGAGCAACTAGCTGCCCATACTCCTTGGCCTTGTACAGCATACATTTGTGCTGAGCAATTTAATAAGGCAAAGGCATGTCTTCATTTTTATTCTAACTATGTTAAGAACATTTATGCAACATTGGCAACAGGGGATCATATTATTTCCAGTGTTCTTTTGCAAATTATGATGTAATTTAATATTAGAATAGTGGCTAACAAGAAATAAAACTGTCAACTTTTTGGTGATCTAATTCTTATTATTAAATAGACAAGAAGTAGTAAAAAAGAATAACAATAAATATTCTGTAGAATATATTGTGTAAGAACAAAAACACCTACACATCCAACCCACTGTGAGAAAGTGATCCGCAAAGTAACGCAGATAAGAAATCTGCAATTCTAAAAAAAAATATTTTATCAATCTTTTGAGCAATAAAATTATTTCAGATTGTGGATTAAAAAAATCTTTTTTATAATTTATAATTTTATAATTAAACTATGTTATTCCTTGCATAGAATGCATTTATTACTTCTATATTAAAAACCAATTACTTGTTGCTTTGTACAAATGCAGTTGCAATCATAGTATAAAAAAAAAAAAAATTACTATGCATAAAACACCCAAGCCTAATGTAAGTAATATACTTTTCAAGTACACTGTATGTTTTGGAAAATAGTAGCCTTGCGACATCCTTCATATCTTGACTACTAAGACCTATCTGGCAGTTTTCAGTAACAGCACAGCATGGACATAGGCTTAGTTTATGTTGTCAGTGTTATTGTACATACATTCTGTCCAGTAGAACCGATGTATCCAAAGCCTTACTGACAAGCAGTTAACACCTTATACCTAAATTAAAATGTCATTAAAATTGCACCATTTGTTAAAGTTATGCCCAAAAAATTAAGAAAGGCAAGTACAATACAGGACAAAATTGTTGAAGTAACCATGACTTTAATAGCAAAAGGGTTAGACAAAAGAGTAATAATAAAAAAAAAAACTGGGGTGTGAGCCAAAAAGTCTACAAAGCACAGGTCAAGTCAAGTTGGTGAGCATGCACTGGTACATTGTGTTGCCGCACACACTACACGATGAAACAACTCGGGATCCTGGTTTGCAACCCCCCAGGCAGACACGCAGTCCAGTCCCACCCTCCTGAAATGACTCTCTATCTGCCGCAGCTTGGTCCAGCCATTTGGGCCCCCAACAATGAGGATCTTACGAGCTGGATCATGCTCGGGGAAACGTACCACGTGGCTGTAGTGCCGTAACTGACGCTCCCTCACAGGTAATGTGCCTGCTCATTCGACACAAAGTCAAACCAATGGTACCCAAGGATTTTCCGGAGAGACACAGTACCAAAGGAGTCGAGTCTTCGCCTCAGGTCACTGGACAGCGTCCATGTCTCGCAACCATATAGCAAGAAAGGAAGCACCATCAATTAAAACCAAAGGTCCTGAAATAACTACAAGTTCTATACTTGATTTAATTTCTTTATATTCTTTTTTTGTACTTTACACAATGAATGGCTCCAAACCTTTGGAATAAATGCATCAGAGAAAAAGGGAAATGGAATGAACACACAATACACAAAATACAGTTTTTAAATCATTACTCTCTCTGATAACTTTCTACCTTGAATAAACACCCCAATCCTCTATGTTTAAAAGTAACCCCCCTACTTGGATGCAGCACCTTTACCAGCAATACCCTTTCAAAAATTTGATTAGTCTTTTACATCAGTGTTAAGGAATTTTAGGCCACTCTTCCTTACAGAACTCATTTATTTCTAATACATTGGTAAGGTTATGAGCATGAACTACTTGTTTTAGGTAAGGCCACAGCATTTCTTTAGGATTTCAAATAAGGAATCTAACTAAGTAACTGCGGAATTTTCATTTTATTCCCTTTTATATTTTGAGCTTTTGTTCTGGTGGGTTGAGTTGAGTTAAGATTCAAGGTCAGATGACCAGACTTGCTACTTAAGAATATCCAGGTAAAGTTCAGAATTCAGATTTAATAATGGCAAGTCTTCCAGGTCTCGAGGCAGAAAGTCATCCCCATGCTTGTAATCATGGTGTTCTTACTGTTGAACACTGTATTAGCATTATACCAAATGCAGTGAAAATCTGTATCGTCCAGAGAATCCTGCTTTTAACTCATCTGTCTAGAGAAAATTATTTCAAACTGGTTGGACATTATCCAGAGGTTTCTTTGCAAATGTAATATTAGCAATAATATTATTGTTGGATAGCAGAGATTTTCAGTTTGTTACTCTTCTATGAATGGCATTTTAACTTAGTCTCTTTCTTTTAATGGAGTCATGAACACAGGCCTTAGCTAAGGCTAGAGATGCCTGCAGTTCTTTGAATGTTCTTCTGGGATCCTCTGTGATTTCTTAACTGAGATTACGCTGTTCCTTTTGGCAATTTTGACAGGCTCGGCTTTTCTAGGAAGATTTTTCAGTGTTCCAAATGTCTAGCTTTTGGAGATAATGGTCCCTAGTGTAGTTCTGTGGAGTTCCAGACTCTTAGAAATTGCTTTGTAAACCTTTCCTGACTGTGAGGTTTCAGTAACGATTTTCCACATCTTTTCCTTAATTTCTTTTGATTGAGGCATAGTGTTCTTCTAGAAACCTTACACTGACTACTTTACTGTTATAGTTGGGGTGAATATATGGTGGGATTTAGATTCAGCTGGCTATAATCAGGTCTGGTTGTTTCTATCCAGATGAGACGTTATCAATTACCTTTGTGCAACTGTTTGAGGAGTAACTAAATGGGCAGTTATCTTTACACATGGACAATATAGATGTTGGATAGTATTATTAGTGAAATATATGAAGCAACACTTTTGAAATAGTATTACATGTTTAGCCTGGTACATTTTATCTGATATCACATTTTGTCTAAAGATCAGAACCCATTTATTGAGACAAATGTACAAAAATAGAGGATAACAAGGAGGGGAAAAATACTTCACTGCTTTGTAAATAGAAAAATACACACTGTAGATTGATAGAAATCACTCAAAAGCTTGGATACCATGTGCAGAATGCCACTGTTAAATAACATGGGTGTGATGATGCCACATGAGGCACTAGAGTCCAATCTCATGCTTAGCAGCCAGGCATCATCATCCAAAATAAGATGGTGATAACAAAAATAAACATTAATAAAATGGCAATGTGATGATACAGCTTCTATTTTCTTGGGCTTAACTCCCATTAAAGGCATTAATCAAAGACACTTTATCTGATTTCCCTGTGCTCAAATGGATTTTCCTTGGGTACTCCAGGTAGCTCCCTTGTCTTAAAACATATACAAGTTAGTCCTATGTGGGTCTCTAGGTAAATGTGTCCAGTAATGAATTTGTGTCTCTTTTACATTTGGTTCTGTTACCATAAACACTATATGAATATTTAAAAGCATGATATCCAGCTCTAACAAAAAATTTATATATATATATATATATATATATATATATATATATATATATATATACACACACACCAAAGACATGTCATTTAGCAGTGAATTGTACAATTAAATTATCCAGATGTTTGCGGATGACATTGTGATCTGTAGCAGGAGTACGGAGCAGGTTGAGGAGACCCTGGAGAGGCTGATATATGCTCTAGTGAGAAGAGGAGTGAAGGTCAGTAGGAATAAGACAGAATACATGTGTGTGAATGAAAGGGGGGTCAGAAGAATGGTGAAGATGCAGGGAGTAGATTTAGTGAAGGTGGGCAAGTTTAAATACTTGGGATTAACAGTACAGAGTAACAGGAAATATGGAAGAGAGGTGAAGAAGACAGTGCAGGCATGGTGGAGTGTGTGGAGGTGAGTGTCAGGAGGGATTTGTGACAGATGGGAACCAACAAGTGTGAAAGGGAAGGACTACAGGATGGTAGTAAGACCAGCTATGTTATATGGGTTGGAGATGTTGGAACTAACTAAAAAACAGGAGACATAGCTGGAGGTGGCAGAGTTAAAGATATTAAGATTTGCATTGGGTGTGACATGGATGGACATGATTAGAAATAAGTACATTAGAGGGTCAGCTCAGGTTGGAAGGTTGGAAGACAAAGTCAGAGAGGGGAGATAGCATTGGTGTGGACATGTGCAGAGGAGAGATGCTGGGTATATTGGGAGAAGGATGTTAATGATGGAGCTGCCAGGTACAGTAAGATGAAAAGAGGAAAAGAGAAGGTTTATGGATGTGGTGAGAGAAGACATCAAGGTGGTGGGTGTAACAGAGCAAGATGAAGAGGAGATGAAGATATGGAAAGAAGATGATCTGCTGTGGCAACCCCTAATGGGAGAAGCTGAAAGAAGAAGAAGAGATGATCATAAGAATATAATACATAAGATACAGCATCATTAAGAGTGTTTAACAATATGATGAAACCATATAAAAATCATATGAAAATTAAAACAAAGCTAAATGAAAAAATGATATGCATATCTCCTCAGTAATCATGACAGCTTTGCAAAACACACTGTGACACATTTTTTTATAATATTGTGATCTTCAGGAGACCTGTAAAATAGTCTACTGTGTGAGTGAGAAATATTGTATCTGAATTGACCAAATTTGACCCAGAATTAATATGAAGTTCAGAAATATGAAATACAGAACAAAGACTTGACAAGAATCTATTGGCTTAAATTGCTGTATTAGTAATAAAAAAGAATATATGGGACTTCCTTTAATTGAAAATGCATGTGCATATTTAACAGGTTATATTTAATACAATTTGAGATCCAGCCTGTATTCCCTCCTTTCATAGAAAAAGATCATGCATTCACTTGTAATAGGCTAACAAAAAAATAAGAGCTAACAAGCAGTGCAGACTGAATGAGGGAGGGAGAGTTAAATTTAAGGAAAAATATTAATTCTCGTGTTTAATAAATGACTTTTTGTATATTACCTTGTATTTATACTGTAGAAAGTTATAAAATATTGCAATATACACAGCATGTATCACCTCAGGATTTGTTAATATAACTGCTGACATCAGCACAAATTATGTCAGATTTGTTTAACTTCAGCTTTAAGACTGAATAAAGATCTGAACGAATTTGTTTAATTTTAAGTCCTGCTACTGATATGATCTTATCTGAATCCCTTTTTGTAGTTTGAATGTTATAACAATCTCTATCTCAAACAATCTAGTTATGTGGAATCCTGTATACCAAAGCATACTTTTGATTCAGACTATGTTTGCTGAATAGGTTGTTTTATAAGAATTTTGTGTTGTGGCTCTCAGGTTCTTCTTTAATCGACTACTCTGTTATTATGTATCAACCTTTTAATCTTAACATGCAAGATTAGGAAAACACATTAATCTCTATGTGTAAAATTAAAAAATACTTGTTAAATTCCTAAAAAATGAACAGATCCATCTAAGAAGTCCGTAATAAAAATGATATGGGCAGAAAGTAAAAAATAGCAAAATGCTCACTTAAGAGTGAATGAAATCAAAGCCAGCAGTCAGAGGTCCTGTAGGTGCAGACCCAGTTACCACTAGAGAAGTGAAATTTGTTACACTACACATGTAGTGAGATAAACGGTTACAATTACTGTATATGGACATTCAGTTGGCAAGAGCTTGCCAGTCAGTTGAACTAACTGCCTAATGTAAACACTAAGCTTCAAGGAACTTGAGTGTTACAGCTGGCATGTGGCTAAAAAAATGTAACAATAATAAGTATAAAGGCAAAATAAATATGCTGCAGCAGCTTTGTGCACAGTTCCCTAAATAAATAAATTTAGAATGTAGTTTTCAACCTGTATTACTAAACAAAAATATGGTAATCACTAATTAGACACAAATAACATATCTTGAAATAAATATTGTCTCTTATTTAACATAAAGATCCAAAGGTTTGGAAGTGTTATTTAAACCTGTTACATAAGAGAAATTTCTAAGCAAATGAAATTGGGTCACTCGATATACAATTAAGAGTGAAGAAAGCACAAAAACTGAAAACAGCTATTAGAGTCAAATCCACAAGAAAATGAAAACCAATATAAAGTATTGCTAATATAATATTCATGGATGTATAGTCTAATTGGCCACCACCAATAACAAACTGTTCAACCTCTGGCCAGAAATTTAACCAGAACTATGTCATAAATTGAACTATACAGTAGAAATGGTTTGACCTTGCATTTAATAACTAAAAAAAATGTCCAATCTTCTGGGAAAGTGCATTATTATAGAATGCCTAGTGGGAACTGGCTTTTGGAGTTGGAACCCCTAAAGGATTATTTTCTCCAGCAGCTTGCCATCTGGGATTTTTATTTTCCTGTCCTTCGTGGCCATCTAACCTAGCATTAGACTTATTGTTATAATCATTTGAGACTTAAAAAATTAATTTGGCAATTTAATCCACATTTATTGCTTACTTGTATATCTGTATCATGTTAAGTTTATATGTGTGTTTTTGCACTTGGGTTGAGTGATGTGTGAAATTCTCAGGTTGATCAATCGCCCCCTTAAACGCTGCCAATTAATGACGTTGGGTATTGCCACTTTTAATTGAGTAAGCCAACATTGCTGTTCTGCAGTTCCTGTACTTGTCAACATGGCCGCAGGATATCTTTATTGTAAACAGATGTGCACTGTAACAATATACAAAAACACTGATGGACAAATAGGTGGGTAAGAAGAAATCAGTCTTGCCAATTTGCAAATTGTTTGGCTTCAAATCAAAGGCAAGTGGTGAGCCAAAAGATTTAACCAAAGTTATTTGTTGATTAAGAAGGAAGATTTTTGCAAACGATTCACAAATGACAAACTTACATGGTCATTCAAGTGTACACTATCCATTGTGTAACGGAGTGGTAGCTCTAAGGCTAGGGATCTGCACTGGCAATTGGAAGGTCGCTGGTTCATATCCCGTAAAAATGCCAGAAGTGATTCCACTCAGTTGGGCCGTTAAGCAAGGCCCTTAACTTGCAATTGCTCCGTCCTAGGCATGATGTTAACCTGCATCCAGCCCAGCAAGTAGGCCCTCCAACCTGCAGGGAAAACTTGGGGGTTGGTGGCAGGATTAGCACTACAGCCACCATAAAATGCCTCACACTGTTCCATTCTATCTGAACTGCTGAGTTGTCACCCGTTGCATGCTGCATTCGAGTACTAATCTGGGATGCTGAGGTGGTTTGTCATGTGATGGGTGCGGCAACATGCTGTATCAGCACATGCTCCTAACCTTTCTCTCAATCTAGTGAACTACCCTAGTTTAGATAATAACAACAACTAGAAAATGATGATGGGCTTACAGGCATTGTGCTCGCTTGGTTTAGTTCTTATTTATCAAATTGATTCCAATATGTACAGAAATGTGCTGACAGTACTCCATCATTATACACAGAAGTGAGATATGGTGTCCTGCAGGGCTCAGTACTGGGACCTTTACTATTCTCAATTTACATGCTTCCACTGGGATCTCTCATTAGGAAACATAATGTTAATTTTCACTAGTATGCAGATGACACCCAGTTATACCTTTCATTTAGATCAAATGAAGTTTCTTTGATGTTGTCTTTAATTATTTGTGTTAGTGAATTAAAGGAGTGGATGGATGATAACTACTTGTCTTTAAACACAGATAAAACAGAGATGTTAATTGTTGGAGGGAATGACGCTGATCACAACAATATTCTGTCATCATTTAACTCAGTTAGAATCACTATTAATTTTACTGAATCAGACCACAATCTAGGAGTTATCTTTGACTCTAGCATGTCATTTAAAGCACATATTACAAAAGTTGTCCAAATAATGTTTCTTCCATCTTAAAAATGTTGGGAAATTAAGTTGCTTTCTAAATAAACAGGATTCTGAGAAATTAATTCATGCATTTACTTCTAGTAGGATTGACTACTGCAATGCGGTGTTAACTGGATGTTCAAACTGTTCTTTATACAGCCTCCAGTTAATCCAAAATGCTGCTGCAAGAATTATTACAAGAACAAGAAAATACGAACACATAACTCCAGTTCTTAAATCCTTACACTGGCTCCCGGTTAAGTTTAGGGCAGATTTCAAAATCCTCCTTTTAACATATAAAGCATTAAATGGCCAAGGTCCGGCTTACTTGTCTGAACTTATCGTGACTTACAAACCAGAGTGCACATTAAGATCTCAAGATGCTGGTCTGCTTATGATTCCAAGGATTAATAAAACAACAGTGGGAGGTCGAGCTTTTAGTTGCAGGGCCCCTAAACTGTGGAGTGGTCTGCCTGCTACTATAAGAGATGCCCCTTCAGTCTCAGCTTTTAAATCCCGGCTGAAGACTCACTACTTCAGTTTAGCATATCCTAACTAGAGCTGCTGATTAACTGTACAGACTGCATCTCTGTTGTTAGTCATTAGCACTAAAACATAATTAACATAGTTATAATTGGATACTAACCCTCAGCTATTCTGTTTCTCTTCTTGGTACTCAAATGTGGCACTTGGTGCCACGGCCCACCTGCCAAGTTGTTTCGCCTGCCTAAGGTAAAATCATCCCTGATGGAGGATCGCAGGAATCATGGGAAAGAGGGGTCCTTTCATTGGATTAGCGCTATTTCAGCTGTTAAATGGCCAAATGGGGGAGGCAGCTTGATGGATGAGGTTTCCAGGGGCCTCATGCATAACGCCGTGCGTAGAATTCGCACTATAACATGAGGTAAGCACAAAAGCCAAAATGTGCTTACGCACAGAAAAATCTAGATGCAGGAATCTGTGCGTACTCCAACTTCCACGTTCTTCCGCTCCATAAATCCCGGTCAGCATGAAAAGTAACGCTCATCCACGTGCCTTCTGTCCTACCCCCAACTCCTCCCAGAATTACGCCTCTATGAATATGCAAATCAATATAAATTGCCCTTAAGCTCAGCCTTCTTTGAAAAGACAATGGGAAAAGCAAGAGGGAAAATGGAAGAATTTCAGCGAATACCAAGTGGAGGCAAAGAAAAACGTACAATTTGTTGGTTTAAACAGTGGTATAAACAACAAAAGGAAGCTGATTGCCTGACATAGTCTCACAGTGCCCAAAATAAAAAAGAAGTTGTCACATATCAAAGTCGCCATGAAAAGGCAAGTTGTAGCCCACCATCTGAGTGTCATATTAAAGCTTATTAGGGTACAGAGAAAAAAAAAGGCACACAGTAGGAAAAAAGCACGAAATGTCAACTTCAATCTCAAAATTTCCACTTTAATTACATAGTTTATTTTGCCATTAAAGTAGAACATCATTAACTTCATCTTAAAATCATTTAATTAACCAGTTTCTCAAATCACATCATAATTAAAGTAGCACGTTAAATGCTTTGTTTTGTATTTGATCTTTTGCTCTATGTGTGTGAATCACTACGTGTTTCCGCTTTCTCTTTTTCCAACAGGACACAGAATCCATTACATTTGTCATATTACAGCTCTCTGAATAATTAAAATACTGAGATGTATATGTGATATTTTTTTCATGATGATAGGAGTTAAAGCATGTTATTAAACAGGGGAATACGGTGCGTGATTGTGAGAGACCTTCGATTAAATTATTGTAGGAGTACTGTCTCTTTCAAATGTACTAATCTCCAATTCCTGTCCTTACTTTTCTTTCTCCACATACCCAATCGCCACACAATTAGCTCTGTAATAGACGTTAAGCCATCTGTAAGCTTACAACGACGATTCTTGAAAACTTTTAAGGAACATTGAAATATCGTTGTAATACAAGTTTAATTATTCTATCCATCTATCCTTCCAGTGTCGCTTCAGCCCCAGAAAGAATACAGCACAAGGTAGGATCAATCCGTGAACTAGCTAGTGCTGCAGAACCGTGTCCTCACATGTTTAATTATTAACAACACAGATTATTTAAATGAAGTTAAAGTTTTATCTATATAATATAATCAACATATTTTGCTGCATTTTATCTTAAAAATGATATCGTCATCATATGTAAATATGTGCTTTATAAAGTGGTGCAGGTTGTGCAATATTATAACTGTAGTGCAAGTTTACAGTGGGGTAATTGTACTTATAAGTACAAAGAGTTCTACAAGGAGCTTGTTGATGGACTGATTGACTGTTTCTGAACCGCGAGGTCCGTACAGGAAAGGCTTTGAAACGTTTTGCCGTGGCTGAGGCAGGGTGGGCTTGATGCTGTATACCGATATTTCTCTTTCCGATCATTTGCTGCTGTGATTCCCCACTCAGATACAGTGATATAAATACCCTGAGTATTTGCATTTGCAGTGCAGTGCAGTGAGAGTAATATGGAAAAAGATGATCCGCTGTGGCAACCCTTAATGGAAGCAGCTGAAAGAAGAAAAAAAGGTGCAGTGAGAGTAACAACGCTAAAGCAGTTATGGTATTTGGAATACTATGGCTATTCCCTGGACCATTATATTGTTACAAGTTAATTACAATCAGATGCATTACACTAATAAACATTATGCAGTTAGTTTCAGTGTACTGTATTTATAAAGCCGCGGCAAGAATGTGGCTCAAAGAAATAAAGATAAACCACACAGTAACAGTGGCACTGCTTTGACACTGGGTGCCGCCAGTCTGCAAAACTGAGCGGAGAACTTGTGTACAACATGGTATGAGGTACCCTGGAAAAGTGCATGGCTTTACGCCAAGTGTAGGTTTTATACATCACGATTTAAACGTGGAAAAGTTCTTACGCAACATTTCTATGCGTACGCACCATTTTTGCATGAGGTCCCAGGACTCTAAACAAATCCAAATCATATTATGTGATATCATCTACTGTTAAATTCTGCTCTGTACTTCTAAACTTTTTTTTATACTGTATTGAGGATTTGTTCTGTTCTGTGTATTGTATTGTATTGTATTGACCCCCTTCTTTTTGACACCCACTGCATGCCAAACCTACCTGGAAAGGGGTCTCTCTTTAAACTGCCTTTCCCAAGGTTTCTTCCATTTTTTCCCTACAAGATTTTTTTGGGAGGTTTTTCTTGTCTTCTTAGAGAGTCAAGGCTGGGGGACTGTAAAGAGGCAGGGCTTGTTAAAGCCCATTGCGGCACTTCTTGTGCGATTTTGGGCTATGCAAAAAATAAATTGTATTGTAACAACAACAACATTTATTTATGTAGCACATTTTCATAAAAATGATGTAGATGAAAGTGCTTTACAAAAAGAAGTTTCTAAAAAATAAAAATAAGATTAGGCAATATTAAATAACAAAGAATAAAGTAAGGTCCGATGGCAGGGAGGACAGAAAAAACAAAAAAATCTGCAGGGGTTCCAAGGCTGCCCAGCCCCCTCTGGGCAATAATAATAAGCACCTATATAAATTGAATTTACTATTAATATTAATAGTGCTTCCATAAGTGCTAAAGCCTCGTCTCACCAGTCATTAAGTATTGCCACATTTGGATTTAGAAAAAGCACAGGCCCAACTTTACATGATTAAATGTTAACAAGTCATGTTTGCATTATACATTTTCTCCAAAGTGTCAGCCTTTAACTGATCAAAAACAGTACTTAACAGTGCAGATGATAACCTAGAGTAAAATTAAGTTATATACCTGTTAGTTGTAATTATCCATGTGAAATTCTTTTGGGAAAGTGGTAGTGATGTGTGACCCATTATTCGCCACTGCCACATTGAGAAAACTCTTATCTCCAAGTCACTTTCCTTGTGGGAGACTGTTGTATGTCTTCTGTGGAGCTGATGACAGAGCACTGTAACACAGTGGCTTACTGATGGTTTGCTTATTCTAGAAAGATTGGACGAGATATTAAAGCCAGAACCAGGGGCATGATACAGTAAAGTCATTGCAACATGCTTTTTTGACAGGTATATATTTTCAAAATTGCATATTGTGACAAACTGTGTAGTGGCAAGGTTGGCACCAGACTATATAGTGGGCATCTTGTAGTTCTGGACCAAATATGATCCAGAGATAGCAGACTTGGACTTACAGACACAAAAAGAAGGTATTTCAAAACAACAATGGGTTTTATTTGCAAGTGCACATATTTGCTTATATACAAAAAAAAATAATAATTTACAAGGCACATGCCACTCTGAGTCAAAAGATATCCCTCTATAGGAAAGAAGTGCCTTTTATATCGGGGAACAAATCTTACAGCCAATCCTGTGTGACGCCATTCAATTTCACTTTTACCTCAGGACTTTCTCTTGGGATCCCTTTGTCAAAAGTAATGCATGCATGCCTAACAAACTAAACAGACACACTTTTTCTTTATCCATAGCAGGTGGCCAAGGAGCTACTTGCCTTGATTGATGAGGCACGCACAGCATCCACAGTATCCTGAAGTAGACACATGCCACTATTATTGCATCAGGCAAACCTTCCGAAGTCCAAGTAAAAATTCTTGTGAAAGCACCCCCCCCCACACACACTTCAATGGTTTAAACAGATAAGTGCTTCTATTCACTTTTTTTCCTCCCTACGTGTTACTCATTTTTACACTTCTCTTGGAATATTTCTTTAAAATTGGTAATGCCTAGCAGGCAGATTACCATATACCCTCCCCCTTAAAACTCCAGTCCATTAGGACAGAATAAATAATCAACTAGAAGATTCTGTTTCCCAGATACATGGCGGACCTGACATCAATGAGGCTAGAGTGCCAAATACCAGCATGCCACCCGAACATCAGAGTACCTCATTCTTTGCATCCACTGTAAAGGTCGTTGGTCGCTCTCCACTACGATCTTATTTGACAAAAGGTAATACTTTAAACTGTGTATTGCCCATTTTATTACAAGTCCTTCCTTTTCTAAAGTTGCATATTTTCCTCTGTCAAACAGGTATCTGCTAATAAACAAAATTGGTCATTTGCTGTTTCCCTTCTCCTTGCATCAAAGTCACTCCCAAACCTTCCCCTGAGGCATCTACCTCTAACAGAACAGGTTTGTTAAAAATCAGGACAGTGAAGTATCACATCCTCCAAATTGCTTTCATTTTATCAAAAGCTTTGTCACAATTTTCTGTCTATTTGATGATGTGGGCTGCTGTGCCTTATGAGCAGGTCAGTGAGGAGTGCTGCAATCTCTGAAAAGTTGGGGATGAACCTATGGTCCCACCCCGCCAAACCAAGAAACAACTTGACCTGTCTCTTGGTTGAAGAAATCTGACAATCCTTGATTGCAGCCATTTTGTCAACTTGGTGTCAGATGATTCCGCCCCCTATGGTGTACCAAAGGTATTGCATCTATGTCTTGGTAATAACTTTTTTTCCTGAGTTCACCATTAAACTTGCAGATTTTCAAGTTTTGGCGTACACCACCACATTGTCGATGTATGCTCTGGCATAGTTCTCTGCCCCTTGCAGCACTTTGTTCATGAGGCAGTGGAAGAAGGCTGCTGCTCTATGCACACTAAATAGCATCACCGTGCTAATACAGACCTCTAGGTGCTGTGAAAGCGGTGAGCAGCTTTGCATTTTCAGTAAGTGGAACCAGCCAAATAAACCTTGCACAGATCGACAGTCAACTATTTTGCACTACCCAGCTGCTCCACCAGCTCATCCATTCTAGGCATGGTGTAAGTATCAAAAGCTGATTTGGCATTAACCTTACTATAATCCACACAGAAGCACATCTGACTATTTTTGTTAGGGATTGAGGACTACAGAGCTACACCAGTCACTCACAGATGGTTTGATAATCTGTTTCATGATCATGATGTTTTAGCTCCTCACAGAACACCTACTGCAGACATGTAGAGATTCTGCAGTATGCTGTTTGAACAGGACCTGGGGAGGTAAGGCGTATATTGTGTTGAATTAAATTTGGTTTACTAGGCAGGGAACCAAACAAACCCTCAAGAATTATATCCAACTCTTCTTTTCTTTTTGTTTCCGTCAGATTTTCCAAGGAGGGCATTGTTCCTGTGTCTTTACCTGAGGGCAAGTACTGCTGTTCTACCTCCTCCTCTTCTATAGGGTGGTCCAGATCTAATTATGCAATTTTCACTACGCTATAACTTAAGTTTTATACTTAAATATTAAGTTTTTTACATAGAAAATCACCCAAAAAATCCCAGACCATCAAGAAGTGTGTGAACTGAAGACATGAAGAATCGTCTTTACACCGAACTGGAATTGTCCCCGCCAGACGATCTGGATCTGTATAATTAGATCTGGACCACCCTGTAATAGACTACAAATGAAAAACTGATAGGAAGGATTAGCATTTTCATACCAAGGTTTCAGCATATTTATATGGGAAGTCTGGTTTGGCTTCCTGGGATGATCAGGCATTTCAATCTCATATGTGACAGGCCCTTTTTGTGCTGTCACTGTGTAAGGCCCCTCCCACTTGGCTAACAAACTTCTTTCTTATGTGGGTAATAACAACAATACATTTTGTCCAATTGTGAGGTCTCTGTCTTTGATTGCCTTGCAGTAACATCAATTCTGTTTGGCTTGTTGAGTCTCCATATATTTCTTTTACCATTTGAGACAGATTAAAAAAAATTTCCTGTAATTTAAAAACAAAAGTAAGCATTTTCTGTGACTCAAATCTGTCTTTTTTCCGCTTCTAGGGTTTCTTATAGGACTGTTAGAGGTGCTTGCACATGACAACCATATAAAAGCTCAAGAGGGGAGAATCTGTTGGATGCTTGTGGAACTTAATAAGTAAATAATAGATACTGTAGCCATTGGTCCCAATCTGACCCAGTTTCACTCACAAACATCTGCAACATTTGTTTCAGGGTGGCATTATAATCACTCTACCAGCCCATCTGTCTGTGGGTAATAGGGTGTGATCCTTAAACCCCCTGATGCCTAGCAAGCTATTCACCTGCTGTATTAGTTTTGATATTAACTTAGATTCCTGATCTGTAAGCATTCCTCTAGCAATTCCTACTCTGGAAAATAGCTGTATTAGTGCTCCGACTATATTGCTGGCATTGGTCTTTATCAGGGGAAAGACTTCATGGAGCCTAGTGGTATTGTCATAAACTACTAGAATCTACCTGTTTCCAGCACAGCTACGATCTAGAGGACCCACTATGTTAATTGCAATGCAGGTGAAAAGCTCTTCTACTACTGATAATGTTAAGAGTGAAATCTTATCCCTGCTCTTCTCAAGTTCAACCTTCTGACATTCTGCATGTTTTAATATAGTCAGCCAGATCCATAATCCATCACGGCCAATAAAAGTGACGAGAAAGCTGGCCTGAAATATTCACCTGCTCAAAGTGACCTGACCAAGGAATGCTTTGGCTTAGGTACTGCACTTTTTCGCAGACTAAAAGGCAACACCAGTCTCTGTCCATTTTCACCCTGGTGGTATAGAATGTTATCCCTGGTGACAAACTGCTCTCCAGTTTTAGATCATACACCCTTTATAGCTTTATCAAAGCATATGCACGGACTGGGATCATCCCACTGAGCGGAGGCCATGTTGCTTAGTAAGTCACAAATTTCGCCTGAGATACTTAAAGGAAGTATGGGAACCACCCTGCTTCCGAGGAATATCCCAGAGCTTCTCTTGCCTCTGCTGACTATGGGCTTTATGGACCATACCTTTACTCTCTGCTTCCCTAAACGGCAGTAAGTCCCAACCATTCTGGGCACTTTGCTTTCCTGCCTGGGCACTCATCATCATCAGAGTCTATGCCTTGTATCTCCAGGTTCACTTTGGCCAGAGGATAGGTGACTTTGTCCCCAAGTACACACCTCAATCCAATGATCTGCTCTGACTCCACCAATTGGTTGGGCAAAAAATCTCTCCTCACCAGAGACTGTTTACCTGCCTTAGTAATCCTTATGACCTTTTCTCAAAAAGTCATCTTCTCAGGTAGGGGATAAGGGATAAAACAAAGTTTTGTCTCTTTGTGTCTGTTTAGACAAGATCTAATCATGTGGCCTTTCTGTCCACAGCCATGGCAAACCCAACCTTCCCCATTTTCTGACTTTGCAGGTGAACTAACTATACTGGTAGAACCACAACCCATTTAAAGCAGAGACATACCTTGTGGGCCTTGATGATCGTTTTGGGCCTCAAATTTAATTTTTCTTCTTTATTCAGGTTTCTCGGATGGTGGGTTGACATGAAAATCTCTGCAAGTTCAGACGCTTCCTTGGAGGTCTTTGAACAATGTTTCTCAACCAATATCTAAAGTCGGAAAGAGAAAACCTGTAAAAGTTGCTCCAACACAATAAAGTAAATTATTTGCTCTACCAAATGCATATTTGGCTGTAACCACTTTGTGCACAATTCATTTAATAGTGTCAGAAGTTCTTTTGGGGACTAACCTCCTTCCCATTTGACAGAATAGAATCTTATTCAGTAAGTTTCAGTGTTAATTTCATACTTTGTTAGAATGGCAGCTTTTAATGAGTCATTTTGTAGGGACTTGTCCACTGGCATGGGCAAAAATGTCGCTCTGGCTCACCCAGTCAGTAACAGAACCAGACATATTGCCTAGTCTGACCTTGGCCAGATACACACTGTAGCCATCCGTTCAAAAATAGACATGTAATGGTCAATATCCTCTGGCTCTTGCAATGGCAGCAAGTGAGGATAATCCCATGTTCTTACAGGCAAGCCTCTGCTTCTCTCCATAGGTTCATCTGGACTTCAGGACCAGAACCTGTTGGACCAAGTTCATCTGTCTTGCAAATGGGTGAAATGGTGCTTCATACTCTTATTGTGTGGCGCCATCTATTAATCCTTGTCCTCTTGCATGGTGATGAACTGTCGTAACAGCATCTCTACCACATGGACGTCTCCAGTGATGTTGGATTTCCTGACTGCCTGGGCTGCTCCCGAGTGCACTCCCCGGGAACACCATGGAGTGCTGACTCTGTACACCATCTTAGGAGCCATAATGCTAAAAACTGTCTTTGTCAGTGCTCCAAAAACAAAAATATTGTCTGTACCCTCTAAACACCTGATCAATCCCACATCTGCCACCAAAATGTGATACCCAGTATAGTAGCAAGGTTGGCAACAGAGGACACAGTGGATGTCTTGTAGTTAAGGACCAACCAGGAACAGAATCAAGAGATGGCAGACATTGAGGTACAAACACAAAAAGATGGTATTTCAAAAAAAAGATGAGTTGTATTTACAAGCGCACAAAGAAAACACAAAAGGCAATGTCCTGATCAAAAATAGTGAACAATTTAGAGTAAATTACCTGGCCTAAAAACAAAAAATAATCATAGACAAAAATTTTGTATATACACAGAAATAGTAGTCTACCTAAATAAAGAAAATATTCTCTGGAAGAAACTGCAAAAAGGACAGTCCCATGAATCCACAAAAATATTTACAAGAAAAGAAAAAAAAAACTGCATATACAAGAAACATTAAAAAGTGCACCACAAATGAAAACTATAAGATACCTCCACTGAAACAATGCTTCAATTAGGAGATATCTATACTTATATACAAAAATAAAACGTTTACCAAAAAAGCAGAAGCCACTATGTTTATAGAGTACTATAGGAGGAGCTATACCAACCGCAGTCTCCACTTGACAGAGTCCAAAGATAACCCCTATAGGGAAGAAATGCCTTTTATATCAGGGAGCAAATCTTACAGCCAATCCTGCATCAAGCCACTTCCTTTCACCAATCACAGTCGGCGCTGCTACATTCTACATTCCTGCTAAACTCAACCCCTGCAAGGTATTTATTAAATAGGCTAGCAGGCTCGCATATGCCTGAGCACACCTATATCATATATGCCTTGGACAAGCCTATGCCTTCTTTGGAAAGTAAGTTACCTTGGGACTTTTTCTGAGGATCCCTTTGTCAAAACAGATACAGAGGAACCTCGGTTCATGAACATCTGTGAGCACGTACAAATCGGGTTACGACCAAAAAGTTCGCCAAACTTTTGCATCTGTTCACGACCACACACTCGGGTGATGAACAAGCCAGTTTCCCTTCCGGTATGTACGCGCCGATGATTTCCGCACGTGTTCAGTCTCTCCCTGTGCATTCCCTGTGCAGTGAGCGAGAGAGAGAGAGAGCACGAGAGCAAGAGAGAGAGTGTGAGCAAGCGAGCGAGAGAGAGAGAGAGCGAGAGAGACAGAGAGAGAGATAGGTTTGGCCGCGTAAGGCCGATAAGGCAGTTAAAGAATGCACCGGGATTGTTTTTAAAGAGACTGATTCGAGCATTCTCTGTTCAAGATTTTCTCAGTGTTATTCAATGTTTTTACATTTAGTTTACTATTACACTGTGCATTCTATGGTATAATTAACTATTTTTGTGCTTAAAAATCTTTAAAAAAATATATTTACATACAGCTTGTTCGGTCCAAAACAGATTAATTGTATTTACATACAGTCTTATGGGGGAAATTACTTCGGGTCACGACCGAATCGGGTTGTGACCAGAGTTTTGAAATGAATTACAGTCGTGACCCCAAGTTCCACTGTACATGTATGACAGAAAAAAACTACCCAAACTAAACGTTACACACTTTTTACTTTACCCACGGCAGGTGGCTTTGGGAAGGCTTGCCTTGATTGACGGGGCATGCACAGCATCCATGAGGCCTGAGGTAGACATGTGCCTACCGCTTAACTCAAAGTTAAAATCTTTGCGAAAGCGCACGCCCACTTCAACGATTTAAACAGGTAATTGCTTCTCTTTTTTTCTCTCCACGTGTAAGTCGTTTTTACACTTCTCTTAGAATTTTCCTTTTAAATTGGTAATGTCTAGCAGGCAGATTACCACACGTCTTCTAGCAGAAGCTGCATTTTACTAGAAGACCAGTCCCGGTCATTAAAATAGTATTTTACCCCACATACGTCTTGACTCCATTCACACTTTAAGATTAAACACACTTGCGCCTTTTACATACAGTGGCAGCAGCATTACAGAACATCCTCTAAACTCATGTTTTCTGTTCATAGCATATCACAATTAGCTACTTCTGTGGGTCTTCATTATTCGTAAAAATGCATGAAGCATGCAAAACTCTGGCATAGTCCTCAGGTTGAGCCCCACATCAGAGAACATTGTTAGATTGCTAATATGCATTTTTGCAAGGGAAAAATATTACCAAATTTGCATCTATCTGTATCTGCTAAAGACACATTTAAATTTTATTGAATAAATGCAGTGCTTGCACAATGCATTTTCATATACAACTATGAAGAAGTGCATAGCATAAATGCCACTTACAACATATGTAATCACATAGTTCAAATCAGTGGCAACGTAACATCCATCAGCGAAGTATGTAATCCATTGTTGATTACTGATGATGTTGTCCAACAGCACCAGCCTATTATGCACTGCCATATTTGCAATAATTTTGTGTTTTGTTGGCAAAGCATAGTTCTGAGAGCAGGATGCATAATTTTAGATAACTAGAAAAGTATATAAAATGTTTAAATTATGCACCAAAAGGGCAATTTCATCTAGGTTACGTTGCAAAAGATGGCAAGATCTGCTGAGGGTATACTGTGATGTGCTTCAATTTCACTTAGACAGTAAATGAATCAATTGAATTTTGTTTCACTGTATAATGTTACATATTTTGTCTCCTGTAGCTTGCTATGTAAATGCATCTGCTATTTAATAGTTTTTCTAAAACCACGTCTACTGTTTTCAGGCCTATTTGTTAGTAAGGTTCATTTTAGAATGTTTAACTAACATTTACTACATAGTGTTAAAGTTAATGTTTCTCTAGTGTCTGTACCATGCAGCATAAAATTAAAGGGTTTGATTATTAGGTGCACAGGGCACTGCTATTCAATTTTGCTACAACTGTGTGTGGTTTGATTGACCTGATCCCAAGTTAATTTATAGTATTAATCTCTTTGCTTAGACCACTGAGATTAATTGACAAAATTTTATTTATATACTTCACTGTCTAAATATACTGAATTGTATAAATCTGTCAAAATATAAAATATATATATGAAAATAGGTGGAAAAACACTAAGCTGTTGTATTTTAAGTTATTTTTGTTTTTCAGTGTTCACCATTCTAAAATACATTTTGTTTACAATAAGCTCCTCACTTAATGATATACTAATAAACTGCAAGTTTTTGGGGTCAAGTAGAGATGACTATAGCCAAGTTTCCATCCAGTTTTTTGCGACGTTTTGTTATCGACAAACAGAATATACGTAAAAAAAATGTGCGAAATTTGCTGTCTCCAGCCTGTTTCCATCCAACTGGCTTTTTATCGATAAAATGGTGTGCGTGATGACGTCACCCCCCCCCCCCAAAACGAACTGTCGCATAAGTTTTGTTGTATTGCGAAAAAAATCTGCCCTTGAGCCGTTTCCATACATAATTTTGTGTATGTCGCAAATTATCTACCTTTTGTTTTCCACGTTACACCCCCTCCACTAAACAAAGAAACAAAGAAATGGAGAGATTATTTAGACAGTTTTTTGAAATTTGCCAGCTTACTGTTATTTCAGTTACACAAATAATTGGAATTGTACATAATATCCGAAGATGACAGCAGAATGAAGCAGTTGCTTGTCTGATAGCCCTAGAGCTCGAAGAAAGTACCCCAGTGTGACGGAATCCACGGGTATGCGAGAGACGACGGAATAAGACCTTCTGGGAGGAGGTGGTGGAGAGACACTTCACAGAAAATCTCTGGCTGCAACATTTTAGAATGACACGGCCGACTTTTGAGATGTTGTGTGGATTCATCAGTCCTGATGTTGCACCCATCACAGGTTGCCACAGACCACCTGTTCCAACCCAAAAGCAGATTGCCATCGCCCTTTACAAGCTGGCAACCTGCCCTGAGTATAGAGTAGTTGGAGAAACTTTCGGGGTTAGTAAAACTACCGTCCATCGATGTGTATATGCTGTGTGCACCGCTATTAAAGAAAAATTAATGCGGCGTTATATCAGACTTCCGACTGTAGTGGAGGCCAATGAAATTGCATACCGCAATTCCTTGGTGCATCTTGTGCCACAGATTTACGGTGCGCTGGATGGCACGCATGTGCCTATTCTTCCCCCGACGGAAGGCTACCGCGATTACATTAATCGCAAAGGGTGGCCATCTATTGTTCTCCAGGCCCTTGTTGATGACAGGTGCATGATACGAGACATTTGCGTTGGCACTCCTGGAAGTGCCCATGATGCAGCTGTGTTTGCAGCATCGGATCTGTACAGGTGAGCCCACCTTTCAACATCCCTTCTCAGTGCGATAACAACTGAATTAGTACTGTAACCTGCTTCCCTTAAGGTTTTTAATTAAAACTGAAATTTGAATTAATACAAAATAACGACGTTTAATAAAAAAAAACTAAAGTTAATATTAAAGAGAGAATTTCTCATATATGCCAAAACATCTGCCATTTAATAATAAGAAAAACATGTTTAGATAATGAAACACACGGTTTATTAAATATTTTGACTGGCACAGTAAATTAATTTTGCGGTTTTTGTATTATTTAGACATCCTGAGAGACACCCCCAGGCTACAGTTGATGTGGAGGGAGTTCAGGTACCCCTTTTAGTAGCAGGAGACCCAGCCTATCCGCTACTGCATTGGCTCATCACGAGAAATAACGAGTCTCTTCATCAGACCATGCGAACCGCTCCGCTATTCTCGTTTTGATTGCACGTGATGAAAATGTATCATGCGACACATTTGTTTGCGTTAAAGCCCTTTTTTTCCGACAAAAAGTGTTTCCAATGTAGTTTTTGCGACATCTGAAGTATCGATATGGAATTTATGCGCTAAAGTTAAACGGAAAAATATTATGTCGACATGTACAACATTTTATCGATAATTAGCATTTCCATCAGCTTAAATTTGAAGCGCTAAATATTTTTTCGCAAAAACTCCTTGGATGGAAACCTGGTTTATGTTATTAGAGTTAAATCAATGTTGCCTATATAGTAGTTGTAGTTGGCACTCATTTTGTGTGAATTTGCTAATAACTGTCAGTTTATTCTTATGCTCAAATGTTTTTGTTTCATTTAACACTCATCACTCACATTTCTGATAAATCTGCATCTAATGTACTATTGCTCAGCCAAGTTTTCAAACCTCTCATTGTGCTAAATGACTTTTCACTCTACAACCTGTTACAGGTCCTGTAATGTTGGAGCAGTAATTTTGGCTTGTTGAATACCAACTTCAGTCCACAGTCTGACATTACGTATCAAAAAGTGGTTGAAAATGATAGAAATACTGTAGCCATTGTAAGTAATATGGCCTGGATTCACTTTGGGAAACTCTAGTGCCCTTTAAAGTCAGTTATTGACTTTGCTAATAGAATGTACAAACACAAGGAGAGCAAGGAAGCTGTGCGCTTGATGTTTAATCCTCTTCCACATATAAATGTTAAAATATTGCCAAGTTATCTTTTCCAGGAGTGCTGACAGATCCACCCTTTCACACTTGCAGCCTACTGCAGCATCAGATTAACTTTACCAACCTCTTTACTAATTTAACTCAATTGCCAGGCTATTACTGCATTTACAACTTAACACAAGCTTGCTAATGTTGCAATCATGCATTTTGTTTGTATGAGACAGATGTTGCACAGTTTCTGCTTACTGACATTTGAGCTTCTGTTACTGTTACAGTTAAAGTAAATTGTTTGAAGAAAAACTCAGAGTCTCTTTAACTGTAGAATGCTTCTCCACTAATCTGACCACACCATCTTTACTAAATTTAGGAAAACTTCAAGTATGAAGAAAACTCTATAATATTCCACTGCAGTGTGAAGTTATCGTGGCCAGCAATGACATGATATTATAATACATTTCTTATAATAAAGGTATTTGAAAAGTTGTTAGGGACTTTAGTAAATGTAATATGGAATTGGCAATTTAAAGAAATGAATATCAGTAAGGATCTAAGTATTGTATATATGTATTCAGTGCTGCTATTAAATCAATCAATGACTCAATCAACTTTATTTAAAGTGCACAATCATCATACAGCATACCAAATACACTGTACAAATTAAAAGATACATGGGACAAGATGTAAAGTAAGGAAATAAAAACAGAAAAGTTAAGGCATGTCAACAAGTAATAAAAATAGTAATAATTTAAATGCTTAAGGAATATTTTGAAGGTGATAGACCTGAATTGAATTCTAAGGCAGGATGTAATGAAGGGAGTAAAAGTAGGTTTTTAGTCATGATCTTAAAATATTAACCAAGTACACTATTACACATAATGAAAGGCCATTCCAAACATAAGGTGTATGGTAGGCAAATGTCCTGTGACCAACTAATTTTTTTTCTTAAGTAAAGCAACGACCAAAAGGCCAGCAGTAAGAGAGCGAAGCAAGCATACCAGTTTATGGCATAATTAGGTCAGCTAGGTAAGGTGGTGCAAGTCCATGAAACATCTTATACTGTACATTAAATGAAGAACTTTAAAATCAGATCTTTGTGTGTACTAGTAACCATTGGAGAGAAACTACAATGGGTGTTATTGTGGTATAGCAGGTTCGTGGCTCAGAAAAAGGTGACTGGCTTTTAATAAATAATGAGGGTGTGGACCGTCTTAATTGCTTCATCGGCTTTCCACAGTTTGTGAGCAAGGCACTGCACCCACGTTGGCACATAAAAAGGGAGCTGGCACATTAAGAAGGGGGACTAAAAAAGGTGAAAAAGGAGGAAAATTAGCCTGGCCAGCATGAGAAAGGCAATTTAGAGACAGAGGTTAAATGGAGAGAAGACAGAAACGTGAAGAGTGAGCGAGAGGACCCGTGCTGCAGGGAGCAAGAGGCAGGTGGTTGGGAGTGAGCTTAATGGTTGTTGGAGCTTGAAGCTGAAAAAACTGACAGCATCTCTTGCAAAGACCGAGTGTAAGTGGGTGGAAAGGCATGTGTGGCTCATCAGGGTGCCCTGCAGATGGTCATGGAAGGGTGGCAGGGATATGAAGGTTGACTGCACCTGTCGGTCAGCATCTCCTCCTCCTGTGAGTTCCAATTGGAATAAGGGGGAAGGCGCCAGGTTTAAAATGGCAGTCTTCAGGGCTCAAAGTTTTGGGGATCATCTCTGGTTTTAAACTCTGATTTTAATGGATTATTTATTTACTTTTAACCTTCACTTTCCTTGTGTTTTTATGGGTTATTTTTTGACTGTTGGAGAACTGCACTTATTGAACACTGTTTTGATTTTTTATTGTTTTTATTAAAAGCACTGGAACACTTTTGCACTGCCAGATCTAAACACGTGGAGAATTGCTCACGTACTGAATAGTCTATAACTGCAGGTGGAAGCTGCCGCCGCACTTTTAATGGCATTACACATATACTTTGTCAGCATGCCCATGTCGATCAAATGCAGGAAGTTCTGCAGTCTACTTTTGACTTTACGCTGTAGGAAGATAAGTAAATAAATCAAGGTAAACAGATAAATAACATTCGATGTGGCTTTTATATAAGTAACATATACATTTTTTTATATAAAGACCATCACAAAACATAATCACAAACAGAACTTTGCACGATACCTTGGCAAGCTTTGCATGCCTTGCTCATCCTCATCTGAGTTTACCTCTGTTATAGCACATCTTTATTGGAAAACAGCATTGTCCAATCTGGGGGAGCATGAACGAGACTGAGAGAATACTAAATTAAAAAAAAATACTAACCTTTACAATTACCATAAATTTAGATTGGCTGTTACAGACTTAAATCAAATGTATGTTTCTATTGTATAATAGTAGCATTAAGAGCAGCTCACTACTCAAAATGTTAATTCTGATACAGTCATATGAAAAAGTTTGGGAACCCCGCTCAGCCTGTATAATAATTTACTCTACTTTCAACAAAAAAGATAACAGTGGTATGTCTTTCATTTCCTAGGAACATCTGAGTACTGGGGTGTTTTCTGAACAAAGATCTTTAGTGAAGCAGTATTTAGTTGTATGAAATTAAATCAATTGTGAAAAACTGGCTGTGCAAAAATTTGGGTACCCTTGTAATTTTGATGATTTGAATGCATGTAACTGCTCAATACTGATTACTTGCAACACCAAATTGGTTGTATTAGCTTGTTAAGCCTTGAACTTGATAGACAGGTGTGTCCAATTATGAGAAAAGGTATATAAAGTGGTCAATTGCAAGTTGTGCTTCCCTTTGACTCTCCTCTGAAGAGTGACAGCATGGGATCCTCAAAGCAACTCTCAAAAGATCTGAAAATAAAGATTGTTCAATATCATGGTTTAGGGGAAGACTACAAAAAGCTATCTCAGAGGTTTAGACTGTCAGTTTCAACTATAACGAATGTAATCAGGAAATGGAAGGCCACAGTCACAGTTGCTGTTAAACCCAGGTCTGGCAGGCCAAGAAAAATACAGGAGCGGCATATGCGGAGGATTGTGAGAATGGCTACAGACAACCCATAGATCACCTCCAAAGACCTGCAAGAACATCTTTCTGCAGATGGTGTATCTGTACATCATTCTACAATTCAGCACAATTTGCACAAAGAATATCTGTATGGCAGGGTGATGAGAAAGAAGCCCTTTCTGCACTCGCGCCACAAACAGAGTCGCTTGTTGTATGCAAATACTCATTTAGACAAGCCAGATTCATTTTGGAACAAAGTGCTTTGGACTGAGGAGACAAAAATTGAGTTATTTGGTCATAACAAAAAGCGGCTTGCATGGTGGAAGAAGAACACAACATTCCAAGAAAAACAACTGTTACCTACTGTCAAATTTGGTGGAGGTTCGATCATGATGTGGGGCTGTGTGGCTAGTTCAGGGACTGGGGCCCTTGTTAAAACCCTTATTTTTTATTATCCGTAAAGTATCCTGTATTTACCCAACCCAAGGAGTTTGTACTACAATATATACACATGAGTAACTAGAAAAGGGGTCAGAAAAAAATGGAAAAGAAACCTAAACCTACATCTAAGTCTAGACAGGCATCAAGTTCAAGTGCAAGGTACGGCCTTTCAGAGACTGACCTGGAACAGGCAGGCGAAAGCACAGACTTCCCAGGACCCCGCTCACTGCACCATCTCCAGTCGAGAGCAAAAATGGGAGCGAAGGTGCAAGTGATGCAGGTCACGATAGCTCGCCGATTCCAGAAGAAGATCAGTTGAAACTGGAAATGGCCTTGCAGTCTGCACTTTCATCTACTTCTCGTGAACTGGAAACATCGGCTGTAACGGGGATTGCCACTTCACCCGCGGAGCATGAAAGCCAAAACGATCTGTCCGAACTGAAGGTAATGATCGCAACAATGGCCACGGCCATAAATGAGCTCAAGAAAGACATTCAGAAAAAATGGCTGGAGATGCAGGAGCTGCGGCAGGATAATAAAGACTTGGAAGAACGTATATATAAAGCTTTGATGCAGCTTTTAAAGGTATGCTGGGAAAAACTGAGGAACACATTCAGGAAAATGCGTCCAAACTGAGAGCACTTGCTGATCAGCTGGAAGACATTAAGCAGACATTCAAGACTCGAATTGAAACAGTTGAATATTTGGCATCTACCACTGATGGAAAAGCTACAGCTGCGAATTCTGAATGCAAAAAACTCAGAGACAGACTTGCGGCTCTGGACAATGGATGCAGAAGGAATAATGTTAGAATCGAAGGTCTACCTGAGAATCGTGAAAGTCCAAACCCAGTGAAACTCGTAGCTGAACTATTCTCAAAAATAACTGGATACCGAGATAGCGGCAGCTTATCGCATACATGGATCAAATTCCTCTAAACCTAGGACTCTAATTGCTCGCTTTGAGAGATTACAATTTAATCTTAATGTAATGTCACTTCTCAGACAGAAACAAGAGATCCATCCATCCATTATCCAACCCATATTATATTTGAAAATAACCACATTCGTATTTTTCCTGATTTCTCACCCTCAACAGCTGCTAAACATGCCCCTTTCTACAACATTAAACAGTGGTTACAGAAAGCCGATATCAGATACAGCCTCTTGTATCCTGCCAAACTTAAAATTTGGATATTCAAGACAAATATTACATCTTCTTCACCATGGAGGAAGTAGAAAAGGAGTTAAGAAAGCTGATACAGACACTTTTTTGAAATACGATAGTGAGTCGCATCCTAATTATAAATAATTATACATCCTTTTCTCTTCTCAGCCACTTTCTGTTTTAATTATAAATAGACTTGTATGTGTGAAAGAAATTAAAGTAGTTTTTTTTTTTTTTTTTTACTATTCTAAAGGAGACTGTTAAACATCATATCCTTGGTTTATTGTTATTGATATTATTGCATTAAGGATTACTATGCTTATCCAGGGCCACTTTTTAACACCATTCCCTGGGTTTACTTTCTTAATATTTCAAGACTGTTGAAGATTATATTTTCTTCTTATAGTATTTAGACTTTATCTGCAACTAGCAAAATACCTGTGCTTCGCAGCGGAGAAGTAGTGTGTTAAAGAATTAATGAAAAAGAAAAGGAAACATTTTAAAAATAATGTAACAGGATTGTCAATGTAATTGTTTTGTCACTTTTATGAGTGTTGCTGTCATATATATATATATATATATACACACACACACACACACACATAAACATATATATACATATACAGTGGAACCTCGGTTCACGAACGTCCCGGTTCACGTACAACTCGGTTCACGACCAAAAAGCTTGGCAAACTTTTGCCTCGGTTCACAACCACACACTCGGTATACGAACAAGCCAGTTTCCCTTGCCTGCCTGCCTGCCTGAGCTGAGCTGCGAGAGAGAGAGAGAGAGAGAGAGCAAGAGCAAGCAAGCACGTGCCTGCTGGGGAGGGGGAGGAGGAGATTGCTGCACGTGTTTGCCGGACAAGCCAGTTTCCCTTGCCTGCCTGAGCTGAGCTGAGAGAGAGAGAGAGAGAGAGAGCGAGCAAGAGCGAGCGAGCACGTGCCTGCTGGGGAGGGGGAGGAGGAGATTGCTGCACGTGTTTGCTGAACAAGCCAGTTTCCCTTGCCTCCTGAGCTGAGAGAGAGAGAGAGAGAGCAAGAGCGAGCGAGCACGTGCCTGCTGGGGAGGCGGAGGAGGAGATTGCTGCACGTGTTTGCTGAACAGGCTAGTTTCCCTTGCCTCCTGAGCTGAGAGAGAGAGAGAGAGAGAGAGCAAGAGCGAGCGAGCACGTGCCTGCTGGGGAGGGGGAGGAGGAGATTGCTGCACGTGTTTGCCTGCCTATCTGTAGGCAGCCTGAGAGAGAAAGAGAGCTGCCCAGCTTTTTCATTTAAGCAAAGCCGCTCCTTGTTCATTGTTTTCAATAAGACGTGCACTCTCTTTGTGCTCTACAGTATTTCGTGTGCTTTTGCAGTTAACTATGGCTTCTAAGCAAGTGAAGAGTGGACAGAAGAAAGTTTTGAAGAAAATTGAAATCGAAGTAAAGAAAGAAATTACAAGAGGTGGAAAAACTGTTTAAAAGTTTACTCATTTACCAATCTGAGAACCCTCGTGCTTTCAAGCAGCATAATGTAAACAAAGCCAGACTGCCAGTAATGTGGAGGGTCACAAGAACTTTCTTTTTGGAATGGCTGCATGAGGCTTTCACTCCCACCAGCTAAACAGCTAAAAGCACCAGAAACCCAAGAAATCACAAGAAGGAAAACACTTCATGCCAGAACTCGTCTCATGCAAGGTTAGTTTTCTTGGTGGTTTTTGTATTACGGATTTTTCAAAAGTTAATTTTTTAGTTCATAATGCGATTTGTTGCAATGTTATTTTTCTCTTTTTTCAAATGTTCGCTTTTTCCTTGTGCTTAAAACTCGTGAAAGTGTTTACAGATGGAGTCTTTCATAGCGCGATTAGGTGCGATGTTACATTTCTCTTTTTTCAAATGTTCGCTTTTTTCCTTGTGCTTAAAACTCATTAAAAAAATTGTTTACATGGAGGACTTCATCGTGTGATTTGTTGCAATGTTACTTTTTTGGTTGCTTGTGAGTTGGTTTTTAAATGCAGTTCAGATTTGTGCGATGTTTTTTCCTGCTGTGCTTAAAACTCATTTTAAAAACATTGTTTACAGCGATCAGGCTTTAAGTTTAATAGCGTGATCTCCTGCAATGTTACTTTTTTGGTTGCTTGTGAGTTGGTTTTTAAATGCAGTTCGGATTTGTGCGATGTTTTTTTTTCTGCTGTGCTTAACTCATTTAAAAAAAATGCTGCGTGAGCACCTGCTACAGAGAGATTAGAGAGCACGAGCGAGCAAGCGCAGAGAGAGAGAGAGAGCACGTGCAGCTGACGGGGAAGGGATG
>JANRMT010062821.1:7458874-7480236 GCA_026402145.1 Polypterus bichir lapradei | reverse complement strand
GGGGGGATTGGGGGGGGATAGAGGGGTGTGTGTGTGTGTGTGTGTGTGAACGCACGCTCGCACTACAGAGAGAGAGAGCGCGTGTGAGCCAGGCTGCTCCTGTAGCTGAGGTAGGGAGGGAGGGGCTTTGGTGGTGTGTGTGCTACAGAGAGAGAAAGAGAGAGCGCGAGCGAGCCAGCTCGTGTAGCTGATCAGGGAGCCTGGGTGTTTTGTGTCAGTGTTATTCAATGTTTTTACATTAGTTTACTATTACACTGTGCATTCTATGGTGTAATTAACTATATTTGTGCTTAATCTTTACATATTTTTACATATTTACATACAGTTTGTACGGTCTGGAACGGATTAATTGTATTTACATACAATCCTATGGGGGAAACTGCTTCGGTTCACAACCAACTCGGTTTACGACCAAAGTTCTGGAACGAATTATGGTCGTGAACCGAGGTTCCACTGTACACATATACATATACATATATACACACATGCATACATACATACATACACACACACATATATAAACATATATACACATATACATACATATCTTCATATATACATTGTGGACGCCCAGGAGGACCAGAGGAGGGCTTGTACCTCCTCCAGACCGCGAGGGGGCATCCGTCCTGGTTACGCTGGTGGCCTCGGGTAGGGGGCATGGAAGCCCAGCCCTGTAGGGGCCCGTGGCCACCACCAGGCGGCGCCCCACTTCCAGACCATCATCTGCCACATCCAGCCGAGACGCCCAGGAGGACCGGAGGAGGGCTTGTGCCTCCTCCAGACCGAGAGGGGGCGTCCGTCCTGGTTATGTTGGGGGCCTCGGGTACAGGGCTTGGAAGCCCAGCCCTGTAGGGACCCGTGGCCACCGCCAGGCGGCGCCCCAGTGCCTACATATCCCGAGAGCCCAGCACTTCCGCCACACCAGGAAGTGCTGGGGGGAAGACTTTGGGAGACACCCGGAGAGCTGCCGGGAGGACAGCCGGCACTTCCGCCACGCTGGGGCGTGGCCAAGGGAGGAATACCGGGAACACCTGGTGCTCATCCGGGAGCTGTATAAAAGGGGCCGCCTCCCTCCATTCATTGGTGAAAGTCGGGAGGAAGCAAGATGGAGCTGGAGTGAGGACTGGAGGCGGCCAGGAAAGAAAGGCAAAAGGACTGTGTGGCCTGGACTTTGGGGGATCGGTGCTGGAGGCACTGGGGTGTGATTGCACGGTAAACTTGTAAATATTAGTATAAATAAACGGTGTGTGGTGAAATTATGATGTCCGTCTGTCTGTGTCCGGGCCAGCGTTCACAGTGGCGTAGCCGGCAGGATGGGCCGTCTGGTACAAGACGGGGACCTGCATTCCCATTTAACAAGTCTGTGCACGGCCCGGCGCAGCAGCAGACCCCACACACTGGCCGCGGGAGCGGCCCATGCATAACCCCGCGGGAGCGGTTCGCCCAGGGGACCGCTGCCGGTCCGCGGATTGGCCATCCCCGGGTGCGGGGAAGGAAAACCAGACGTCGCCAGAGTGCAGCAGGCTCCGAGAGCCGCGCTGTCATGAAGGGCGGCCCAGCCGGCGTTGCTACACAGGAGGCCACACCGAGCCAAGGGCCTTGGCATGACGGGATCCGCGAGGTGAGTGCCCTGCCCTGCAGTAATCGGCCCTTTGGGGTAGACTGTACCTTGTTTTCCGCAGGCAGGGACGGTCCGGATCCGCGCCGGTGGCAGGAGCGCGCCGGTCCAGGGGCTGTCGGCAGCACGGTGGCGGAGGCTGCGAGGTGGCGGAGGCTGCGAGGTCGGAGCCGCTGCAGCTCGAAAAGCCGCAGCAGCTGCGTAGCTGTAAGGAGGCACGTCATAGCACCCAGAGTGGGGAAGACAAGATGGCCGCAGGCCGGATGTCCCGCCTGCTGACAGGCACGGGATTGGCCGGTGTGTCTTGCGTGCCTGCCAAGGATTGGATGGAGGCGGGACCAAGGATTGCCAGTCTCGTGCCTACGAGAGACCCGATTGGGCCAGAGTGGCTGGCCCACAGGAGACAGGCGGGGAATGGGGCTGATGGACAGGTAAGCCCACCACCGTCTGTCTCTATGTGTTCGCCTTTGCAACAGGTGCTGAGTGCTCTCGCCGCTCGCTTGGAGCAGCTGACAGGGAAGGTGGTCGCGTCGGGAGAGACGCCGTGGGAGACGGAGAATCGGCGCAGCGCTGGAACCGGAGGCAGGCAAAGCACCGCGGGGGTGGTAAGTATTGCCGTCCCTGTAAAGCATGTGGGGGGGATTTACCGAAAATAGCCGTGACTTTCCGAAGGAGGACCGGCATCGAGCAGGAAATTCCCCAACAGCGGATGCGACGGGGCTGACAGTCTGTGAGGCGTGGGGATCAAGCACGCAGGGGCTGGTAGGATCGGGGCTGATGAGTGCCCTGGGTCCTAGCGCCCTGCGCTCCATGCCCGCAGCTGTCTCCTGTCGCTCTGCCTGGATGCAGACGGGGCTGGATTTGAGCTTTTGCCATGCTCAGACCCAGACCGTCAGGCCGTCCAAGAGGAGAAGGAGGAGCCGAAGGGTGAATGCCGGTTCCTCCGATAGGAGGGGACGCTGCGCTGGGCGCGCGCATCCGGAGGAAGGCCGTCCTCGGCGGTGGCAGAGGGAAACCCCTGGGCGGCTGAGCGAGCCGCCTGCGAGAGCGGACCTGCTGACATCAGAAGGACGGGCAGGGAACCGGCGGCAGAGGAACCAAACAGGCAAGTCGTGAGCTGTCGACAGGGGGATGGAGCGCTGCCGGTGCAGAGACCGACAGGATGCTCGGGGCAAGTATCCAGGCAGTGCTTCTGGCCCTTCCTTTGCTTATTCCACAGGTTCGAAGCCCCGACGAGCCCTGAACCCGACGTCGTCTGGGACCTGCCCTCCTGGAACAGGCCGCTCCGCGGGAGGGCTCCGCACTAGGAGGCTGAGGGTGCCCCAGCTGGTGGAGACAGGAGCGGTGCAAACCAGAGGGGCATGTGGGCGCCGGAGGGGGTGCCGAAGACAGATGTCCCAGGGTGCCGTGTTGGACCCTGGGGACATAGTAGGACCCTCTCTGGGGACGTGTTGCCCTTTCGGGGAATGTCGCTCAGACCCACGTGTCTTCGCTAGCGGTGGGGCACTGTGGTCCCGGGCCGGGGCTGGAGCCCGGCCGGGACGCCCAGGAGGACCAGAGGAGGGCTTGTACCTCCTCCAGACCGCGAGGGGGCGTCCGTCCTGGTTACGCTGGTGGCCTCGGGTAAGGGGCATGGAAGCCCAGCCCTGTAGGGGCCCGTGGCCACCGCCAGGTGGCGCCCCACTTCCAGACCATCATCTGCCACATCCGGCCGAGGCAGGAGCCCGGCGGGGACGCCCAGGAGGACCGGAGGAGGGCTTGTGCCTCCTCCAGACCGAGAGGGGGCGTCCGTCCTGGTTATGTTGGGGGCCTCGGGTACAGGGCTTGGAAGCCCAGCCCTGTAGGGACCCGTGGCCACCGCCAGGCGACGCCCCAGTGCCTACATATCCCGAGAGTCCAGCACTTCCGCCGAACCAGGAAGTGCTGGGGGGAAGACTTTGGGAGACACCCGGAGAGATGCTGGGAGGACAGCCGGCACTTCCGCCACGCTGGGGCGTGGCCAAGGGAGGAAAACCAGGAACACCTGGTGCTCATCCGGGAGCTGTATAAAAGGGGCCGCCTCCCTCCAGTCATTGGCGAGAGTCGGGAGGAAGCAAAACGGAGCTGGAGTGAGGACTGGAGGCAGCCAGGAAAGAAAGGCAAAAGGACTATGTGGCCTGGACTTTGGGGGATCGGTGCTGGAGGCACTGGGGTGTGATTGCACGGTAAACTTGTAAATATTAGTATAAATAAACGGTGTGTGGTGAAATTATGATGTCCGTCTGTCTGTGTCCGGGCCAGCGTTCACAACATACCCACATATATATATATATACACACACATATATCCACATATATATACATACACACATATATATACACTCAAATGCCTTTCTTCGGGCCGTCTCCACTCTCCTCTCTTGCCTCGTCCTCATCCTCTTCCACCCGACTCTAGCCCTGAATGAAGGGAGATGGCCCCTTTTATATCTTCCCGAATGAGCTCCAGGTGATTCCCGACACTCCTTCGTTGGCCACGCCCCAGCGTGGCGGAAGTGCCGGCTTTTCTCCCGGCAGCTTTCCGGGCGCCCTTTTAATTCTTCCCCCCAGCACTTCCTGGTGTGGCGGAAGTGCTGAGGTAACAGGTCCCCAAGGCATTGGGGCGACTCCTGGCGGTGACCACGGGCCCCTACAGGGTGGGGCTTCCATGCCCTCAACCCGTGGCCCCCAAAGCAACCAGGATGGTGGCCCCCACGTAATCCAGGGTGGGCGCAGACCCACATCAGGTCCCTCACGGCATCCCGGCCGGGTCGTTGCCCCTGGCATCCCTGACAATACACACACATATATAAATATACACATATACATATACATACATATCTACATATATACATACACACACATATATATACACATACATCCACATATATACATATATATATATACACACATATATATGGTTGAAATAGTTTTTACTGTCAAATAATGCAAAAGAGTATGTGACACGTGTTTCACCCTAATTCTGGGCTCATCAGGCATACACACTCACTGCACTCCCTCTCAGGAATCGAACCTCGGGCTCAGCGGCAAAGCCTCATACGTTGCGCCACGGCGTGTGGTTCGTTTATTTGAAAGTATGTAGATCGGGGTAATTACATTCAAGGCATTCGTAGTCTGAATCACAATCTGACTGTATGGGTGGTTAAATACCAGGTAACGCTTGTGGTTGGTCAGCAAGTTGGCTAACGCCACAGCGTGTGGTTCGTTTATTTCACAGTATGTAGATCAGGGTATATATATATATATATATATATATATATATAGTCACAAGAGGCTGGAGGTGAAGCCCAGCCGGGACGCCCGAGGGGACCGGAGAAGGGCTGGTGCCTCCTCCTGACCACGAGGGGGCGACCGCCCTGGTTTTGTTGGTGGCCTCAGGTAGGGGGCTTGGAAGCCCAACCCTGTAGGGGCCCGTGGCCACTGCCAGGCAGCACCCCGGTGCCTGAAGAACCCTGGAGCCCAGCATTTCCGCCACACCAGGAAGTGCTGGGGGGAAGAAGACAGGGGAGGGCTTCCAGGTGCACAGCCGGCACTTCCGCCACACGGGGGTGTGTCCGCGGAGAAATGCCGGGAAGCAACTGGAGCCCATCCGGGGTGTGATAAAAGGGGCTGCCTCCCAACAGTCGAGAGCGGAAGTCGGGTGGAAGAGGACGGGGTCCCGTTCCACAATATATATAGCAAAATACCCGAGCTTCGCATCGGAGAAGTAGTGTGTTAAAGAAGTTATGAAAAAGAAAAGGAAACATCTTAAAAATAACATAACCTGATTGTCAATGTGATTGTTTTGTCACTGTTATGAGTGTTGCTGTCATCAAGGATTTGATTATCATTATTTCTTTCACTCAGGTTCGTATTTGAAGGTTGTGTTGTTTTGAAGTTACATTCTGTGTTTGTCAAAAGTTGTAAAGATAACAGGTTTCATTCATCGAAGTGTTCACTACGCAATAAGATTGTTAAGCCTTATGATAATGTTCCCGTACGGGGGATTTAGAGAGACGCACTGGGAGAAGTATAATCTGAACCTCTCTACAGTTTTGTTTATTTTCGGGTTGTAATGTTCATCAAATTTACGTATCATCTGGTCCAGTGGCGGACCGTGCATTTCACGCCTAGGCCTTCAATAGTGCTCCTTCTGAATCAACCGGCCCCTCAAAAACTAATTTATGGTTATAAAAACCATCTTAATATGCAGAAATACAGTATAAAGAGCCACTGCATTGCAGATAGATAACTCCTGTAGCCACAATAAATGCCTTTATTGAATAGACAAACCAGGGGTGAACAAGTTCCTTTCTACTGCAGCTACAGCCGAGACAGACATAAAAAACATCAATAATAACTCATAAACTTGCAATATTATTCAGGAAAATCGCAACATTTTATTCACCAAAAATTCAGATTATTTATAAACAAAATCCACCCTCCTTTCTTTCCTCAAAAACAGTTCAATTACTCTGTCATACAGATTATCCGCGCGCTTCAGTTCCATCAAAAAGTCCCTTTCTATCGCTATCGAAATTAATGCTGAAAGTCGAACCTGCCCTGTCGTATTTCTGGCATATGTTTTAATTCGCTTTAGGGCTGAAAATGTCCACTCGACAGAAGCAGTGTACACGGGAATGGTCACTGCCAAATATACCAATGTGTACAGCTGCCCCATGCTCTCATTCAGAATTTTCTGATGAAGGAAGTCAAGGAGATCAGTGGGAGATTTTCCTGCAAAATCATCCATGGCATACATTACAGTCAGTTCTGTTTTTAGCCGAGACAGATCAAAAACTGCTGCGTGGCTCTTGTGTTAAACTGGAGAAGGCTGAATGCGGGAAATTTTTCTTGTATTCCCGAAACTTCTGGGGGTCGAGGAGCGTGACAAACATCAGGTTTTCATGGTCTTGAAATCTGGTCTGTGACTGGCAAATAGTATTGTCCAGAATCCTGCCATGGAGTTGGCCATAGTGCGCGCGAGGATCTTACGCTATAGGGGAAAAGATGCTGAGCGGTTTTGAACTTCATGTCCTGACTGCCAGATCGTCTCCACTTATAAACCTCCTCGGGCTCCCCTTTGTCCTATGCCTATTTTGGAAGTCCCCTTTCAACAGGTGGGATTAGATATTGTAGGCCTTCTACCTAAGACTAAAAGTGGGTATCAATATATACTTTTGTTGGTTGACTATGCAGCGAGATATCCGGAAGTGGCTGCTTTGAAAAAAGCAAACAATCATTTCCAAAACTGTCAGGTGCTGTTCAGGCTTTTAAGTATGCAGAGTACCGTGCAGGAAGCATATCGAGCGAAAGAGCAGCCTGCAAGCAAGCCCAGCAAGTAAGGGATTAATGTGAAGGTAGTCTGTCAGCGTTTTCAGGAGGGGTTTTCCCAGGAGAGTCTGTATCCTCTAGAGGTGCATTCAGACCCCCAGCTCACAATACTCATCTTGCAGATGGCGTCTTAACTCACTTCTATTAGCAGACAAGAACTGTACAGAATTTAAATCAAAACAAATCAGTTTCTTTCTAGAGAAAAATACATCCTCAGAGGTCTCTGCAGGAATACACTGGGAAACTCTTTTATGATTATTTCATATCTTTCCCACAGAAATAAATTAGAAACCAAGAAGGTATCAGAGCTAACCAGCGAAATTACTAGAATAGATCAAGAACGTGCTAGGTGTCCAAGTGAGGTTCTTCATAGTAAAAGGCAGGCTCTGCATTCAGAGCTCAACCTCTTAACAACCAAAGAAACTGAACAACTCATTTTTAAATGAAGACATCATTACTATGAACATGGAGATAAAGCTAATAAGCTCTTAGCTCAACAAATCCACAAGGAAGAAGTTCGCAATGCAATCCCAACACCAACGGAGATAAAATCATTGACCATAAAAATATAATGCACACATTTAGGAACTACTATAAATCCTTATTTAAGCATTTTAAGATGGAGAATCTTTTATCTATGGCACCTCTGCATGAGAACCACCTCTTTCAACCCTCGGAAACATATTCAGTTTTTAATATCTGGAAAACATTTGGGATTAAATTATTTAGAGATCTTTATATAGACATCTTTGCATCCTATGAACAATTACATTCCAAATTTAACTTTCCAGCGACACATTTTTTTTTACTATCTTCAAATTAGAAACTTTGTTAAACAGAACCTGCCCGATTTTCCTCATCTCCCACCTTTCTCTATGCTGGAAAAAATACTGCTCAGTTTTGAGGACTCAGACAGCATTTCTGCAATATATAAAATTATTTTACAGTCCCTCACTTTCAAAGATCCAAAAGGACAGTGGGAAAAGGATCTCTAACTCAACATATCAGAAAAGGAGTGGAAGGTAGCAATGCAGAGAATTCACTCGAGCTCCATATGGCAAAACATACAATTATTCAACTCAAAATTATATATCGAGCACACCTGTCTCGCTTAAAATTGTCCAAAATGTTTCCAGGACAAGATCCAACCTGCGAACGCTGTAATCAAGTTCCAGCCTCACTGGGTCACATGTTTTAGGCCTGCACCAAATTAACACCATTCTGGACAAAATATTTTAAGTGCCTTTCAGACAGTTTTGGTGTCACAATTCCTCCTAACTCTTTAACAACTGTGTTTGGTGTTATTCCAGATGGGCGTAAAGTGGAAAAGGACAAACAAACTGCGATTGCCTTTACTACACTATTGGCATGCAGACTTATCTTGCTAAACTGGAAGAATCCTAACTCTCCTCTTTTAAGTCAGTTTGTAACTGATGTTTTATATTATTTGAAATTGGAAGAAATCTAATTCTCACTTAGCGGATCTGTCCAGAACTTTTTCAAAATCTGGCAGGATCTAATCAATAATATTTTAGAATAAGCTCTTAAAGCACTGAGGAAGCAGATTCTCTTCCCATTTCTTTTTCTTCCCCATTTATCTTTATATGCTTATTAAACTCATCAATTTATTTATTTTTACTAGCTTTAAGTTTTACTCCGTTGGCCATGCTCTCTTTCTCAGAGGTGGGGGTTGATTTGTTTTCAATCCTGTTTTTTGTAAAATTTGATCTATGTGTATGGAATGATTACAATAAAATCAATAAAAGTTAAAAAATATATATATATATGTTGTCATAAGTGGTAAAACATGAAAAAAGTTTTTGTTTTAGGTATGTGTTCAACATTTCTTGCATTTCCTGTCATCCTACAGTTACATAGAGGGTTGAAGACACAGAACACACATGAAATGCATGTGTTCCAAATAACAATATATTATTTACCTTGTACAACTCCAGGCACCTCACACCAAGATAAACAAGGCTTGAGCTTGGAGAGCTTTTTGCCCGAGTTGAGCTCCATCAATATGGGGGAATGGGACAACAGTCTGCTTGCTGCTTGTGCTGATCAGCACATTTACAACACAAAAGACGGTGATGGAGAAGGTGCAAAGGAATATAAGGTAGGCCAGGATTCCAAGTTTTTTCATAGGCTTCAGGGATTCTAGTGTTAAACACTTCTTTTTTTTAAACTTTCTCTTTCATGCATGCCAACTTGTCATAAACATTGGGAAGCTACAGTGCAAACAGCAACAATCATAATAATAATAATAACAAAAATAACTAGTGGAACACACATATCTCCAGTCTTCAAATAAAAGGGAACTGAAAAGGGTGTAGCTCAAAAATGTGAAGATAAACCTGATCATGATTTCTGAACATATACTTTGTCCTGATGGATTATCAATAAAGGCTCACATGAATGAAAAGATAAGGAAATATTGATACCCATTATGTATTCTGAACAGTTTGTTTGTGCGCCTCCTATGGAACTTGAGGGTTTGAGTATTTTGGTACATTTGGTGGTTTATGTAAATAAAGCATCAGTTTCCCATTTAGGCAACAGAGTCTTTTACTTTACCCCTGAAAAATAGTTTACAACTGCACCGCCACTCCTCGTGTATTGGGGGGGGGGGGTTGAGTATTTCAAGATCTGCTCATTACTCTGCAGACATTTCTTTTCTTTTGTCATGCTCACATCCTGTATTTCAGGGTAAGTCTAGCATGCCAGGGGGCCAGAGTGTTAGAATGCTGCACAGTGGCTCCATATTTCTTGTTTTTAATCAATGCGCTTCCTGCATTTGTTTTAAGGTTGAGCAAGGACTGCAGGTCTTGATTTCCTGGTGAGCTAATATGCATCACTTTCTTTTATGATAAAAATACATATCTCACAGTTGAGGATCAACTGATGCTGTTCTTGTCATTTGTATGATCGACCAAAGCAATTTGCCTTATAGTCAGTGGCTGAAAAAGTTTAATCCACAAAACACAGCAACCCTGGTTACTTTGCTGTGGATGCCATCCTCTTTTTGTGACTTAATAGAATCCTGGACTTGGTATAGCTTTCGGAGCGTCTGACCTACATGGCAGCCTGGGTAGCACACTTCACCATGTGCAGCTGATGCCATGTGTCTTTTCCTGTCAGCTATGTTGCATGAATGCATACTGTATCATACATGCAGCATTTTTTCTGTCAGCCAAGGTGCCTAGCTAAGTCTTCTTTTGCCATTAAAGTATTTAAATCCCAATTTTGGGTCCGTCACAGCACACACAACTAATTCATGGGTAATGTTGTGTATATCACAGCATAAGCTGACAATTGAGACCAGGATTAACCTTCAAGTGCGAGGTGTTTATGAGTTTATGAACAACAGACAATCCTTTGTGTTTTATATACATAGAAAACATATAATAATAATATTTATAATAGAGTGGCATAGTAGACACAGGTGCAGAACAATTGGAATTAAACAATTTACACAGAAACAGAATTGCAATTTTAGGCATTGAATGCACTGCTAAAGGCTGATTTGCTGCAAAGTATAAGCATCTTTCAAATGGGCTTATATTAAACCTACATTAAACCTCGAAAAATATTGTCCTCTACAGTCTATGACTTGTTTAATAGCCTTCTTCACATTTGCCCCAGCACACTAAAAAAAAAATCTATAGCCGTTCTCTTGAAGTCATGCTTTAATTGGATGGTAAGGTTGTGTTCTTTGCATATGTTGCAATGTACACAATACACAGGACATGTTTGAAGATATTTATACTTAGATATAATTGAATTGAGATTTATGAAATACTAGCAAAATACCCGCGCTTCGCAGCGGAGAAGTAGTGTGTTAAAGAAGTTATGAAAAAGAACAGGAAACATTTTAAAAATAACGTAACATGATTGTTAATGTAATTGTTTTGTCACTGTTCTGAGTGTTGCTGTCATATATATATATATACACACACACACACACACACACATAAACATATATATACATATACACATATACATATATACATACACTAAAGGCAAGGAGGCACGTATTTCGAACGAAAAGGGAGAAGATAGCGAAGGAGCGGAAAAGTGAGAAGAAAAACTGTTTAAATAAAGAGCTGGGAAGGTGAATAGAAAGAAGCAGCCAGCGGTAAAGCAAGGAAGACTCCGTAATAAGGACGCTTGGGTGCACGTAGAAGGTGTAACAATAGGATTGTTAAGCCTTATGATAATGTTCCCGCACGGAGGAACATGCGTCTCTCTAAACCCTCCGTGCGGGAACATTATCATAAGGCCTAACAATCCTATTGTTACAGAAGGGGTGCCTGCTAATCTAAAAGGGATATTCGGACCTCACGGCTTTAGTTGTCTGTTGTGGAGCAGGCGTTTGATTTATGATATATAGCAAAATTCCCGCGCTTCACAGCGGAGAAGTAGTGTGTTAAAGAAGTTATGAAAAAGAAAAGGAAACATTTTAAAAATAACATAACCTGATTGTCAATGTAATTGTTTTGTGACTGTTATGAGTGTTGCTGTCATCAAGGATTTGATAATCATTATTTTTTTCAATCAGGTTCGTATTTGGAGGACGTGTCGTTATGAAGTTACATTCCGTGTTTGTCAACCGTTGTAAAGATAACAGGTTTCATTCATCGAAGTGTTCACCACGTAAATCGCTACTCATGAATGTAAGATGTTTAACAGGCATTCCCAGTATTAACTTGTGCTAAACGTACCATGGTGTGACGTAAGGGGAGCTGACTGAAAAAAGGCAAGGAGGCGCGTATTTTGAACGAAAAGGGAGAAGACATAGAAGGAGCTAAAAAGTGAGAAGGAAAAGTGTTTAAATAAAGAGCTAGGAAGGTGAATGTAAAGAAGCAGCCAGCGGTAAAGCAAGGAAGACTTCGTAATAAGGACAGTTCGGTGCACGTAGAAGGTGTAACAATAAGATTGTTAAGCCTTATGATAATGTTCTCGCACGGAGGATTTAGAGAGATGCACTGGGAGAAATATAATGTGAACCTCTCTTAACCATCTTAATATGCAGAAATACAGTATAAAGAGCCGCTGCATCGCAGATAGATAACTCCTGTAGCCACAATAAATGCCTTTATTGAATAGACAAACCAGGGGTGAACAAGTTCCTTTCTACTGCAGCCACAGCTGCGACACACATAAAAAACATCAATAATAACTCATAAACTTGCAATATTATTTAGGAAAATCGCAACATTTTACTCACCAAAAATTCTGATTATTTGTAAACAAAATCCATCCTCCTCTCTTTCCTCAAAAACAGTTCAATTACTCTGTCATATCCGTGCGCTTCAGTTCCATCAAAAAGTCCCTTTCTATCGCAATCGAAGCTAATGCTGAAAGTCGAACCTGCTCTGTCGTATTTCTGGCATAAGTTTTAATTTGCTTTAGGGCTGAAAATGTCCGCTCGACAGAAGCAGTGTACATGGGAATGGTCACCGCCAAATATACCAATGTGAACAGCTGCTCCATGCTCTCATTCAGAATTTTCTGATGAAGGAAGTCAAGGAGATCAGTGGGAGATTTTCCTGCAAAATAATCCATGGCATACATTACAGTCAGTTCTGTTTTTAACCGAGACAGATCAAAAACCGCTCCGTGGCTCTTGTGTTAAACTGGAGAAGGCTGAATGCGGGAAATTTTTCTTGTATTCCCGAAACTTCTATCTTATCAGCTTCTATCCAGTCAATGGGTCTGAATACGGTGACGTTGCCGTACGCCTGCTAGATGGCCCTACTGACACCAACTCAAAATCTGATTGGTTGAAGCAACAGGTTAATCGACATTTATTCTGTGTTAGAGTGCCTGCACAACGGATTGTGAAGGCCTCTCTGCCTGGCAACAAATGATGGCTGAAATGTGATTGGTTAAATGCTTTAATAAGGAAATACATGCCTAGAAGCAGCACAACCATCGGAAAAGCTATGAAAGGAAGTGGACAGACTATTTGGAATTATTTAATAAGTATTCATGGACAAAATATAATTAACATCAGTTTGTGATTCAGATATTTTTACTTATGAATATGCTAAGTACTGTCCTTCACCCGCGAATATTTACCTTATATGGGCAGGCACTCAATTACGTGGGAGGCGTGATGATGCGAGATGCAACTCCGCCTCCCACCGCAATCGAGCTGCAGTCTGTTACAGTATATGGACGAAAATAGGTTCCAGTTATGACCATTACGCGTAGAATTTCGAAATGAAACCTGCCCAACTTTTGTAAGTAAGCTGTAAGGAATGAGCCTGCCAAATTTCAGCCTTCTACCTACACGGGAAGTTGGAGAATTAGTGATGAGTGGGTCAGTCAGTCAGTCAGTGAGTGAGTGAGTGAGTGAGTCAGTCAGTCAGTCAGTCAGTCTGTCAGTCAGTGAGGGCTTTGCCTTTTATTAGTATAGATTTCTAAATTAACTGCATACTGATTACAAATTTTATTTACTTGATTTTAATCATTCTTTAACAATATAATGGAGCATGTAATGGCTAAACTATTTCAACTACCATAGCTGCTTTAGCATTTTTAGAAGACATCGCAAATGGAAGAATTAGAAGAGAGTGCGTATATATAGATGATAATGACTGGCTTTTAAGTCAATTTCGACTTCCAAGAGCGATCCTCTTGGAGCTGTGTGCTGACATGGTGCCAGCTTTACAAAGGCAGACTTTAAGGAATTGTGCTCTACCTGCTCCTTTGCAAGTTCTGCCCACCCTCAAGTTTTTAGCCACAGCTTTTTTACATGAACTTCCTGACTTATCGGGTATTTCACATACATCACTGAGTCATGCCATGCCAGCTCTATAGGATGGTATTATCCACTTGCCATCCAGATATACAAGATTTGCTTATACTGTGGTTGAAATGGCAAACACGAAACACATACTCTAATGAAATAATTAAAGATTTAAAAACACAATGCCAATTGGTGTTGACCACGGAGTATTTAGGGTTAACCAGTGCATTTTAACTTCTGGCTTCTTAATTACATATAATAAATGTAAAGAAAACCAGCAGCTTGTTAGTTCTTGCATCACACCACAGATTTAACCTGGAATTCATTTTCAGCGCGTGTTGGTGGATCAGATGGTTTTCTTGTCTGTTGGGCTTACCTACAATTGGTAAATTATTCTTTATATGTCTCCAGTGAAAATTATATCTAATATGTCATCATCATGTCACTTATGAACACTCTTAAATATGATATCTGAAAAACCCCTAATAAATCCCGTAGACGCTTTGAAAGCCTGAAAATCAAAATTGTGTGGTGGTACTTGAAAAAAACTGTAAAATTGTTATTGTGTTTTAAATTACCCAGTTCCTTCTACTGAAGTTACAAGAACATATTGTAGCAGAGTGCAAGTAGCTCTTCACAGGCATTAGGCTAGACAGGGTGAGATGAGTGTGCGTGGCAGCAGAATGGACAGGTTGAGATATGTGATTGATAGCAAATGTTTAAATTGGAAGCATTGGAGAAAGAGGACACAGACTTTCTTAGGCAACAAATAAAGCAGAACCATAGGCAAGCGTTAGTGTTTGTCTTTAAGGGTTATCATTTCAGTGAAGATAAAGAGTGTAAAGGCAATAGCTGATACCTTGATACATTCAGTGCTGTTGTTGGGAATAGTGTGAGACTAGTTGTGTCTTGTTCCAAATTCATATCTGTTTTGGAGGTGTTTCCCCTAACCTGAAAGGCAGGACAGTGAAATCATCTCTCTTGTTAGGCTGTTAGAGAGCAACAGCTTTACATATTTTCAAGAAACAAGCCTGCTATTGAGAATAACCTGTGGCAGCGCTATTGCAAGGACTTCAATCCCAGCAGTCAGCAGTAGTGTGCAAGGGTAGACGGAGTTAAATGGAGCTGCCGTTCTTGGAGAAATGGCCAGAGCAGACCTGTTGCAGTCTTTGACAGACCCCATCTGTATGTGTATTTATGATGAAAATTTTCTTTTCCACATGATACTTGAGTGGTTTTTATTTGAAGACTGTGTGGTACATTTGTCCACTTAATGTATGTGTAACCTAACTAATAGCATTCTCCAAACTTACTGTAATATGTTTAGTACCATCATAAATGATGCAATAGAAAAGTCGCAATGTTACAGATGAGCTTAAAAGTCCATGCCAGGTGCATTTGAGTTTATATGTTCCACCAGTCTGCAGTGGGCTAGCGACCTGCCCGGGATTTGTTCCTTCCTTGCGCCCTGTGTTGGCTGGAATTGGCTCCAGCAGAACCCCGTGGCCCTGTGTTAGGATATAGCGGGTTGGACAATGACTGACTGACTCACTGACTTTTGCACCAGGCTGCTAAGGCTACATTTAGACTATGATTAAATACGATTTTTTGAAGACAGGCCTTTTTACCAATGAATGAGGCATGAGGCGGATCTTCAGCTCAAACACATACTATTATAGGAATGTTTATTTCCTTTCCAGAAGTAAGTATTAATATTTTAGCAAAAAATGTATGCATTTTGCACGTTTTGAGCATATCAATGGGTAACAAACATAAAACTGATCCATTGAAAGACCAGCTGTATCATTCAGACAAACAGATGACATCAACAGATGAAAACATTTCTCTTCATTATAATAAAAAAATCTTTGGACGAGGCGAGACTTTTTAGCCTGGGACAAGACATGACTTTTTCAGAGACATATTTTCATGTCCCACGAGACGAGACTCTGCACCAAAAGATTTAGCCACGCCAGGGGGCGAAAATAAAAGACAAAGGGTAGATGACAAAGTAGAACGTCATAAAGAATTAAAAAACTTTGGCGCGATACACATGCACAGCAAGTTAGAGATAATGAAAGTACTAAAATTCTTAAGTCTCAAAAAAATTGATAGTAAAGATCACATTAGCTCAAAGAAACTGAAATTATTACTTGGTGACATAACAGAACAGCAAAAAGAGGTTGAATATATTGTTTGAGACTTGTAGATCATCTAATTTGTGTTGCCATCAAGGAAAACTAGTGTTTTCTTCCCAATGAAGAGGGGTATCCATGAGAACTAAAAGATTTGTTGTTTGGTGAAAGTGAAACCCACATACGCGAGCAGCAGAGAGGCAAAATGGCTGGTGGGGTTGGCAAGCAAAGCGAGCAAAGCCCCCTAGTTTTACTATATTTTTCTCTGTACATGTCTGCAAGACCGTACTTACAAAATCTTATTCAAATATTAGTTTTAATAGTTTGAATGTTTACACAGCTTTCTTGTACAGTGATCCCTCGCTATATCGTGCTTCGACTTTCGCGTCTTCACTCCATCGCGGATTTTAAATGTAAGCATATCTAAATATATATCACACATTTTTCGTTGGTTCGTGGATTTCTGCAGACAGTGGGTCTTTTAATTTATGGTACATGCTTCCTCAGTTGGTTTGCCCAGTTGATTTCATACAAGGGACGCTATTGGCGGATGGCTGAGAAGCTACCCAATCAGAGCACGTATTACGTATTAAATAAAACTCCTCAATAATATACGATATGCTTCCCGTGCGGTGCTTCACATACTTAAAAGCTCTAACAGCACCTATTAATTTTTGATTGTTTGCTTTTCTCTGTCTCTCTCACTCTCTCTGGCATTCTCTGCAGCTGACGGAGGGGGTGTGAGTAGAGGGGCTGTTTGCACAGAGGCTGTTTGCCTAGAGGATACGGACACTCCTCTAAAAAATGCTGAAAGACTACCTTCACATTGCTCCCTTCCTTGCGGCCGCTTTATCGCGGTGATTTGCATACTTAAAAGCCCAACAGCACGTATTGATTTTTGATTGTTTGCTTTTCTCTCTCTCTGTCTCTGTCTCTCTCTCTCTGACATTCTCTGCTCCTGACGCACACTCCTTTGAAAAGGAAGATATGTCTGCATTCTTTTAATTGTGAGAAAGAACCGTCATCTCTGTCTTGTCATGGAGCACAGTTTAAACTTTTGACTAAAGGGTGTTATTTCATGTCTAGAGGGCTCTAATAATGTTAGAAAAACGTATTTAGAAGGTCGTAAACAGGTTTTATATGCTCTAACTGCGAAAATATTAGATTTATAAATAAAGAAGTCTGGAACGGATTAACCTCGATAAACGAGGGTTTACTGTATACAATTACTAAATAATGGGACAAAAATAATAACAAAACATCAAAATCACCATTTAATACAGCAAACACACAAAAGGCAATCCTATGAACAGGTTAGACACAACTGTAGTCCTTTCTCACTGGACTGGTGGCACCTTAAATGGCTTTGCTGGAGTGCCTGCTTTGAAAATTTTTACAGATGCAGATCTTGAATATGGGGTTTTCAATGTGGGTGTTGAATTTTCGATTAACATTTTAAAGGAACAGGAAACTTTCAGATAGATTGACTATAAATAGCCAGCAGAAAAAAATTGAAAACAAACCATAATTAATAGTTTTGCCACAGTAATTCTATTTCAAATTAACTAGCTCAAAGACAGCAATACTGAAAAAATATTTATCTATAACTTTGTTTTCCACTGGTGGGGGTATGGGGATCTGGGCCTGTGCTGGTCCATATTGTTTTTGGAATAGTCAATTTAACTTGACTATATTTATCCGTCTGCTGGACTGTTTCCTGCTGTGAATTTTGAGAAATTGAGAACCCACGGCCTGTTTCATTAAAATGTCAAATGCCAGAATGTTTCAACTATATGCAAAATGCTAAAATTGCCCTGTTCAACGTTTGTTCTATAAATAGCATATTGGCATTTATCGGACTTTGTTGTGTGGCATAATATTGGTGTTTGTGCTTGATGGAAACATGACCAAAACCATTGATTATTTTGGACTAAATATGGCAGTTTCACCACAATATTGGTCTAGAAATGCCATGTATTACTGGCCATGTTTTCTAAGTTTAGAATCAAGCCAGTTTCTGCTCATGATGTTTCATCATTTGAGTATCTGCCATTACTTTTGTCTTGTGAAACACCTTTTTTGGTATTACTTGCTTATCGTCCTCCAAAACAGTCACCTGTCTTCTTGGCAGAACTCACCGAGTTGCTCACTTCTCTGTGTTCTTTGTATCCTGTAGTGCTATTGTTTAGTAATTTTAACTTATCTGTAGATTCTGTAAATTCTGTACAAGTGCTTTTATTTTACTGAACATGTCAATTTTCCTACTCATGCCCAGGGACACACACTTGGCCTTCTGTGTATATTTGGTATTACTCCTGCTAATTTGTAAGGTATTGATTTATCTGTCTCTGATCATATTTTTTTTGATATGCTTATCCTTGGTCAGTCACATGAGTGACAATCACCTCGTAATATTACCTTTAGGAACATTAAAAATATTAGTGCCACTGCTTTTGTAGGTACACTGAAGCAGTGTCCTCATGCAGCGGGTGTCTCTTTATCACCTACTACCTTAGTTCATCATCATGACTATATACATTCAACTAATCTGGATCATCGTGCTTCACTTAAAACTCATAGTGTGACATTTAAGCACTCTGCTCCTTGGTTTTCTCCTGAGCTGCGTCACATGAAAGCTTGTATGCGACTACCTATAAGGAACATATTGCTTTTTAAGAAGGCACTACAGAAAGTAAGACAGCTTACTATATTAATAGCATTCTTTGTGTTCAGCATAATACCCAAACATGTCTTACTACTGTGGATAAGCGACTTAAGCATGCAAATAACTTTCCATTGGTTGCCCGGAGGACTGGAGTTGAAAACCAATGTTCTAACAAACATCATGTAAATGTTGCTATTTGTATATAGGACAATGAAATTCTTACTTCCTTCTCCCAGAACAATTGACAAATATACAATTAAAATAAATGCACCTAAATAAATAAAAAGTGTACATAGCATGCATATATTAGTAATACACCGTATTATTTACAAGTACATATTTATGCACACACTTTATGTTATAATATTTATTATTTGAATTGACTGTTCCACAACTGCGGTGGGCTGGTGCCCTGCCCGGGTTTGTTTCCTGCCTTGCACCCTGTGTTGGCTGGGATTGGCTCCAGCAGAACCCCGTGACCCTGTAGTTAGGATATAGCAGGTTGAATAATGGATGGATGGATGTTCCACAACTTCACACCTCGTTGATGGAAACTGTCCCTGAATCTCCTGTGTGAGTGGTGAGTGGCTGAGGTCTTTAGTAATAATGTTTGTCTTTCTAAGGAAGCAAGTGAATATGTCATGAATAGAAGGCAGTTCAGTGTGCTGATTAAGTAGCAGCAATAAAGATAAACTACACTGGTGTTTTTTTACACAAACCCAAGCTCACAAACAAGTCATACTAAGGATTGTTTGCTCATACTCAAACTGCAATTGTGGCTGTTGAAATCTTTAATACTTTGCATCTGTTAACTGATAGGTGTGCAAACTGCAAGGTATTGATTTAAACTCTGAATCTTTGTTTATTTAAACTTTGCAAAATTGACTTCATTCTTTTATAATTCAAATTTAAAAGAAAACAAGTCTGATAGACATGTCAGTTATTATTTCTGATATGTATAAAAACAACCCTATTTATCAGCTTCGTTAATTAAAATTAACATGATCATCAGCTTTGGAAAAGAAAACAATTTAAATATGACAGTGGTTATAAGATTATTGATCATTTATACAATCATTGTTAACTTCACCTGGAGAGAGAGGCCATTGTTTGAGATGCATGCCGAAGAGAGAGAGAGAGAGAGAGAAGATTTTAGCCATCACCTAAACAAAATGTTTGCATTCCTGCCTGAACAAACTGGCAGATACAAGACCACCCTGTGGACTGAAGAATGTTCAAACCAGCTATGAAACCAGGCTTAAAGGGGACTGACATCATCTGTATCCTTAAAAATGCCTCCTTAAAACGGTCTTTTCAATACATTTCCTACTTTTTGCTACTATTGGTTTTACTATGTTTCATTAATTTTGTTTTGTTGCAATAGCAAGTACATATTGTTTGGCTGGGCAATGGTATGGTGATAAGTGCACCTAGTATTGGTGATTGCCATATTCCCACAGGTGGTAGCAGCTGAGAAGGTGTCTTTAACAAATAGCAGCATGGTGAGTGGGCAACTGCTTTGGTAAGTGGCACAGGTGTTAAGTAATACTCAGGTCTGAAAATAACCATTTTGTCTACTCAAGCCATGCTAATAAGTCTATTTGCTTTGAGGAAGCAGTAATGTATGAGTGACGCCATACACATGGAGTGATATAACCAGCTGTACTGAAACCTCACTTTGCTTGAACTGCTATCCATGTGCAGATAAAGCTATACACATGGGAAGCCACAAAGCAGATATATCTTGCATTAATGCATATTCAAAGCATAGTTAGCTTTTCTATGTAGTATAAGTGAACTGAAATAATCCATCCATTATCCTAACTACAGGGTCACGGGGGTCTGCTGGAGCCAATCCCAGCCAACACAGGGCGCAAGGCAGGAAACAAACCCCGGGCAGGGTGCCAGCTCACCGCAGACTGAAATAATAAACAGGTGAATTTCTATAATAATACATGGGCCAAAGTTGAGGGTCAGAGTGAAAGATATGATGTTACTGGTCTGAAGTAATTTACATTTTATATATATGTACAGTAAACAATTGCCACTAGTATGGTTATTACATTCCAAATTTCTATAATGTCAAACTGTTCAGATAATAATTGATGCAATGGGTGCCCTTGCGGAGCAACGAAAAGCACATATCATGCTACACATCTGACTAATGAACTATCTGTAAAAGTATAAAGATAGAGATTCAGTAGCCACTATTCATCTATGTTTAAAATACTGATTTACATACAGTGCACTTTGCATTTCTAGTAAATAGGGTGCATTCTCAAGTAAACAAATATTAAGACACAACCCTGATGACAATTTTGATAATGAGGAATGATTATCTTTTAACTTAATTTTGGTAATCTTAACATTTAAATCATTCCTCGTTCTAAAATTTATCACTAGTCAGGAGAATTTTGCACTTGTGTTTTGCAAATTTTGTATAAATCGATACAGTAAGTGCAAAATCAGGATAGTAAAATGTTTATGGAAGCAAATAGTTTAATGGAAACTAGAAATTAGCCCAATTGAGATTGATCGTAATAACCCTTGACCTATTGGTTCACGGCTATTAGCCTGTGGGGTTTTTTCCTGACCTCCACTTTGTCACATTAACACCATAGCATGCCTATGATCAGCCAAGAAGTACTACTCAAAACTCACACTGCAAGTTACTCATGAAATTGAGTTAGATAACAAAAATGTCTCTGTCATAATGTCTTAAGAGAAAAATCAATACTGAGAATTGTCATTTAGATGACAAATCGACCAAAAAGTATGTGTTTACAGGTGCTGGTCATAAAATTAGAATATCATGACAAAGTTGATTTATTTCAGTAAT
>JANRMT010062821.1:7407741-7453874 GCA_026402145.1 Polypterus bichir lapradei | reverse complement strand
ATTACTGAAATAAATCAACTTTGTCATGATATTCTAATTTTATGACCGGCACCTGTATAAGACAGGCTATCCTTTTCAAAATGCTTGTTCTAGTTTACAAACCTATCATTTCTACCACCCCGACTACCACCAGAACATTCAACATACATATATCTGCTTGTTCTTTTAGATTTACTATAAATCATCAAACATTTCAGTTATTCTACAAACAAAGCTATCTCACAAATCAATAGAAAACATAGTTTTTTTGCTAAGGTCTGTTTTGTCTTTTTATTTTATGACAGTAAAACATTTTATGTTGTTGCTTTATTTCAGGATATTCTTGACGTAACTTGTTGCCTCATATATCTGAGAAGTTTTGGAACTGTTTTTTAATTGTCACTGGAGATTCCACCAGTTTCTGAATGTCCCCGTTGCTATGTAGCTTTGGTGTGCCTGTCTGGTGTGAGCTCTCTGCGTCTGTCTCCTTCACCTTTTGGCATACTTAATGTTGAAGTCAGTATTTAGTGCAGTACAAATTGTTTGTGAACATAATTTATGGCACTGGGTGCATTGGTTCTATCATCAGGGTTACAATAGTTATGGTTTGAAGTGAGAACATTGTAATTTCGTGTAATGTCTGACATGTTACTGTGATGAAGGAAATTTTTTGTATGCTATGTGATTAAGCAAAATACAACTTTTTGTACTTGTTTTTAAGTTTTTGCTGAAATATACTAAAATAGTATTAAAATATAAGAGTTTACAAAGGAATCTTTTAGTTTTTTTTCCTAATGGACTTCTTTTAACTGATTGCAAGTAGTCAACATTATCAAGCTAAGTGCAGTTATTCTTTTTAGTTTTATTGAGTTGTGGTCTTCTTTTTATCAAGTTCTAGGGAAGGATCATTTCAAAATTACGCTTTTTAATTTAGTTATGTTTTAACAAGAAAACAACAAATTTCCCTTCTCACTTGCTTCAGACAAAAACACACACACACACACACATACAGACAATAGATTTAAAGTTATGCATAAATTCTGAAATATCATATGTAAACAGTATATTCCTGGCTATATTTAGCACTTTGACAGGTGGATTTTACGTACAGAGTTATACAATCCATATTAAAAACTCTACAACCATAAAAATTGTAATTACCTCTGATTATTTTTTTATTAAAGAGCCACAAGACACTTGGAAGAAAGGAATTTATGGAGCCATTTGTGCCATTTGTATGGGTCTTTAAAGTGACTATCTTAAATATTTAATAACTGCATGTACAGGTGGTAATGGGTGATTGTCCTCCATTCAGATTGCAGATTCTTTAATATTTTACTTTGGCACACCGTTACTAAATCTCCACTTTAGCTCCAGTAATTCTGGATACATGTTTGGTAACCTGCTGGATCATTTTTAATATTTTCATTTGTCAGACTAACTTAACCAAGTTTAAAGTGATGACATGCTGGATTACATTGCAATAAAACAACAACATGGGATCCCTGTCAACTTTAAATAGTATGAGGAACAATACAATCTTTGTGGTTACCAAGGAACGTGGTTTCAGATGTTACTGTGTTTTATATCATCACCTTAAATACCAGTGAAATGGTTTATTCAGTGTCCATGATTTGCATATAAACATAATCAAACATAGTGTGAATTTTTCTCTTGAATTTTTTTGGTTGTTTATCTTAACTTTTTCTCTTTAACTTTTATTGCTGGCTAACAAGTACGCTTTAGTGCAAAAGTTTTGCCTTATAGGTTTGGACTTGTTTTTGGTTTGACTACTGTTGCTGCAGATGTGTAAGGCAGGATCAGGCACAAGTAAAACATATGATGAAAGAAATCTTAGTCCAAAAATTCATTTTAAAAGATTTAGTGAAAATTCAAACCAAATAGCCCACACAAGAATAAAGAAAAAAGGTTGTTACACACGTAGAATAAAAGGCAAAAGAAAAAAACTTAGAAAAAATGAATCTTCTCTAAACTTAGCATTCCTTGTTAAACTTTAGTTGTTTCTATACTTAAAGATGCTTTACTTCTTCTTCAGTACGCTTTAAATGTACAGCACTGTATTTTCAATACAGCACATCGTCTTTCTTTTTATTGGGCACGTAAGGCACGGTTTAAAATCATGTGCCCTCCACAGGACAAGGCAGGTCACTAACTGAGTATAATGTATAGTCAGAGAGGTTAGAAATAGAATATACCAATTCAATTTAACTTATGGGGTTGTAAGAACCTCCCATAGACTATAAACTAATATGTAGGCAAACATTTAATATAACTGAAATAACTAGCAAATGGCTCTTACAAATACGCTTCATCTCCTGATCCTCTTCCAACTTGAGGACAGAATAACTAGGACCAGATGGTGGGCAACAGAAGTGGGGGAAGCTATCAGACTTAAGAAGGTGGCCTTCAGGGAAATTCCGCCTGTGGGATCTCCAGACTTGCTTGAGAGGTACTAACAGCTAAGAGAACTACTCCAAAAGTGGTTGTCAAAGTTAAGCTTGAACATGAGAGGGGTTTTGAGAAGCCATGGAGAAAGACTATCGAATAGCATTAAGGCTTCTCTGGAAAGTATGGTAATTCATGACTTTTCCCAGACTGTATTAAGCAGGAAGCAGCCTTAAAAATGTCAGATACTTTGGAGGCTCCAATCACCATTGCCAAAGTCACGATTACAGTCCTAGAGCTCTGTGTGGTGTTAAAGTTGCCGGGGTGTATGAACTCTTGACTGCATATGTTGAAAGCACTGGACATTGTTAGGATAGTATGGTGAAAACATCTATTCAATGTCACATCCCAGAGGAAAAATATTACTGCTCAGTGATTGACGGCCTATTTAGTGCTCAGGAGACACAATTTTGATTCTCAATAATGGATCATTTAGGTTTCATCTTTCACTCATATGTTTCTTTCACTCATATGTTCTCTTCATTTCCGGCGCCATCGCGAGTGGCAGCCATTCCAGCAGCTCCGTGTATGACTTTATCTTTTGACCTTTTTTTTTCTATTTTTTCTCTATTTCACTGATCACTTCTACCACTTTCTTTTATGTGAAATCGCTCCCTGGACACTTTTTACTATTTTTACTACTTGACATGGATTTTTACACTCCGAGACTCGCCTATTCAAGTAGTCAACTTAAAGCACTGAGAAGAAATGCCAACGCCGGTGTGGTTCCCTATTTACCTGACGAGGTAAGAAGACGATATTGGGGCAGCTAAGCCGGTGCAAAGATAAAAGATAAGATAAAAGCCAAGCAGCTTGGGAGAAAATGGTGTTATAAACTGTTGGTGCCTTCTGTGATCCTTGGAAATGTGAACTCACTACCAAATAAGATCGACGAACTGGCTGTGCTGGTGAAAAATGTCAGAGCCTACAAAGAATGCAGCTTGCTGTGTTTTTGTGAAACGTGGCTAACAGCTACCATCCCAGATGCTAACGTGGAGCTACCCGGGTTTAGCACAGTTAGAGCAGACAGAGACGTAAATACCTGCGGAAAGAAGAAAGGTGGAGGACTTGCTCTCTATGTGAATACAAGGTGGTGCAACTCTGGACATATAAACGTTAAAATCTCCAATTGCTCCAGGGACATCAAACTGTTGGCTGTAAGTCTTCGTCCCTATTACTTGCCAAGGGAGTTTGGACACGTGATTGTTGTTATTGTTTACATCACCCCTCGAGCGAACACAGAGATAGCGAGTGACATCATCCATTCCGCAGTTGCTAAGTTACAAACGCAGCACCCTTTGGCACTTGTGCTAAGCGCTGGAGACTTTAAAAAATGTAACGCTGGATAAAACATTACCTGCCTTCTCCCAGCATGTGGACTGTAACACCCGGGGAAATAGGACTATTGACCTACTGTATGCAAATGTTAAAGACGCATACAGCGCCACCCCACTGCCTGCGCTTGGGAAAGCAGATCATAACCTGGTTCTGCTTCAGCCTCACTACAAACCAAGAGTGAAGGCGCTACCTGCAACCACACGATCATTCAGGAAGTGGTCCCCTGAGGCAAAGCAGGCTCTGAGAGACTGCTTTAGAACTACAGACTGGGATATACTACTGGGGTCACATAGTGAGAACACTGAAGAGGCTGTTGACTGCACAACTGATTACATCAACTTCTGTATGGACATTGTAGTTCCAGTAAGAATAGTATGAACTGCTATGCTAACAACAAGCCATGGATTACAAGTGACATCAAGGGCCTTTTGAACCAGAAGAAAAGGGCTTTTAAAGGCGGTGATCAGCATGAGCTCAAGTGTGTGCAGAAGGAACTCCGAGTCCAGCTCAGGGCGGCGAAGGAGCAGTACAGGAGAAAGCTGAAGCAGAAATTGCAGAATAACAGCATGAAGGAAGTGTGGGATGGGATGAAGATCATCACTGGCTGCAGCTCGAAGTGGGGTGCCACCATCGAGAGAGACGGGGAGAGAGCAAACCAAATGAACAACTTCTTTAACAGGTTTGACCACTCTAACCCATTCTCACCTCGGAGTACTTCATCCTCCAACCATCCTTCTGCTGATACCAGCACAGGTGAGCAGAGAGCTGAGGAGACTTCGTGCCAGCAAAGCAGCGGGTCCAGATGGTGTATCACCACGACTACTGAAGGGCTGTGCGTTGGAACTGGGGAGTCCTCTACAGCGTATCTTCAACCTGAGCCTGGAACAGGGGAGAGTCCAGAGGCTTTGGAAAACATCTTGTATCACCCCAGTCCCAAACGTATCACGTCCTAGTGAGCTGAATGACTTCCGGCCTGTTGCTCTGACGTCACATGTGATGAAGACCATGGAGGGGTTGCTGCTTCACCACCTGAGGCCACAGGTCCGCCATGCCCTTGACCCTCTGCAGTTCGCATACAGGAGAAGGTGGGAGCAGAGGATGCCATCATCTATATGCTACACCGATCCCTCTCCCACCTGGACAGAGGCAGTGGTGCTGTAAGAATTATGTTTTTGAACTTCTCTAGCGCCTTCAACACCATCCAACCTATGCTCCTTAGGGACAAGCCGACTGAGATGGGAGAAGACTCACACCTGGTGGCATGGATCGTGGACTATCTTACAGACAGACCTCAGTATGTGTGTCTTGGAAACTGCAGGTCTGACATTGTGGTCAGCAGCACAGGAGCGCCGCAGGGGACTGTACTTTCTCCGGTCCTGTTCAGCCTATATGCATCAGACTTCCAATATGATTCGGAGTCCTGCCACGTGCAAAAGTTCGCTGATGACACTGCTATTGTGGGCTGCATCAGGAGTGGGCAGGAGGAGGAGTACAGGAAGCTAATCAAAAACCTTGCCAAATGGTGTGACTCAAACCACTTACACCTGAACACCAGCAAGACCAAGGAACTGGTGGTGGATTTTAGGAGGCCCATTAGGAAGACATTCGCCGGCAGGGAGTGGCAGGGTACTAACCTTTCTCCTTTGCTTTCTTTCAGGAAAAAAGACTCTCCGCCACCATAAGCCTCACTCCCGCAGGAGTTGGAGGAAACGAAGGCCAGGTTGGCAGAAGCCCAGAGGGTAAGGACCGACCCGCCTTGTCCAAAGCCTCCGCCTCTTGTGCCGATGACAGAAGCGGACGACATCGAGTCATATTTGGGCATATTCGAAAGGACGGCCACCCGGAACGAGTGGCAGCGGTCCGAGTGGGCGTCCATTCTGGCGTCCTACCTGAAGGGGCCCGCGCAACGGGCTTATTACGATCTCCCCGACGGGGAGGCCACGAGTTACGACCTCCTAAAACAGGAGATCCTGGAACACTACGGCATCACGCCGGGCCAATAGGTGAGAGAATGGCGGAGCTGGGAGTTTGATCCTGAGAAGCCGGCCCGAGCACAGGCCTTCGACTTCTGGGGAAAGATGGGACGTTGGCTACGGCCTGAGGGTCCCCAAGCCCGGAAGGTCGTGGAGCAGGTGGCCTGTGAGGGCCTGGTAAACGCCATGCCTAGCTCCCTCGCCCAGCAGGTCCAGCGCCACACTTATAAGGACATGCCAGAACTCCTGGAAGTCCTGGAGCGTCAGCTCGCGGTCTACCGAGCCGGGGGGTCGGAAAGGCAAGCTTGTGGGAACCGACAGGGACGAGCGGCCGCCCCCGAGCCCTCTCGACGTGCTGCGGAAGCGCCGCAGAAACATAAGAAAGAAAAGCCAGCCTTCCCACGCTGTTACAAGTGCGGTGAGACCGGCCACCAACTACCGACCTGTCCCCTGAACACAAACTCGGAGCCGATGGACTGCACCTGGGCCACCGCTGAGAGGTACTGTACTCCGCCACACCCCCTGGCGAGTCCGAACACGGGAGCGGTGTTGTTGAATGGGCATTCGGTGGTGGCTCTGTTTCACTCCGGCAGCAACATAACCATTGTCGCTCGCCGTTATGTATTACCGCGACAGTGGCTTAAGCAACATTTGCAAGTCACTTGCGTGCATTGGGAGACCAAGTCTTACCGTTCCGCTCAGTGTTACATCACTTGGAAGGGGCAGTTGTCTAACTTGATGGTCGCGGTGTTGCCCGAACCCCTCTATCCAGTGATTTTGGGACAAGACTGGTCACACAGAAAATGCGGTAAGACAAACACCGCTCCCGGAGCCTCACTGGGTCTGGTTATGAGGGGGCAAGGCACCCTTCCCGCGGTCTCCACGCCATGCTCTGGGACAGGCCCTGATGGCGCAGGCGCAACGGGGGACGCTTCCCCGGCGACGGACCCTGACTCGGAAGTATCCGCCGGGGAAGGGACGAGCCGGGGAACGCTTCCACGAACCAGCTCACAAGACCCCCTGAGCAACTTGGACCATCAATTTCGGTCCACGCCTGCCTCATTTAAAAGGGAGCAGTGGAATGACGATTCCCTGCGGTTTGCCCGGAATGCGATTGTTCTTCCAGGCAGCTCACAAGCTGATGGATCCATGCCACACGAGCCCTTCTTTGTCCTTGAGAATGATCTGTTGTATCGGGTGGCGACCCACGAGGGCAAGGTGCGGAAGTTGTTGCTAGTTCCGCGTACCTTCCGGCGGGAGGTATGTGAACTAGCTCACATTCACCTCCTAGGCGCCCACCTCGGGGCCGAAAAAACTTTAGAGAGGATAAAGCTCCGCTTTTACTGGCCCAGGATCAACGAGGAGGTCCGGCGTTTCTGCCAATCCTGTCCGGAAAGTCAGACTCGCCAGATTCCTAGGAGGGACCGTGCTCCTCTCGTCCCTATACCCCTGATAGATATCCCCTTTGACAGAATAGGGTTGGACTTAGTAGGACCCCTGGAGCCCTCAAACCGTGGCCAGAAATATATATTGGTCATGGTAGATTATGCCACCCGATACCCAGAGGCGGTTCCCCTGCGCTCCGCTAACACAAAAAATATCGCACGGGAATTAGTCAACTTATTTTCTAGAGTGGGTATACCCAAAGAAGTCCTCACGGACCAGGGTACACCCTTCACCTCAGATACGTTCAGGGAGGTCGCCAAATTACTCCAGATAAAGCACCTGAAGACGTCTGTCTATCACCCTCAAACCGACGGGTTGGTAGAGCGTTTTAACCAGACGCTTAAGCAGATGCTCCGCAAGGTAGTCAACGCCAATGGCAGGAACAGGGACCAGTTCTTACCGCTCGTGCTTTTTGCTTACCAGGAAGTGCCCCAGGCCTCCACGGGCTTCTCCCCTTTTGAGTTATTATACGGGCGACAACCCCGTGGACTTTTGGACACACTAAAAGAAGGCTGGGAAGCGGAGGCCCTTCCCTCCTCCAACATATTGGAGTATGTGGCGCAATAAAATCAGGCCCCTCCTAAAGGAGCATATGACTCGTGCGCAGGCAGCGCAGGCCCGATGTTACAACCGCAACTCTGTCCTCCAGGAGTTCCGCCCAGGGGATCGAGTGATGGTACTCGTTCCTACCTCCCATTCTAAGTTATTAGCTCACTGGCAGGGGCCATACGAGGTTAAGGAGAGAAAGGGACTCGTCGACTATTTAGTTAAACAACCTAATCGTCGACCGAGTGAGAGGATCTACCACGTTAATTTATTAAAACCTTGGAAGGACAGGGAGGAGTCTCCCGACACCGGTAGATCCCTCTCCCTATTCACTAGCACGTCTGCCCTTAACCTCGGTGACGAGCTGACACCCCTACAACGGCAGGAGATAACCCAGGCAATCTGGGCCGCCACCGAAGTAGTGAGCGAGTCGCCGGGCCGGACCTCGCTGATTGCGCACGACATAGTCACGGACCCCGGGGTAATCGTCCAGGAGAGGCCCTATAGACTCCCGGAGGCAAAACGCGCCGAAGTGGAACTGGAGGTGCAACGGATGTTGGATATGGACATTATTGAGGAGAGCCATAGTCCTTGGTCCAGTTCTATTGTTCTCGTTTCCAAGCCGGACGGCTCCTGGAGGTTCTGTAATGACTTTAGACGTCTGAATCAGGTCTCCAAGTTCGACGCCTACCTGATGCCCCGCATTGATGACCTACTTGAACGGCAGGGTACGGCTCGATATTTGACTACTCTTGACATGACGAAAGGGTATTGGCAAATTCCCTTAACGGCATCTGCGAAAGAAAAAACGGCCTTTAGCACTCCTAGCGGGCATTGGCAATACAAAGTCCTCCCATTTGGGCTGCACGGGGCCCCGGCGACGTTTCAACGTCTGGTGGATCGAGTGCTGAAGCCCCACCAGTCCTATAGTGCCGCCTACCTGGATGACGTCGTCATCTATTCCGGCACCTGGGAGGAGCATCTATTGCAGGTCTCTGCTGTCCTTGCGATGCTAGCTAAAGCCGGCCTTCGCATTAACCCCCGTAAGTGTTTTTTTGGTTTGAAGGAGGCCAAATATTTATGCTACCTTGTGGGACAAGGACAGGTGAGACCCCAATGTTCCAAAATCAAGGACATCCTGGAATGGCCCCGTCCGAATACCAAGAGACAGGTGCAGGCTTTCTTGGGGTTTGCGGGGTACTACCGCCGGTTCGTACCCCGCTTCTCCGAAAGGGCAGCACCCTTGACTAATTTAACAAAGAAGGGCGCTCCCCTGCACGTGGTATGGAACGACAAGGCGGAACACGCATTCAGTTACCTAAAAAAGGCCTTAACGTCGGCACCTGTATTAAGGACCCCTGATTTTGGGCTTCCTTTTATTCTCCAGACCGACGCTTCGGACACAGGCCTAGGTGCCGTGTTGAGCCAAAGTGTCGATGGTGTCGAGCACCCCATGATGTACTTAAGCTGGAAACTGCTGGACCGAGAGACCAGGTATGCGGCAGTGGAGAGGGAAGCCTTGGCCATTAAGTGGGCAGTAACTCATCTCCGTTACTACCTGTTGGGCCGCGAGTTCACTCTAATGACCGATCACGCTGCGCTTCAGTGGATGTCCCTGCACAAATAGTCGAACCCGCGGGTCACCAGGTGGTTTCTGGACTTGCAACCCTATAAGTTCACGGTCATTTATCGTCGCAGCAACCTTCAGGCCAATGCCGATGCCCTCTCTCGTGTCCACGACCTCTCGGTTAGGTCCGCCCGACCTGACGGTCTTGGGCTGAGGGGGGGGTCGTGTCACGCACGCGCAAATAGGAGACCGCGAACGGACCTTAACACGCTTCGGAAGACGTTCGCCGGCAGGGAGTGGCGGGGTACTAACCTTAAAAGATGGTCCGCCACCATAAGCCTCACTCCCGCAGCATGTTACTTCCGCCCTTCCTCCGCCATTTTTCTGACGTCATCAGTCCCATCCTCCCTCACGGTTCCTTCCCAGCATTCCTCCACTTCCGGCTCCTCCTATATAAAATGGCCGCCGATGCCATGTTCTGCGTCGCGCATATGAACGTTTACTGTTTATATTTTGACCCTATCTATTTTGTTATTTCTGCTATATACGGGGCCGGAAACCCCAAACCTTTTTGCTGTTTCCTCTTGTCTTTTACACCTTATATGAGCAAATAAGTATCCATCCGATATCTCAGTAGCAATGCAAATAAACTTGAAAAATACAACAACAGAAAATAAATTCAAAATAAATTTATTGTAAATTCAAATTACATATGTAAATAAAGTAATGCAAAATTAGAGTTCACCAGTAATCACACTCATGGCAACTTACAGTCAAATGTGTTTCTTTTCATGTGTTTTTAGTCAGGTCTTTGAATAAAAGCATTTATACATTAAATTTTCACCCTTTAAACAAAAACTTGTATTTGTTACAATTTTAAAACTGACAAACTGTTAAACAAAATGAACAGTTCATCAACGTACAGGTTTTATTTAATTAAAAAAAAAAAAATTGTCAAGAACATCAAAACTACTTAAAAGTGACTCAATTAAACAAGTAAACCTTAGTCTTTCCTGCAAAAATTCGACATACTTATAAATAATATATATTAATATTTATTAAATATTGTAAAGTATTAGCAATATAATAATCAATGTATCATATACATATACATTTTATAAAATACCAGTAACGGCACACTTAATACGCTTGACTTGAGCATTCATAGCTTTCATACTCATAGTTTTCAGGCTGATGCGCTTGCTGCTTCCTGAGCAGCTCTTCTTTTCTCCACCCTAGCAGGCCACTTCTTCTCTTCTTTTGCTGGCATCTTTTTGCGTTAAAACTGATTAAGTCAGTGTTTGTGTTGCAATTACTTAGTACTTTTTCTTTAATTTTTCACTTAAGCTGGCACTTAAGTCTTCAATCTGCCTCAAGAATGATTTAAGATATGAAGAAGATTTAGGGGAAGTGACGTCAAAGGTGGTAGCAATGAGAACAGCGCCCGTATGCATGCAATGCTCTGCTGGCCGCTGCCGAGAGTTGATTCTACAATAAATTAAAATAACAATTAAAAAAGTAATAACCTTGGAGGTCAATCATCACCTCAAAAGCATATAGTAGACATCACATAGTATATGTGTACCAAATTTCAGGTCAATAGGTCAAACGATTTGTGAGCTACAGGTGATTTAAAATCCTGGACAGACAAACGAACAGCCAAGGTAACGTATTATATATAAAGATATATTTACAAAATATTTTTAACAAAAAACAACTTACAGCAATGTATGAATGTTACTGTGTTAACTGCTTTATAATAAAACATTTTATATTACCTAGTTTTGCAGTTATGGGGAGGAAAGTAATATTAAAATAAATATTAAATAAATAAATAAATATTACAGAGGGAAAGAGAAAAAATAAGACAGCGTGTAAGACTCCACACGGTTAATTGTTTCTGCTCTTATAGGGTCTTGTGTAGCACTTGTTAACAAGAGCTTTCTTCAAAAAGTAGATTCTACTGTGTTCTGACAGGTGTGATAATGAAAATCACAGGGGCTTAGAAAAAACAGGGCAGACCCCACCTAGCTGTATTGAGGGAAACAAAGAAAAACAAGCATTTAGAGTCTAGGTTAGGGTCAATGAGACTTGAATAGCCCATGCATAAAAACAGTAAACCCTTAATGAGCAGAGCAAAAGCAGGTAATAGGTGTATGGACAGCCACAAAACGACAGAGACAGCATCTGAGATTAGGAACAATATATACATTATCTAAATCAAATCATAATGTGGCAGAAAATCTGGAGCCTACCCAGCAGATTTGGATGTAAGGCAGGAAAAATCCCTGGTAAATAATATGTATGATATGGAACAAAAAGAATATGACATTTCAACTATCTATTTTGAGAGAGAGAGAGAAATTGAAAAAAGGAGGACAAATATTTTTAAACATAATTCTGCTACTGGGTTATTTTCACAATATCAGGTATTTTGAGTTGTGAATATAAACTAAAAAAAATTAATAAATATAGAATAAATACAAAAACATATTAGCATGTTTAGTTTTTCCCCAATTGGTAGACTCTCTTCGCCTACCGACCTGTAATTCAGTAGAGACATTCTACTGGAATTTTACAAAGTTTGTATTTCTTTGTTGTTAAATCACGTTTTTAAAGCAAAAGTGATTGGTCAATAACAAAGCTCTGATCTTGTATGATGACCTAGTCAGTCTCTCAATCGGTGAATTTAAAGTTACAAGGGTTAAAGAGTAATGGCAAAAATATTCATTCAAAAATGAAAACGAAAAATATTTTTAATATGTTATTATTTTATTTCAGTTTGTCTTTCCAGCTACTTTAACACTAGAATTACCAGAGCCAACAAAAAAACTTGTAAATCCAGCCCACCTTAAATCCCTTCGCACCTCTCCGTCAGCCTCTTTTGTCTTCTAAATGTGTCGATAAGCCCAAGCAGCCTGCTATACCATCCCACCACCACCTCAGAACAGGCAAGAAGTTCTCCTAGTTCCTGCCTTGATTGATTATCTGGGAGTGAGCTACCCAAAATTGTAAGGGGAAGTAATTTGTTGTGTGTTTTGTGTCTACCACAATCTTTGTAAACGCATCATTAAAACAGAAATGTTTCTCATGTTTTAGTAATAAATGACAAAATGTAGACGTGAACTGTATAATGTGTGAAGGCTGATGGCCAAATATCAAATAAACACTTTCACGAAAGGTGCAAGTATAATACGACAGCTTCCGTAGTGCAGTGGTTATAACTGCCGACTTATAATCCAGAGGTCGTGAGTTCGAAACCATCTCCTCCGCAGATTTACCATTTTGAGTAGTGAGCTACTCTTATTGTTAATATTATACAATAAAAATATACATTTGATTTGTGTCTGTAACAGCCGGTGTAAATTTATAGAACCAGTAAAAGTTAGCATTTTTTTTTTCACTTTTATTCTCTCAGTCATGATCACGATACAACATACACGTCCCAGATCTGATGCAGTTACTTTTTATCTAAAACTGGGAAGAACTGTAGATGTGAGTGGTGTTTTGAGACAATGGAACTGGAAATTCTCTGATCTGGAGGGATAAAAGCTGACATATAAATGATGGTGAACCTGCCTGCTTTGTATCTCACCGTCACTTGAAATTTTTTTTATTCAGTGTTATTGAGTGTTTCTGCTCACGCTGTATTAGTATGCACCTTATGGTCCATGATGTCAAAGCCGCACTGACAAAAAAACAGACATAGGTATATATGATATTTGGAATAACTCATTTTATGACATGTATAGTACATTTCGAAAAACATCGTGGCACTGATGCAACATTATTCATATTATTCATATTCATTTGCATGCCTTCTTGCGCTTGTAATCAGTGACCGTGTTTTTTTTTTTTCGATATTGCCCATGTAGTCTCTGCATTTTGATGCACGGTACTGTTTCTTTTGTACTCTAGAACATGCAGAGAAAAGAATAGTACAGAGAGGTCAATTCCGCGCTATATGCAATCATCAGATTCAAATGTTAATAGTTCCCACAGACCCAAGGACTGTTCTTTTTTACATTTACGACATGTGAACCTGTAGCAATGTACATGCTTCTCTCTGTGCTGTGGTTCCTATTACACTGAAGGGGCTGGGGAAACGGCAGTCTTGGAACAGAAGCTTGTCGATGTTGCATCCTCTTTTGCTTTATCCATCACCTTTTCTTGTAAGAAGCAACTACGAAGCTCCCCTGCAAGGTGAGCCATGAACACTCTTCTTTTCTCAGTGGCCCCTGTGCATGCCTTGTACAGTAAATGTGCGTTCATCGCCTCCAAGTCAAGCTTGTTATAGCACACAGCAACCAGCCACCTGCATGCTCCCTGCTGCACTGAATAAGCTCACGCATTCTGGTGCACGATGTCAACGCAGCACCGGGCAAAAAAGAAAGAATTCAAATATATGTCACATTTTGAAGAAATCATTCTATGACCTGAATAGTACCAATCAGAAAACATTGTCACACTAATGCAATATTATATGAAAACGAACAGTGTCAGATCGGGTGTGAATTTATACTGGCGCTGTTAAGAGTCAAATCAGAAGGGGGGTTACAGCGTGAATGTGACCATAAATTTACAGCTGATGTGACGCTGTGTGTAACAAGTCAAATGTATTTTTTTTTTCTATAATATTAATAATAAGAGTAGCTCACTACTCAAAATGGTAAATTTGCTGGGGAGCTGGTTTTGAACTCACAACCTCTGGATTATAAGTCAGCAGTTCTAACCACAGCACCACAGAAGCTTTCATATTGTATTTGCACCTTTCCTCAAACTGTTTATTTGATATTTAGCCATCAGCCTTCACAAATTATACAGTTTATGTCTACATTTTGTCATTTATTACTAAAATATTAAAAATGTTTCTGTTTTAATGATGTGTTTACATAGATTGTTGCAAACACAAAACACACATCAAATTATTTCCCCTTACAATTTTGGGTAGCTCACTCCCAGATAATCAATCGAGGCAGGAACTGAGAGAACTTCTTGCCCATTCTGTGGCAGTGAGGGGATGGTATAGTTGGTTGCTTACTGCTTGGGCTTATTGACACATTTAGAAGACAAAAGAGGCTGACGGAGAGGTGCAAAGGGATTTAAGGTGGGACAGAGTTACAAGTTTTTTCGTTGGATCTGGTAATTCTAGTGTTAATAGATTTCTTTAGTTTTAGTTTTTCATTTCGGCTTTGTTAATTATTTTAATTCAGTTTACGGAAATATTTTTTTAATAATAGTTTCAGTTTTGATTTTAGTTTTTGTTAACTATAATAATCTCTGGGGGGAGAACGGAACTCATCAAATCACAGCATCCAATTGCTGTGGATGACAAAGCTTATCTAATCACAGCATGCGCAAAGTAAAGTTGCGTCATTCACTGTTGAATTTTTTTGCCGCACAAATATTTTAACTTCCTCTGCTACTGCTACCTCCTCTTCCATCATGCCGGTTTATCACTAATAAAGTTATTTTTACGTTATTTCATTGACCAGGTGGATATTTCACGCCTAAATGAGGACTGGGGCAAATCATGCTTTGTAACTGAGGCAACTCAGTTCACAAAATTCCTGTTCGATGAGAAACAAAACCTCAGATAAAAGTTCAGACTGTTTTTTTTCAGCGTATCTAGTGTTTCTCAATTCCTGTTTACATTAATAATGCTTTAGGAGTTACAATATGCAACATTTAAATTATGGCATTTAGCTTCATCTTGTTTTGTCAGTAATGGTAATTTTCTTTAGAAAATCTAATGCTTCAGTATTTTCAGTTATACTGTTGTTTAAATAAATATATTTTCATTACAAAAGTTAAAGCTTTAAAAGCTATACACCTTATTTTAAATGACAAGAATACATTTCTTGCATTTTTGTAAGAGAAATCAAAAGGACAAAATACAGTTAAAAAAAAAAAATAAAAGGTTGTGTTTCATAATATAAAAATTATATTAAAAGTACCAAGTAAGTAAACCTCCATGTAGAGCATTTAAATCACCAGCATTTACAGTATAATTAGAAGGAAAGCCCATGCTTTGACATTTTGGATATATGTCATGAAAGTAATTGATGTATAATATATAATAATAAAGAGTAACATATTAAATAGATTCAGTTGCACACCTCAGTAATTAAGTGCATTTAATCTGTTTGTTAATTTTTGTAATAGTCTATACTGTTTTTTCCCTAAAAATCCCTAAATATACAAAAGGTTTTATATTTGATTTGACAATTAAAAAAAGGCACTTATATTTTCAAGTATGGTCTGGTACCTGTACTGATTATTTATTTACAAATAACATAGTTGTGCAGGTTCATCCACTGTGTTCCCATTTCTTGAAAGTCTGATGAATGGGGGAACTCTGATTGTCTAAAACAAATACCACTATAAAATTGCAAAAAACAAGGTTATATACAATTAGTTGAATTTTAAGTTAACTAGCCTTAGCAAATGCCTGACCTGTTGCGCAAATTGTCTTCATTAATTTGCCCTTTTTAATGGTAGCTCTAAGTGAACATATGCAAAATGCATTTATCCAAAGTTGTATCTGTGACACCAGATAATGCTGTTATTATTTTGACCAGTATTTTTGTTTTATCATTTTTTCTCACCTTTTTGTTACTACTCCTGTGCTTCTTTTTGTAAGAGTAGAAAAATAAAAGAGAATGTGTGTAGCGGGGCCACATAGTTAGTGTTAAATGTCAGTTCTGAGTGCGTCTCGTTTCATTGTCCCGTTTGCTGTTTGTATGTGTATCAGTTAATGCCGTCCCCGTAAAGGAGGACAGATGATGGAAGGAGACCACAGCCGCAAACCTGGAAAACACCTGTTCTTAATTAATCAATCACAGCCGTCACATAGACTATTTAAGCAATCAGGAAGGAGGGGAGAGGGAAGGAGAGAAGAAGGAAAAAGGAGACCATTTTGTTTCAACCACGTTTCAACTTGCTTGCTGTTTTTTCACATCGCGCCTTTTCACCAGTTTGCTTTTCATTCTGCCGGACTGTCTTTCAACCTCCATCTGCTGAGACCCCGGGGTCGATTCGCCATCCACCATGCGCCGAGGAATCACGGTGAGGTTGCTCCAAACGCCGGGAAAATCAAACAACGCATTTACCGCTAGTTCAGTCATCCGTGTTCAGAACAGTTTTATAACCGGACTCAAGTTCACAATCATTCAGTTTATCAGTCATTTTGTTATTCGTGTTGTGTGTTATATGTTACAGGGGCAAGGGGGAGTTTTTGTTGTATTTATATTTGGTGGTGTCTTGTTGTTGCTGGGGTGGAGGGATATTTATATTTATCTGTTTTCTATTTTTTGCATGTCTTGTTTCATTTAATACATTTAATCCACTTAATTTTACATCCTGTTTTTTGTGTACTTATATTTACACCGTCGATTGTGGGCAAAAGTTTAATTGGTTAGAAGTACGGCTTGATAGTTAGATTATTTCTCAGTAAATTATCTAGGCCACAGGTCTTGGAGGTGTAGCTGCCGGCTGGGTAAAGGGGTCGGCCGTTACAAGTGAATAGATCTGTTATGTTCATGGTAAAAGTAGCAGAAGTAGCCATTTCCTGTGGCTCCGCCCATGTAGTAGTGAAACAGGACAAACTTTAAAAATCAATAAACAAACAGGTATTGCTAGCTAAGTGGAGGCAAGGTACACTCCAAAATGCAGAAGTACAATGACTCGAATGGAGGCTGGCGCATAAGTGAGGAGGGCCCTGTCCAGCTCCCCACTCCTGATGCCACGCTCCCCCCTTCCCTCTGCCTGCAGCCTCTGTCTTGGTTTATTGTGAATATATTGCTCATGTAAGCAAACTATTATTCTTAATGAGATGAAGTCGCAAAATCAACTAAAATGTTCAAGCAAATTATAGAAAAAACCCAATCTAAATCTATTAAATAGTTGTCTTGTGAAAAGCAGACAGGCGGACGTTGAATTTTATATACAGTACAGGCCAAAAGTTTGGACACACCTCCTCATTCAATGTGTTTTCTTTATTTTCATGACCATTTACAGCACTCCATCACTCTCCTTCTTGGTCAAATAGCCCTTACACAGCCTGGAGGTGTGTTTGGGGTCATTGTCCTGTTGAAAAATAAATGATCGTCCAACTAACCCGACTTCTGCACAACACAACTGCTGGTCCCAACCCCATTGATAAAGCAAGAAATTCCACTAAATAACCCTGATAAGGCACACCTGTGAAGTGAAAACCATTTCAGGTGACTACCTGTTGAAGCTCATCGAGAGAATGCCAAGAGTGTGCAAAGCAGTAATCGGAGCAAAGGGTGGCTATTTTGAAGAAACTAGAATATAAAACATGTTTTCAGTTATTTCACCTTTTTTGTTAAGTACAAAACTCCACATGTGTTCATTCATAGATTTGATGCCTTCAGTCATGAAAATAAAGAAAACGCATTGAATGAGGAGGTGTGTCCAAACTTTTGGCCTGTACTGTGTATAAAGTGTATAATTAGACCAAGGGATAAAACCAGACCCTCCACCAGGGGCATCTGTAATAGAAATTTACTTCAAATTAAAACAAAAAATATATCGCCAGTTCAGAAAAAACCATGCAGTTTTAAATGCTGTTTATTGAACATTCGCTCTCTTGGCACTAAAGCTGTTTTGGTAAATGATATTATATTAAGTACAAAATCTGATCTGTGTCTTCTTACTGAAACCTGGCTTAGTAAATGTGACACTGTTCCCCTAGCAGAGGCGTCACCAGATGGATACTCGTTCCTTCATAAGTCTAGAGATTCTGGTCGAGGAGGAGGCCTTGGAATAATTCATTGTAATAAAATGCAAATCACTTCTAAAAATTTAGGCAACTTTACATCCTTCGAGGTATTCGTTTTAAATATTAAAACAGATTCCAACACAATTATAGTGCTAGTCTACAGACCACCAGGGCCATATTCATTGTTCATGACTGAATTTAGCAACCTTCTGTCTGATTTGGCTATAAATTATGATCACGTAGTTCTGATGGGGGATTTTAATGTACACATTGATGTGGAAACTGACACTTTTAGCAAATGTTTTACTTATTTGTTAAATTCAGTAGGATTTTGTCAGATTGTCAAAGGTCCAACTCATAATCATAACCACACATTAGATTTAATTATAACTTACAAAGTTGAAATTCAAAATTTAAATATTACTCCATTAAATGTAGTTATTTCTGATCCCTTCTTAATTACATTTGATTTAGTTCTGCCCATGCCAACGCACTCACAGATTAAAACAAAGACAGTGCGACATCTAGATTGTAATTCTGCTTCAAAATTTATAGACACCTTGAGTAAGTCGAGTGTAATTGTGGAAAACCAATTAGATCAGTTAACATCAAATGTAAACATGGAAAACAATTTAGATCAGCTAATATCACATTATAATGTGACCTTGAGAGATGCTCTGGACACAGTGGCTCCCCTTAAAACAAAAGTGATCAAAGCGCATAGAAACTCTCCCTGGTTTAATGAAAATACTCGAGCTCTTAAATTAGAGTGTCGAAAACTGGAGCGTAGATGGAGAACAACAAAGCTACATGTCTTTCAAATTGCATGGACAGAGAGTGTTAATAAATATAAAAAAGCCCTCTTTAAAGCTCGCTCAGAATACTATTCTACATTAATAGATAGCAATAATAAAAATCCTCGGGTACTGTTTAGAACAGTGGCTAAATTAACAAATGGCAATTCAGATCAACAGTGCAAAATACCAACAGATATTAGCAGTACAGACTTTATGAACTTCTTCAATGAGAAAATTAAAAATATAAGATCCCAGATCTCAGCATCACAGTACAAACCAAATACTAGCTTAGCAGACCCTGCTGCACATTGCATTCAGCACTTTAGTAATTTTAATCCTGTAACTGAGCAGGAAGTCTTAACTTTAATTACTAAAATGAAGCCCTCTACTTATTCCCTAGATCCAGTGCCAACAAAACTAGTAAAAAGTATAATGGATGTTCTTGCAGCACCTATTCTAACCATCATCAATAGTTCATTACTGCATGGCACAGTACCTGATGCACTAAAAGTGTCAGTCATTAAACCTTTACTTAAAAAGTCAGACCTAGACCCACACATACTAAATAATTATAGGCCTATTTCAAATTTACCATTTCTCTCTAAAATACTAGAAAAAGTAGTCGCCAGTCAGCTTCAGTCACACCTTATGCATTACAATTTATTTGAGAAATTCCAGTCTGGTTTTCACACTGGTCATAGTACAGAAACTGCACTAACACGGGTTGTAAATGACATTCTGATATCCTCTGAGGAAGGAAACTCCACTGTAATTATGTTATTAGACTTAAGTGCAGCATTTGACACAATTGACCATTCTATTTTACTGCACAGGCTAGAAAATGATGTTGGTCTTACAGGCCACGTGCTCGCTTGGTTCAGTTCTTATTTATCAAATCGATTCCAATATGTACAGAAATGTGCTGACAGTACTCCATCATTATACACAGAAGTTCAATATGGTGTCCCACAGGGCTCAGTACTGGGACCTTTACTGTTCTCACTTTACATGCTTCCACTGGGATCTCTCATTAGGAAACATAATGTTAATTTTCACTCGTATGCAGATGACACCCAGTTATACCTTTCATTTAAATCAAATGAAGTTTCTCCGATGTTGTCTTTAATTAGTTGTGTTAGTGAATTAAAGGAATGGATGAATGAGAACTACTTGTCTTTAAATACAGATAAAACAGAGATGTTAATTGTTGGAGGGAATGACGCTGATCACAGCAATATTTTGTCGACATTTAACTCAGTTGGAATCCCAATTAATTTTACTGAATCAGCCCGCAATCTAGGAGTTATCTTTGATTCTAGCATGTCATTTAAAGCACATATTACAAAGTTGTCCAAAACATGTTTCTTCCATCTTAAAAATGTTAGGAAATTAAGGCGCTTTCTAAATAAACAGGATTGTGAGAAATTAATTCATGCATTTATCTCTAGTAGGATTGACTACTGTAATGCGGTGTTCACTGGCTGTTCAAACTGTTCTTTATACAGCCTCCAGTTAATCCAAAATGCGGCTGCAAGAATTATTACAAGAACAAGAAAATATGAACACATAACTCCAGTTCTTAAATCCTTACACTGGCTCCCGGTTAAGTTTAGGGCAGATTTCAAAATCCTCCTTTTAACATATAAAGCATTAAATGGCCAAGGTCCGGCTTACTTGTCTGAACTTATCATGACTTACAAACCTGAGCGCACATTAAGATCTCAAGATGCCGGTCTGCTTATGATTCCAAGGATTAATAAAATAACAGTGGGAGGTCGAGCTTTTAGTTACAGGGCCCCTAAACTGTGGAATGGTCTTCCTGCTTCTATAAGAGATGCCCCTTCGGTCCCAGCCTTTAAATCCCGGCTGAAGACTTACTACTTCAGTTTAGCATATCCTGACTAGAGCTGCTGATTAACTGTACATACTGCATCTCTGTTGTTAGTCATTAGCACTAAAACATAAGTAACATGATAATTATAATTGAATACTAACCCTCACCTATTCTGTTTCTGTTCTCGGTACTCAAATGTGGCCCGCCTGCCAAGTTGTTTGCCTGCCTATGGTAAAGTCATCCCTGGTGGAGGATCACAGGAATCATGGGAAAGAGGGGCCCTTTCATCGGATTGGCTGGCCGAGCAACGTTTCAGCCGTGGAATGGCCAAATGGGGAGGCAGCTTGACGGATGAGGTCTCCAGCACTCTAAAAATATCAAAATCTTATTATATGATATCATCTACTGTTAAATTCTGCTCTGTACTTCTAAAATTTTTATTATTATGCTGTATTAAGGATTTGTTCTGTTCTGTGTATTGTATTGTATTGACCCCCTTCTTTTGACACCCACTGCACGCCCAACCTACCTGGAAAGGGGTCTCTCTTTGAACTGCCTTTCCCGAGGTTTCTTCCATTTTTCCCTACAAGGTTTTTTTGGGAGTTTTTCCTTGTCTTCTTAGAAAGTCAAGGCTGGGGGGCTGTCAAGAGGCAGGGCCTGTTAAAGCCCATTGTGGCACTTCCTGTGTGATTTTGGGCTATACAAAAATAAACTGTATTGTATTGTATTGTACTGTATATATAGATTATATTATGCCGACCTATGTTGTGGATTATTTAGGCTATAGTTCAAAAAACAGTACAAAGACAAAGTGCTGTGGAAGAAAGATGCAAACAGCAATCCTTATAAAAGGCAAAGAAGACAATCTTGTGTTGCAAATTTAGTGAGTTTTCTGTGTACACTACTGGTCAAAAATTACTGACCTCTTCGCTTCAGCTGACTGTGGCCTTTGGCATGAAATTAAGTGGCTGCCTTTAGTGGAGGATATCAGGTATCTTGAGTTCTTGTTCACAAGTGAATGACAAAGGGAACGTGAAATCAACAAGCAGATTAGAATGACAGTAGCTGTTCTGCAGGTGCTGTACCAGTTTGTGGTGGTGAAACATAAGCAAAGTCTAAAAACAAAACTCTGTGTATACTGGTCAATCTGGAGCTGTGGGGTAATGGCCAAACGAAGGAGACTGCAAGTGCAAGGGACAGTAATAAGGTGTCTTTGCCGGGTGACTGGGCTGACCTTCTGTGTTAGAGTGAAAAGTGCAGTTTATGAACACTTACAACAAAAGGTGAGATGTAAAATAACATAATCAACCCTCCTTCAACCAAGTCACTATTATAGTGGGCTGGAGTCTATCCCAGCAACATCAAGTGGAAGAGAGGAGCCAAATTTGGACAGGGTGGTACTATGTCATACCTCCCACTCACTTAAACAGTGACATTAAAGTATCTCCAATTAATTTATCTTTCATTTTTGTGGATTAAAGTCCACATAGGCCAGGCATGGCATTTGATCCTGGACACCCTCAGCCCATGAGGCAGTAGCACCCCAACCACTGTATGAGCATGTTGCCCAGATGGAAAAATGTTTATGGATAAAAAGTAAAAATGGACCAGTCAACTGCCACTCCTTATTCAGAAAAATATCCCAGTTGCCCTGCAGGAGAGACTTTCCAAGACTAAGGTCATAAAGCTTATGGAGCCATTTCTGGAACAAAGGCAGAACCGTAACAACAGTATGATAGGAGCTTCCACCTGCAGCTAATGTCATTCTTGTACTGAAGTAGCATTACACATGTAATTTGTGAGCATGCCTATGTCGATCAAACACCAAAAGCTTTGCAGTCAACTTTGACTTTATGCTGTAGGAAGATAAGTAAATAAATATTGATAAACAACATTCGATGTGGCTTTTATATAAGTATCATATAAATGTTTTTCATATAAAGACCATAACAAAACATAATCACAAATGGAACTTTGCATGATACCTTGGTGAGCTCTTGTAAGCCCTGCTGTTTTGTTGAAGGACATGCATGTGGCAAATTGACTGGCAGGATGATGTCCAACCTGTTGTTTCACCTTTAAGCTTGGTGCAGCTGTGTTGCTCCTATGTGTGAATGGACGTTTCTTGCTTCTGTTCTCTTTCTCTGATGTGGAACCCACATTCTCATCTGAGTTCACTTCTGTTACACCACGTCTTAATTTGAAAACGTAGTGTCAGTTCGGGAGGAGCATGAACATGACTCAGAGAAAAAAACTGAATTTAAAAAAAAAAGCTAACCTTTACAAGTACAGTGGAACCTCGGGTCACGACCGTAATTGGTTCCAAAACTCTGGTCGTAAACCAATTTGGTCGTGACCCGAAGTAATTTCCCCTCATATGATTGTATGTAAATACAATTAATCCGTTCCAGACTGTACTAACTGTATGTAAATATATTTTTAAAGATTTGTAAGCACAAAAACAGTTAATTATACTATAGAATGTGCAGTGTAATAGTAAACTAAATGTAAAAACATTGAATAACACTGAGAAAACCTTGAACAGAGAAGTAACATTGCAAGAATTCACGCTATAGCCTTACGAACCGCTTGCAGTAAACACTTTTTTTTTAATGAGTTTAAGCACAGGGAAATAAATTAACATTTTAAAAATCTGTAATTTAATAAACAACCAAGAAAAGTAACATTGCAACAATTTATGCTACGAACCGCTCGCTGTAAACACATTTTTTAATGAGTTTTAAGCACAAGGAAAAAAATGAACATTCAAAAAATCCATAATTTAATAAACAACCAAGAAAAGTAACATTGCAACAATTCACACTACGACCCGAAAAATTAACATTTGAAAAATCTATAATATAAAAACTAACCATAAACTAACCTTGCATGAGTCGAGTTCTGGCATGAAAAGTGAGGAGGAACTGGGTGGAGAGGAGATTAGTTTTGAGGTAAAGTCTGTGACGATGCGGGTTCGCTGCATGCTCCCATCTCGCTTCTGGGAGCCCTTAAACCCATCACCATCGGTAATGTTACCGATGAGCACGACAGTGAGGCACTACAATGGAGCAATCGGATGGTGCAAAAAGTGGCAAGTGCTTTTATTAAAATCAACAAAACAACAATCAAATGTCCAAATTAAATAAGTGCAGTGCTTTCAGAATCCTTCAATAAAGAGCTGATCCCATAAAAACAGAAGTGAAGTGGAGGTTAAAATCCAATAGAAAAATGTCTTCATTTAATACAACAATGTCAAAACAATGCTCAAAGCAGTCTCTTTAAAAACAAGCCCGGTGCATTTTTTAACTGCCTTACGTGGCCAGCCATCCTTCCTCTGGTTAAATAAAGTGCAGTGCTTTCAGAATCCTTCAATAAATAACTACTCCGATAAAAACAGAAATGAAATGAAGATTAAAGTCCAATAGAAAAAAGTCTTCATTTAATACAACAAGCTCAAAACAATGCTCAAAGCAGTCTCTTTAAAAATAAGTCCGGTGTATTCTTTAACTACCTTATGTGGCCAGCTGTCCTTCCTCTGCTGAAATAAAGTGCAGTGCTTTCAGAATCCTTCAATAAATAACTAATCCCATAAAAACAGAAGTGAAGTGCTTGGGCTCACTGCCCAGCTGCCTGCCTGCAAGCGCTCGCTCGCTCACACTGGTTCTTTCCACACTGCTTCTTGCTTACTTCCTCACTCCGCAACCTCTGTCTTTCTTTTCTTTTTCCTCCCTTTAGCCGCCTTGCTCTGTAGCAATCAACCACCACGCCTCCTCGCTAAGCTGCAAGCGCAGCGATTATTTATTTAAAACTGACCACTTGACGTGAGCTGTGGACCCGCTATACAACAAAGTCCCTCTGTGTGATGCACGTCTGACCAAGAACAATGTACTGTACAGGAAGAGACTGAACACGTGCGTAAATCATCGGCGCATACGAACTGGAAGGGAAACTGGCTTGTTCATCACTCAAGTGTGTGGTCGTGAACAGGTGTAAAAGTTTGGCGAACTTTTTGGTCGTAACCCGATTTGTACATGGTCCAAGACATTCATGACCCGAGGTTCCACTGTACCATAAATTTACACAGGCTGTTACAGACTCAAATTAAATGTATATTTTCATTATATAATAGTAAAAATAAGAGGAGCTCACTACTCAAAACAGTAATTCCTGGAAGCGCCCAGAATTGAACCAGCAACCTCTTGATTATAAGTTAGCAGTTCTTACCGCTGCACCACTTAAGTGGTCATGTCAGCATCATACCCTAACACGATTTATTTTACTTTGGTTATATTCTTGCATAAAAGCATACATTTTTAGTTATACATGTGCCTTTTGTGAAAGTGTTTATTTGATATTTGAATTTTGTCATTAGTGGTATAACATGCAAAAGTTTCTGTTTTAGGTCTGTGTTCAACATTTCTTGCCTTGCATTATTCTGTCATCCTACATTTACATAGATTATTGTAGACACAGAACACACATATTGTTATTTGGAACACAGACATTTCATATTTGCCCTATACAACTCCAGGGACCTCACACCCAGATAAACAGACTTCAGCTTGGAGACCTTTTTGCCCAAGTTGAGCTGTGGCGGTAGGGGGATGAGATAGTAGGCTGCTTGCTGCTTGTGCTGATTGACACATTTGCAAAACAAAAGACGCTAATGGAGAGGTGCGAAGGAATTTAAGGTGCCCCAGGCTTACAAGTTTTTTGTGGGCTTCAGGGATTCTAGTGTTACAGTACGATCTCAAACAGTTCAGGTGAGGTATAGATACCGTCCATTGTCATTCATTAACCTTGTTCAAGCAAAGGATCCACAAGTGACAGCACTGATGATGTAGTGACATTGCTTTGGCTGTACTTGCCATTCCACAGGTGGTCTTTTTACTGATGCAAAGTATCGTGTTCCAGATATACCCAGAGCTTGCTATGCACAGCACATAAAAAACCTGATACAAAATAATGAATGTCTGAATGTAATATACTATATTTACAACAGGCGAACAGTCCTTTAAAGGACAGCAAGTTACCTGAAATGGCCATGTGAAGAGCAAAGAATGCATCTATTGAGTTGCTTGGCACCAGCACCACATTTGTGTCAGAAGCAGGAAGAGAAAACCTACAGTCTGACTTAGCAGAGCGCCAAGTGCCATTTGGAGACTTAAAATTGACCTGCTTGGGTCTTTGGAGGATTTGCTGAAGAGTCTCAAACTCAAATCTGTAACATGAAGTACAGATTGCTAGAGCAGTACGGGTTTTGGGGGAGACGGTTGCGAGACTGCTATATCTGCAGCTCCACCACCACTTCTCCACCTGCTAAGGTCCATTAGCCTGGGTGCACGAACACCGGCGGTTGCTTCGGGCTCATGGTGCTGTGGAAAAGTGTGGCAGATTGAGTTGCCACTGAGTCAAAATCAGCTGTGAGAATCAGGGCCAGTGGTAAAAATGCACAGGCAAAGGATAAGGAAGATTATAGAGGCATTGTGAGGCAGCAGGGGAGGGAGAGTGTCAAAGCTGAGATCCAAGGTTAGAACCCGGTTTGCAGCTCCAGTTCAGTGAAGGAAAACAGTCAAGAGACTGGTATATCTGCCTCTCCACACATTTGCCTGCTTGCTTACAACTGACCAGCGCTGAAAGCCCCAATAGCACAGCATGGCAGCACAGCACTCTATATTCCAGCTTTCAGCACAGTGCTCACGAAACCCTGCTGATGTGCCCTTGTCATCAGCTGCATGAATGAAGTGAGGGAGAAGACCATGCTGCTGTTTCATTGAGTTTGAGCAACGTTGCAAGGAGGTGGAAATGGTAATTTGGTAACTGTGTTCTGAAAAATGGTTATGTTTTCTTATAAGGATTGATTAATAATGGAGTATAACTATGCATGCATTTGAATGGGTAAAGGAAAGGTTATGACTCCACATAAAAAAAATGTTATTTTTCTGGGATTAGCACTGTGAGAGCTTTGGCAGTGCAAATATAAACTGCTCAAAAAATTAAAGGAACACTTTTTAATCAGAGCATCAAGTCAATGAAACTTCTGGGATATTGTTCTGGTCAGTTAAGTAGCAGAGGAGGTTGTTAATCAGTTTCATCTGCTTTGGTGTTAATGAAATTAACAACAGGTGCACTAGAGGGGCAACAGTGAGACAACACCCAAAACAGGAATGGTTTAACAGGTGGAGGCCACTGACATTTTTCCCTCCTCATCTTTTCGGGCTGTTTTTTTTTTTTACTAGTTTTGCATTTGGCTACAGTCAGTGTCACTACTGGTAGCATGAGGCAATACCTGGACCCTACAGAGGTTGCACAGGTAGTCCAACTTCTCCAGGATGGCACATCAATATGTGCCATTGACAGAAGGTTTGCTGTGTCTCCCAGCACAGTCTCAAAGGCATTGAGGAGATTCCAGGAGACAGGCAGTTACTCTAGGAGAGCTGGACAAGGCCGTAGAAGGTCCTTAACCCATCAGCAGGACCGGTATCTGCTCCTTTGGGCAAGGAGGAACAGGATGAGCACTGCCAGAGCCCTACAAAATGACCTCCAGCAGGACACTTGTGTGAATGTCTTTGACCAAACAATCAGAAACAGACTTCATGATGGTGGCCTGTGGGCCCTGTGCTTACTGCCTGGCACCGTGGAGCTCGATTGGCATTTGCCATAGAATACCAGAACTGGCAGGTCCACCACTGGCACCCTGTGCTTTTCACAGATGAGAGCAGGTTCACCCTGAGCACATGTCACAGACATGAAAGGGTCTGGAGAAGCCGTTATGTTGCCTGTAACATCATTCAGCATGACCAGTTTGGTGGTGGGTCAGCGATGGTCTGGGGAGGCATATCATGGAGGGACACATATACCTCTACAGGCTAGGCAACGGCACCTTGACTGCCATTGTGTATCTGGATGAAATCGTTGGACCTATTGTCAGAACCTAAGCTGGTGCAGTGGGTTCTGGGTTCCTCCTGGTGTACGACAACATTTGGCCTCATGTGGTGAGAGTTTGCAGGCAGTTCCTGGAGGATGAAGAAATTAATGCTATTGACTGGCCCCCACACTCACCTGACCTAAATCCAATGGGACACCTCTGGGACATTATGTTTCGGTCCATCTGATGCTGCCAGGTTGCACCTCAGACTGTACAGGAGCTCAGTTGTGCCCTGGTCCAGACCTGGGAGGAGATCCCCAAGGACATCATCCATCATCTCATTAGGAGCATGTCAGGCATGCGTACAAGCACGTAGGGGCCATACAATCTACTAAGTACGATTCTGAGTTGCTGTAATGAAATTTTGGCAAAATGGACTAGCCTGCCGCATCATTTTTTCACTTTGATTTTTAGGGTGTCTTCAGCCCTTCAGAGAATTCAGCCCTCTGTAGGTTGATAATTTTCATTTCCACCAAACAATGTGGCATCCTTTCATTCCTAACACATTACTCAGTCCATATCAGTATAGATATCTAGCATGATTTTTTTCCCTTTGAGATCTGATGTGTTTTCAAAGTGTTTCTATAATTTTTTTGAGAATTATATATGGCTCCGTTTTACTTTTGTTTTTACACTTTTACTTTAAATCCAATATTATTGCTTCACCTTTGGTGCAATTTACTATTATAATTTGTTATTGAGATTTTCATTGGTTTGGCATGTATGCTGTTTTGCAGTACAGTGTCATTGGTTCAGAAGAATAAATGTTCAGACATTCAAGGCTGTGTGATAGATGGCCGGCAGCTTAATCCGACTGGGACGTCCCTGAACTGGAAGAGTGGAGGAAGGTAGCCTTTCCAGGACACTGCCTCCCCCGGGATGCTAGATGGCAGCTCTCCTGGACGGTAGCTGTGCCCTGGATTCCCTCAGGGCATCCTGGGACATGGAGTCCATTTTCTCAGCCCTGTTGGGTGCCGCCAGGGGGAGCTCATAAAGGACCTGGGGACTCCTACTTTTCTTACAACCCGGAAGTACTTCGGAGTCAGGAGGACGGAAGCCCACAGTACTTCTGGGCTGCTTGAGAACTGATGATTTGTCGTTTGACCTGGAAGAAGAGTAGGAGCACTTCTGGGTTAAGGAATATATAAAGGACTGATCGAGATCCAGCAAGTGAGCCAGAGTTGGGAGGGTGTTTGACGGAGCTGCTGGGAACGGAGGATTGTATTATTGTGATTATTGATTATTGGATTATTGTTAATTGTGGTGATTGTGGTGCTTTGTGCACTTTATTTAAGAAAAGAATGCTTGGTGCTTTTAAACGTGTGTCCTGAACATCTGTCTGTTGCGTTTCATGGGGGCAACAGTGCCCTCTAGCATCCACAGTCATAGAAGAAAGTATTGACACTAACAGTTATTTATTTATTTATTGCATTTATCTGCTTCCTCCACTAGTTTTTTCATGCAAAATGCAGTCGTTCTTATTGTTGAGTATGTCTCTTGGTATTTCTCTTGGAAAGCGTCCACTCCACATTGCTGAGTCATTCAAATGGCACAGTATACTCTCAGGTCTTAAAGTTATTTTTTTAATGATAAATCACTTTATGAATGTTCAATTGATTTGCCTTCTCTGCTGCAGTATAGATAAAACATTCACCATAGATCAGCTGATCCCCTGATAAATCACCTTAAACCATTTCCACAGCTGCTTTGTACTTTATTGTAAAGAAATCTCTTTACTTCCAGAAAACCTCCTGATATGCAATAAAATGAAGTTTCCACTGAGAATTAGCATTACCTTCTAGTCAAATTGACATAGTCTTCACACAATCGTGCCACAAACAAATAGAAAACTGCAATGTTGAAATTTGTGCATAATGTTGTGCAATAATATTTTAAATGTAATAACCATTTTTATTGAGAAATACAATGACCCTACCATTGTAATAATGTATATGGTGATTTCAGCTGTGTGACTTTGGAAGTAACATTGGCAGATTTCAATCACTTTGTGTCTTGTTCGGTTCGAGGAAATAACAAGCTGGACCTGCTTGATACAAATGTTAAAAATGCCTTTAAGTGTAAAATACTGACATCTTTGGGCAGATGGGAACACAACCTGATTCATCTTCCCAGCTACAAGCCTGTTATTAGATGGCAACCTTTTACCACCAGGACAATGAGGAAGTGGAACCTGAAGGCTGAAATTACCCTTAATAACTGCTTCGAAATGACGTGTCAGTAAAATGGAAATAATATTGAGGGACTTGGCTACTGCATCACAGACCATTACTCTGATCACCTCTAAATACAAATAAAACACCAAGTTTTGTCACTTGCAGAAGTTCTCAGATGTATCTGCATTTGCGGGGTGTATTGATAAGGGGAAGAGATACATTATAGGAGTCATGTGAAGATCTTTGTTTCTTGGTGCAGAAAGAATTGTCTGCAAGTAAAGATCAGCAAAATCAAGGAACTGTTACCTTTTACCACACTAAAGAGCCTAAATGTTTAGTCAATATACAGAGAGTGGATGTAGAGGTGGTACACTCCGAGAAGTACTTGGGGGTTCACATCAATGACATGTCAGACTAGTTTCAGAACACAGAGGAACTATATAAGAAAAGGTGGAGCAGGCTGTATTTTCTTAGGTGCCTGCATTCATTAATGGTTCAAAACTATGCATTTGCATTTACATCCTTTTTTTGTCCGTAACAGTATATATGAGGTGTGATCAAAAAATACGGTGAATATTTAAATAAAAAAAATAATTATTACAGTAAAAGACACATTGCCATTAATCCCCCTCAGAGTACTCCCCCTCACTTCAAACACATTTATCCCATTGTTCTTGCCACTTTCTGAAGCAGTTATGGAAGTCCTCTTTCATGAGTGTCTTTAGTTGCGCTGTTGTGGATGCCTCAATGCTCTGCGTGTCACTCAAGATCCAACATCAAGTTGATGATGATTGTGTTTTTTGACTTTGATGGAATAGCGCAAGCTGAGTTTGTACCCAGGAACACTATGGTGTACTTTGAATATTATAAGGGTTTATTAGGGCATTTAAGAAACAATGTGCATAGAAAATGACCTGAGAAATGAGAAAATGATTTAATGCTCCATCATGACTATGTTCCGTGTCACACATCGCTTCTGGTACGGAAATTTCTGTCAGATAAAAATATTACAGTGTGTCCTCATTCACTTTATTTCACTGGATCTGGCACCATGTGACATCTGGCTCTTCCCCAAAGTCAAAATGACCATGAAAAGTAAACATTTTCAATCAATTCAGGATGTTGACGCAGCCATGACAGCGCAACTAAAGACACTCATGAAAGAGGACTTTCAGAACTACTTCAGAAAGTGGCAAGAACGATGGGATATGATTGTTTCAGCGATGGGAAGTATTTTAAGGGGGATATATGGCAATGTGTCTTTTACTGTAATGCTTTTTTTTATTTATACATTCACCGTATTTTTTGATCACATCTCCTATGATGCCTACAGGTATATATTTTGTAACAGTTACTAGCACAGTAATTACTGTATTTGTATCTGGGCAACAACTCATATTTTGCATTATGTTCTTAACATATCCTTGAGTTGCTATATCTCTTTGCTATACATAGTTACCAGGAAAGAATCTGTAAACAGTCACATTAAATCCTACTACTGTCATTCGCTCACAAAGTAATACTGCTTAACAGTTTGAATAGTAAAACCAAATCATTTCCATACAGCACAGCTAACCCTACCTGTTCTAAACTCTGTTTCTTCCGATCCTTGCTCCTTTTTTTCCCTCATGCTTAACACCACTATGCACTTTGGGTGGAGCTGATGTGGATATACTTTGCAAATCTGCAGGGCTCTTTCTGGCTTTATTTAATGTTCAGAAGAACTTGTTGTGGCCTGGAAGGGGGCGCACCAGCCTCTCAAACCTGACACATACAGACACCAAGCACAGCCTTCAGCAGACCACATATTTATTTACACTGTCCTCCCAATAAGCACAGTACAATGCAAAAGATAGAGTACTTTCTTCTCTCTCTCTCTCTCTCTCTCTCTCTCTCTCTCTCTCTCTCTCTACATCTGGCAAGCTCTGTCTCTTTCCCTCCCAATTCTAGCTCCTTTTAAGCTGCTCCTGGGACTACTCCAGGTGACTCACTAATGAAGTCTGGAATCACTCCCAGGTGTGGTGAAAGCCCAATGTTGGGCTCTGCAGCTTCCACAGCTCCCCCTGGCGGAATACACATAACCCAACAGGGCTGCAGTGAACTCCAACTCCTAACGTGCCCTGCAGGAATCTGTGGTACCGCAGCAACCCCAGGGGTCTGCCCTTTATCACCCAGGGGCAGATAATGCCATTACCATGATTTCTCCCACAGTCCTTCCTCAATATTGGCGTACTGCCTGGGTAGGGTCCCTGGTCACCTGTGACATTTAAAAAAAAATAAATAAAAGTACTGAACATTGGCTTTATGTATTTTCTCATAAATATCAAATCACATTGAAAATGTGATATATTGACCAGATCTATTTGGAGAAATCTTCTTTATCATTTTCTCTAGTGTATTTAAAACCAGGGTTTTGGAACCTGCTTGAAGTATAATTTCAGCTGCACCATGTTACCCAGGCTTTCAAAATGTATTTACTGCTTTCTTTGAAGTACAGGTCACCCCAGAGTTTTGGGGATCTGCTTTGTGCTGCTCTGGAGTTTCACATATCACACCAGGGTTTGTTTTTTTTTTAATATTGCGCATTTCATCATGTGTGGTAGTTAATTTTAAAAGGTAAATCTACAAAAATGGAAATTGGACAATTTTTATTGCAGTAAACAAGAGCTTTAGTAATATGAAGAAAGAATCTCACTCATTATAAAGCATACTCTGTTCTCATGAATATTTTCCTTGCATTTTATCATTATTATTGCTACTCTTGTTATTATTTAATAATAGATATGTATCTAAAGTCAATATTCATCTCATTCACCATTTGACGGAAGGCTTCAGTAGCTTTTGAAGCTGACAAGTAACAATACGTGAATTGCCACTTTGGGGATGAATTTTAAAATTGTTGAGATTGTGCTTACTTTGGGCACTATGAATGGATAGGGAAAGGGGAGATGTTTTTGTTAGTGATTGATTGTACTTATGTAACTAGAAGAAGGGCTAAATGAGAACCATTCAGTTTTTATTTTTCATTATTTTTATTTATTCTGCTGAGCTTGGGATAAGCCAAGTTTTTTTTTTGGTTTGCTGTTCACCTTTCTAGATTTTGAAAAGAAGTGTGCACAAGTGAATGGATATTCCTGGCAAGGACAGATACAGTTAGTACAGATCTGGATATCCAGCTGCTCTTTGGCTACATTCATATTACCCAGCTGAAATAACTCAAATCCAATTTATTTCCTTAATATGATATAAATCTGATGTTTTCAGGGCTGTGTTGACACAGAAACCCCTTCTTTTTAAATCATATTTGAGTCACTTTCATATATGGTTGTAGTCCACATGTGTATAAGATTTGTGGCCATGTGACATAAAGGCTGATTGTAATTCATGTGTTTTTTTTTGGCTATACACATGTGTTGAGAGCTTCCCGCTCTGGCAGCACAGCAAAAAAACAATGAAGGAGAGCTACTGGCATGACAACAGTCACAGTCCCACCACTGCTAGCTCCTTTCTTGTACCCACACATATCTTGGTGTAGAAGTGCCAGCAAAAGCTAGCTGTCTGGTTTCTTTTCACCTCCTCGCCCTAGTTATGTAGAGCTGACAAACTGTTTGCCATCCCACCAGAGTATGTACAGTATGTATATATGTAATGCATACACTAGCTACTAACAATTTAATTTTGTCGGTTTTAAATACCATGAGTTGACTCATAAGTATGAAGTTTATTGCTTTTGGTGATACAGATGGCTCATGCACAAACATATCAATGTTTGCATGTATATTGTTTTGGAGGTGTTCACGATACAGGTAACTTGTATTTATAAATGTAAACTGTCAAGATAGGCAAACTGGATCTGAGCAAAACTCAGAATTGAACAGTGAGGCCTGTAATTTGAATGTAGCCTTAGTTGCAAGTCCTCAAATTGCTCTTCATGTCGACTTCTATTTGAATCGGTGAGGTATCTTTTCATTTCTCAGTGAGATTTGTAGTGGTTCACTAACACAAAGTCCAAACACTGCCACAAGTCATCTGTAGAAGATGCTGCTGATGGTGGTGATGATGATGATGATGGGCTGAGATGATAATGTAAGTTGCCTGTCAGCCTCTTGGTCTGGTTGAGATTACCAAAGCATAGTATTGATTTTTGTGTCCAGCAGAATTATTAAGGCCAACACTGAGATGGGTTCAGAGTGAGCTGATAGAGTGGAATTGTAATCTACATCTATAAAGGCATGACACATAGACCTCAAGTGGCAAAGCATAGCAGATGCAAAATCACAAATTTCAAAGCTGCTTTTTACAAATTATTCAGTGCACTTTGGGTGAGATGTCTAATTGGAAAATATTACTTACCACAGAATGGGTTTTTTGTATAATCCTTCCATATTATTAAAATTATTGGTCAATTTAGATTATAAATAAGTGCTACATAATCCTTCTCTTCCCTCACTCTTTGCAGACTGTCCCCTGGGGACTCTTAATATGTGAACTTGAGTCTGCACTTTCCACACTGTATGAAATGCAACTTTAGTCAGTCAAGCTGGGCTTCTGACTACATCTTTTCTTAGTAGTAGGCCTATTCTATTTAAACTTCACAAAATATAACCCACATATTACCCATGAAATATTTAATTATTTTATGTAATAACAAATTCCTATGTTCATCTACAGATTGAATCACCTTTTTCAGATGTGTATGCCTATTTTGTGGCAAAGAGGAGAGTGAAGGCTTCAATCATTTTCTGTCTACTTGGTTTTAATCAAGTTAGATGAAAAGAAATAAACAGATTAATTTTGAAATTATTATTATTATTGTTGCACATATAACATTGGGGACTCTGGAAGTCCCAAACAACAGGGAAGAAAAGGCAGTCTCAAGAAAACCTCAGAGTTAATAATTTTAATAACAGCAGTGATAATAAAAAAGGCAACATTAATAAAAAGAGTCTAGGCATTAGGATTGGCATTAAGGTTTTTCATATTATTAATGTTCTCGTTTTCTGCAGATTGCACTCTGCCAATTAACATCAGTTCTTATACTTTCAATAGTTTTATTTTTTTAATTTAAGGACTTGCAAGAGACATTGCATCACAGCCACAACAACAATCAGGGTTTGTCAATAGATTTCAGGGTCTGTTTCACAGAGTGTCACTGAATTCTATTGTCACAGTGTGTCAATTTACTTCAAATGACCAGGGGCCTCATGTATAAACGGTGTGTATGCACAGAAATGTTGCGTAAGAACGTTTCCACGTTCAAATCACGATGTATAAAACCTAAACTTGGCATAAAGCCACGCACATTTCCACAGTAGCTCATACTCTGTCATACACAAGTTCTGCGCTTGGTTTTGCAGACTGGCGGCACCCAGCGTCAAAGCAGTGCTACTGTTCCTGTGTGGTTTCCCTTTCTTTTTCAGATCCACATCCCTGACGCGGCTTTATAAATACACTGAAATTAACCGCATATTGTTTATTAGTTTAATGCATCTGATTGTAATTAACATGTAACAATATAATGGTCCACAGAATAGTCAAACTATTCAAAATATAATAGCTGCTTTAACGTTGTTACTCTCACCGTACCTATTTCTTTTTCTTTTAGTTGCTCCCATTAGGATTTGCCACATCGGATCATATTTTTCCATATTGCTCTCACTGCACCACTCGGAGTATTTATATCACTGTATCTGAGTGTGAATCACAGCTGTACAGCAGCTGATCGGAAAGAGAATTATCAGCATACAGCATCAAGCACGCACTGCTTTAGCCACTCGCAATTTGAACTGGTCTCATCTGACAAACGGTTCAGAGCCTTTCCTGTTCGGACCTCGTGATTCACAAACAGTTTCATCCCAAGAACTATAAACGCACTCAATCAGTCCATCAAGTGCTCCTTGTAGAACTGTTTGTACTTGCAAGTTTACAGTGAGGTAATTGTACTTATGATACACATATAATATTGCACAACCTGAGCCACTTTATAAAGCGCGTATTTACATATGATGACAATATAATTTTTAAGATGAAATGCAGCAAAATATATTTATTATACAGATAAAACTTTACCTTTAACTACACGGTGCCGCAGCGCTAGCGAGGACCTTGAGCTTTGTTCACGGTTTGTTTCTGCCTTGCGCTGTATTTTTACTGTGGCTGGCGCGACACTGGAAGGATAGATGAATAGAACAATTAAACATCCATCCATCCATCCTCTTCTGCTTATCCGGGGTCGGGTCGCGGGGGTAGCAGCTTAAGCAGAGAGGCCCAGACTTCCCTCTCCCCGGCCACTTCTTCCGGGAGAATCCCAAGGCGTTCCCAGGCCAGCCGGGAGACATAGTCCCTCCAGCGTGTCCTAGGTCTTTCCCGGGGCCTCCTCCCGGTTGGACGTGCCCAGAACACCTCACCAGGGAGGCGTCCAGGAGGCATCCTGATCAGATGCCCGAGCCACCTCATCTGACTCCTCTTGATGCGGAGGAGCAGCGGTTCTACTCTGAGCCCCTCCCAGATGACTGAGCTTCTCACCCTATCTTTAAGGGAAAGCCCAGACACCCTGCGGAGGAAACTCATTTCAGCCGCTTGTATTCGCGATCTCGTTCTTTTGGTCACTACCCATAGCTCATGACCATAGGTGAGGGTAGGAACATAGATTGACTGGTAAATTGAGAGCTTTGCCTTACGGCTCAGCTCCTTTTTCACCACGACAGACCGATGCAGAGCCCGCATCACTGCGGATGCCGCACTGATCCGCCTGTCAATCTCACGGTCCATTCTTCCCTCACTCGTGAACAAGACCCCGAGATACTTGAACTCCTCCACTTGGGGCAGGATCTCTTCCCCAACCCTAAGAGAGGGCACTCCACTCTTTTCCGGCTGAAGACCATGGTCTCGGATTTGGAGGTGCTGATTCTCATCCCAGCCGCTTCACACTCAGCTGCGAACCGCTCCAGAGAGAGCTGAAGATCATGGCCTGATGAAGCAAACAGGACAACATCATCTGCAAAAAGCAGTGACCCAATCCTGAGTCCACCAAACCGGACCCCTTCAACACACTGGCTGCGCCTAGAAATTCTGTCCATAAAAGTTATGAATAGAATCGGTGACAAAGGGCAGCCCTGGCGGAGTCCAACTCTCACTGGAAACGGGCTCGACTTACTGCCGGCAATGTGGACCAATCTCTGACACCGGTTGTACAGGGACCGAACAGCCCTTATGAGGGGGTCCGGTATCCCATACTCCCAGAGCACCCCCCACAGGATTCCCCGAGGGACACTGTCGAACGCCTTTTCCAAGTCCACAAAACACATGTAGACTGGTTGGGCAAACTCCCATGCACCCTCCAGGATTCTGCTAAGAGTGTAGAGCTGGTCCACTGTTCCGCGACCAGGACGAAAACCACACTGTTCCTCCTGAATCCGAGGTTCGACTATCCGACGGACCCTCCTCTCCAGAACCCCCGAATATACTTTTCCAGGGAGGCTGAGGAGTGTGATTCCTCTGTAGTTGGAACACACCCTCCAGTCCCCCTTTTTAAAGAGGGGGACCACCACCCTGGTCTGTCAATCCAGTGGCACTGTCCCCAATGTCCATGAGATGTTGAAAAGACGTGTCAACCAAGACAGTCCTACAACATCCAGAGCCTTGAGGAACTCCGGGCGTATCTCATCCACCCCCGGGGCCCTGCCACCAAGGAGTTTTTTGACCACCTCGGTGACCTCAGTCCCAGAGATGGGAGAGCCCACCTCTGAGTCCCCAGGCTGTGCTTCCTCATTGGAAGGCATGTTAGTGGGATTGAGGAGGTCTTCGAAGTACTCCCCCCACCGACCCACAACGTCGCGAGTCGAGGTCAGCAGCGCACCATCCCCACCATATACGGTGTTGACACTGCACTGCTTCCCCCTCCTGAGACGCTGGACAGTGGACCACAATCTCCTCGAAGCCGTCCGAAAGTCGTTCTCCATGGCCTCTCCAAACTCCTCCCATGCCCGAGTTTTTGCCTCAGCAACAACCGAAGCCGCATTCCGCTTGGCCTGTCGGTACCTATCAGCTGCCTCCAGAGACCCACAGGACAAAAAGGTCCTATAGGACTCCTTCTTCAGCTTGACGGCATTCCTCACCACCGGTGTCCACCAACGGGTTCGGGGATTGCTGCCGCGACAAGCACCGACCACCTTACGGCCACAGCTCCGGTCAGCCGCCTCAACAATAGTGGCACGGAACATGGCCCATTTGGACTCAATGTTCCCCACCTCCCTCGGGACATGGTCGAAGTTCTGCGGAAGGTGGGAGTTGAAGCTACTTCTGACAGGGGACTCTGCCAGCCGTTCCCAGCAGACCCACACAACACGTTTGGGCCTACCAGGCCTGACCAGCATCTTCCCCCACCATCGAAGCCAACTCTCCACCAGGTGGTGATCAGTTGACAGCTCTGCCCCTCTCTTCACCCGAGTGTCCAAGACATATGGCCGCAAGTCCGACGACACGACCACAAAGTCGATCATCGAACTGAGGCCTAGGGTGTCCTGGTGCCAAGTGCATATATGAACACCCTTATGCTTGAACATGGTGTTCATTATGGTCAATCCGTGGCGAGCACAGAAGTCCAATAACAAAACACCGCTTGGGTTCAGATCGGGGGGACCATTCCTCCCAATCACACCCTTCCAGGTCTCACTGTCATTGCCCACGGGAGCATTAAAGTCTCCCAGCAGAACGAGGGAATCCCCAGAAGGTATGCCCTCTAGCACCCCCTCCAGAGACTCCAAAAAGGGTGGATACTGCAAACTGCTGTTCGGCGCATACGCACAAACAACAGTCGGAACCCTTCCCCCCACCCGAAGGCGGAGGAAGGCCACCCTCTCGTCCACTGGGGTAAACCCTAATGCACAGGCTCCAAGTCAGGGGGCAATAAGTATGCCCACACCTACTCGGCGCCTCTCACCGGGGGCAACTCCAGAGTGGTAGAGAGTCCAGCCCCTCTCAAGGAGATTGGTTCCAGAGTCCAAGCTGTGCGTCGAGGTGAGTCCGACTATATCTAGCCGGAACCTCTCGACCTCGCGCACTAGGTCAGGCTCCTTCCCCTTCAGAGAGGTGACATTCCACGTCCCAAGAGCCAGTTTCTGTAGCCGAGGATCAGACCGCCAAGGTCCCCACCTTCGGCCACCACCAAACTCACACTGCACCCAACCTCCTTGGCCCCTCCCATAGGCGGTGAGCCCATGGGAAGGAGGACCCACGTTACCTCTTCGGGCTGTGCCCGCCCGAGCCCCATGGATGCAGGCCCGGCCACCAGGCGCTCGCCATCGAGCCCCACCTCCAGGCTTTCTGAATAAATTCATAAAATGTTCAGCACATCATGGTTTTCAGTTAACAATTTAATAAACTGAGTAAAAACGTTCATCTGTATAGCTAAATCATTCCTAAAAATACATGCGCTATTTGTATTTTATACAAACTAGTGCCCTAGTTTCCTCACCTCACAAACTTTTTTCTGTGCCATTCCCTCTTCTCTACCCATTTTTGCTGTCAGCCATCTCAGTTTGATTGTTTTACAGTTTGCAAGAGGGCTGATTAGAGTATTTATTATATTCTTGTACCATAGAAAGGATAACTCTCCCTGATGCATCAAAGGCATTGTTTATATGCTATGTCTTAGATTGCATATTACCATAATAAATACCGCATAGAGGGTGGTATATCATTCACCACAGAATTTGTCCTTAGACAAACTCCCAAACATGTCCACATCCCACAGTTTAAGAAAATCTGACTTAAAGAATGGGGTCAAGGGTTATGCTAAATATCTTAAATAGGACCTCAGTTGTCTGTTTAGTTAGCATTAGACCTGCAGGATTAGGTGGCCCCTAAGAATAAGAAACACCAATGGGAAAAAAAAATTTAAAAAGGAATAAACATAAACATTTTGAAAACCATTACAAAACAATTGACTAAAAATAACTAAGTTACAAAACAATAATTAAACTTAGAAAAAACAATAAATTCATATAGAAACTGATGAAAAAACTGAAATAACACTAAAAATTAAATGAGAGACAAGGGAACAGAATGCCAATTTTTTTTTTAATATTAGTGTAAACGTTTACTAATTTTTTCTTCTGTTTTTTTCTTCACACTGAAATATTTCAAATGCATATTAAACAAGAGAAAGTCTAATGCATTTCAAAGTATTGAAAAGAGAATACAGAAATAACCATTTACAAATGCTTTGCAGATTGGTTGTGGAGGGCAATGGTGGGCGTATGATTTAGCATAATTACAAATAATGGATATTAGTATACTGTAGAAAAACGTTTTACATTTCAGACTAATATTTTAAAGTTTGCTTTTTAAAATAGCAGTGACTTTGAATAAAGAAAATGTGTTACAGATTTTTTCAACCTCTAAATGGACTAGAAAGGGGCATGTCTTGTTATATTATAGTTATAAATGTCATTTACAAAACTATTTAGACCATTTGCCAGGGAAGAAATAGATTTTGTCAATGAAAGCCATTTGGTTTAAGATGAAGTAACTATTGGTTGTGTTTCCTCATTTACAGTTTACTAGTTTCCACATTTACCATTTCATCCATCCATCTGTATTTCATTAGCTGCATATCCTGTTGAGAATCGTGGTACATTTCTATTTTAGAACTGTCATTTGTGTATTTGAAGAAAAACAGAGTGAAGAATAAAGGACAGAAGCTTGGGAGCATGTACAGCAAGCCTGAAGCCGCCAAGGATTAAGGAAAACAACCTTGGGCCTCATGCATAATGCCGTGCGTAGAACTCACACTATATAACATGACGTAAGCACAAAAGCGGAAATGTACTTACGCACAAAGAAATCCAGATTTATAAATTTGTGCGCATGCCAGCTTCCACTTTCTTCCGCTACATAAATCCCGGTCAGCGTGAAAATTAACGGACGTGCACGCGCCTGCTGCCCCAACCCAACTCCTCCCAGAATTACTCCTCTTTGAATATGCAAATCAATATAAATAGCCCTTAAGCTCAGTGTTCTGTGAAAAGGCAATGACAAAAGCAAAAGGTAAAACAGAATTTCAGCGAATACCAAGTGGAGTCAAGGAAAAACGTACTATTTGTTGGTTTAAACAGTGGTATAAATAGTAAAAGGAAGTTCATCGAGTGACATAGAGTGTCAGAGAAACTCGAAAGCTCAACTTCACAAAGTCGCACAGTGCCCAAAATAAAAAAGAAGTTGGCAGATATTAAAGTCACCATGAAAAGGCAAGTCGTAGCCCACCGTCTGAGTGTCATATGAAAGCTTATTAGGGTACAGAGAAAAAAAAGGCACAGTGGGAAAAAAACACGGAATTATTTTGTCATTAAAGCAGAGCATCATAAATCCCTTCATACCTCTACTATCAGCATCTTTTGTTTCTTAAATGCGTCGATCAGCACAAGCAGCACGCAGCCTGCTGTCCCATCCCCCGCCTTGACAGAGCTCAGCTCGCAGGCAAAAAGTTCTCCCAGCTCAAGCCAAGGCTCCTTATCTGTGTGTGATGTGACTGGAGTTGTACAAGGTAAATAATACAGTATATCGTTATTTGGAATACATGCATTTCATGTGCGTTCTGTGTCTACAAAGATCTGGGTAAGTGTAGGATGAAAGGAAATATGAGAAATGCAAGAAATGCTGAACATATACCTAAAGAAGAAACTTTTTCCATGTTATACTAATAATGATGTGAAGTGTATAATGTGTGAAGACCTTAGTTCAAATATCAAATAAACAGGTGCACTTTTATTCAAGAATATAACCAAAGAAAAACAAAGCATTTGATTTACATGTGGCTGTCAATGAGTTAAAAACTCAAGCTCAATTGTCACTCAACAGGGAGTTTACATGTATTCTTGAATGGTGCAGAGGTAAGAACTGCTTTCTTATAACCTGAAGGTCCCGGGTTCGAGACTGGGCACTCCGTGTTTTGAGTAGTGATCTACTATTATTATTATTTATAAAATATAATAAAAAATACATTTGATTTGAGTCTGTAACACCCAGTGTAAATTTTGGCTACTTGTAAAAGTTAGCACTTGTTGTTTTATTATTCAGTTTTATCTCTCAGGGATGTAGTGCTTGTTTTTTTTATTATTCAGTTTTATCTCTCAAGGATGTTCATGTTCATGGTGCAACGAACTTGCCTTTCCCTCTTTGATTTGATGGCATTTATCTCCATTCTTTTCACAAGAGCAGCGCTGTGGCTGATGCCTGCTCACAACTGTTTGTTGTAACAGAAATCAAAGATGCAATGTTCAGTGACTGCTATCAGGATGGACAAAAGCAGGACTGTAGCAACAGACAACTTCTTCACAGCGTTTTTGCTGGCTAATAGCTGTAATGCAATGCAACTCTGCTTGGCACCATAAGAAAAATGGGACTTCCACCTACAGCTAAAACCACTTCAGTATGTGAGCAATTTGCCACACTAGTGTTTAGATCTGATAGCCCATGTATTTTGCACCAATTCTATGAAGATAAATTCCTAGTACACATTAGTGTACATGGCTAATCAACTGAATTCTAATAATTGGTGACTCCATAGTGTGCAACTATAGATATTGTGTAAATCCAGTATTTAAAGTTAAGTGCCTTCCTGGGGCAAAGGTATCCAACATAGAGGCTGAATTGGATGTTCTGGCCAACAATGAAGTATCTATTGTACCTTATTGTTGCACTTCAGCATTAATTATATCTATTTCCAGCAATCTGAGGTATTAAAGAGGAACTTCATATCTTTATGCATCAAAGCAAAAAGAAAATGTTGGAATTTAATTGTTGTACTCCTCACTATGATTTATAGCATATTGTATTCCCTTTACTGCTGATTAGAAAATCTGTTGTGCAACTAAAATTACAGCCCATCCTAACTGGACGGGATCTTTTGTTTTATACTTAGATATATGGCAGCAGAACTATCTAACTGACTGATCAAAGCACCATCTAGTTAGCAGCATTGTGATCTTAAATGGCAGGCTACTGTTTATTCCACCTATTACTATCCTGTAGCTGCTATGCAGAATCTCTGTTGAGGAGCATTTTATAAATTTAGTCTTGAAGGAAAATCTAAATCACTTGATAACCAAAAAATAAAAAGTATAATTAGACTAAGACTTAAAACTGTACCCTCCAATTTAATGCAAAAGTTAAAACAACAGTTCAGGAACAGCTTTGTAATTTAAACATTTGCTATCTGGGAAATAAAGCTACTTTGGTAAATTATATTAATTACAGAATCTGATTGGTGTTTTCTTACTGAAAACTGGCTTAGAAAATCTGACACTATTCAATAAATCAAGAGATACTGGTCAAGGAGGTGGCCTTGGGGTAATGCTGTGTGATGAAATGCAAACCATTTTTAACACTAGAATTACCAGAACCTACGGAAAAACTCATAAATCCGGCCCACCTTAAATCTGTTCGCACCTCTCCGTCAGAGTCTTTTGTCCTGTAAATGTGCTGATTAAAACAAGCAGCAAGCAGCCTGCTATTCCATCTCCCCACCGTCACAGAACATTCACAAACTTCTCCTAGCTTATGCCTTGTTTGATTATCTAGGAGTGAACTGCTGGAGTTTTAGAGTGGAAATAATAGATCGTTATTTGGAACACATGCATTTCATGTGTGTTCCGTTTCTACAGTAATCTGTGTAAACTGTAAGCTGGGAGAAGTTTGTGAATGTTCTGCGACGGTGGGAGAATGAAATAGCAGAATATAGCAGAGTAACTAGCCGAAGCCCGCCATAGCAAATGGCGGTATAAGAATAGGAACGAAAAACAGTGAGCAAGGAATTCAGTATAACAAAGGCTTAGGAAACCACCGTCGCAGTATAATGAAAATAGCAAGGAGTGAAACCAATGCCAATGGTCGAGAGAGTACCTTCCTGTAGCAGGCTACGGAAAACATACACATATATAGATAGACGCTGCATTCATTGTGTTGCCCAGTAGACACGATAAGTCAGCGCGTCCACCCTATTGCGAGTGGTAAAAGTGCCATTTAAACTAATACAGGTAGACGTGGAAACCGGGTTTTCTGATGAAAAAACAATAACGTTTTAAACAGTATCATTTACATACAACAGATTTTGGCGAATCGTTTACATGCAATTATTTATATCCATTTATACACTAAATGTGTGCATATCCCATGGTCTTAGAGTTGGTGGGCGGGGCTCCCTGACTTGCGTGCGCACTCTGTCTTGCTTGCCCTTAGAGTTGGCAGGCAGGATTTGGCGGGTGTGGCTCTCTGTCTTGCGTGCGCTCTCTGTCTTGCTTGCCCTTAGTTAGATTTGGCGGGCGGGGCTCTGTGAGTTGGCGATCATGGCTCTCTGTCTTGCGTGTGGTGTAAAGTCAACGTGGCTCAGAGGTGCATGTGGACTTTTGCACAGACGAAAGCGACTGAGGCTGTGTTTGGTGAGTTGTTGCGTGCCTCGAGAACGACACTGGACTCGGGAGGACGGTTGCAGTTCGTGTGTGGCTCTGTCTTACGTATCCCATGATACAGTAGGAGTGTTAGAGTTTGCGGGATCTGTCGAGCGTATCCCATGGTCTTAGAGATGCCAGGCGGGACTCTGTCTTGCTTGCGCTCACTGTCTTGCGTGCCCTCAGTGTCTTGCTTACGCTCAGTGTCTTGCGTGCCCTTAGTGAATCTATACTAATAAAAGGCAAAGCCCTCACTCACTCACTCACTCACTCACTCACTGACTCATCACTAATTCTCCAACTTCCCGTGTGGGTAGAAGGCTGAAATTTGGCAGGCTCATTCCTTACAGCTTACTTACAAAAGTTGGGCAGGTTTCATTTCGAAATTCTACGCATAATGGTCATAACTAGAAGCTATTTTTCTCCATTTACTGTAATGGAGTTCAGCTTGAGGGGCGGAGTTTCATATGACATCATCACGCCTCTCACGTAATCACGCATTACATAGAAAGCCAGGAAGAGCTACAAAACGCGCTTTAAAAAACATGCATTATATAATTAAGAAGGCAGCGAAACAATTAGAAGCGAGCGAGTGACATATAAAACCATATTCAGCGGCTCACGTGAACTGACGCAGTGCGCAGACAAAAAGCAACAGTTCCAAAGAGTGCTGAACAAAAACCGAATTACACTGCTACGCTCAAATAGATAAACCACACGCCGTGGTGCAATAGTAAAACATTCGCCTGTAGCTCCGAGGTTCGATTCCCGAGAGGGGATGCACTAAGTATGTACGCGCGCTTCTCGATTTATTTTAACCTCGCATCCCCTTAGTTTGAGACGTATGAAAACGCATGCGGTTAACGCAGAAAGACAGATCACCTATTGAAGCTTCATGAATAATGGATACTTTATTCGCGATCAATGATTGTTTTGGTAAAGCCATAATCAGTGTATTCATTAGATGAACGGTAAAAAAGTAAGAGCGAGGGGACGGTAACTTACTGAAGCACACAAGCAAAACCACAATAGCATGCGGGCTCGATGTTCCAAAAAATATTTTTTTTCAAGTTCTATTTAGTCCATATGAGTCAAACTCAAGGCCCACGGGCCACATCCGGCCCGGCGTGTAATTATATCCGGCCCACAAGATCATTTTATATACTGTATTATTGTTATTAATGGCCCGGGGATATGAAGCGCTGGTAACACAATAAACTACAGATCCCATAATCCAGCGCTTCAGCTGCCTTGCCGAACACTTACCACGTTAATCAAGTCTAGCTTATGATGCTACAAGTTATTGCCAAGCTAGCCCACACGATGCCAAAGAGAAAAGGTGATTCTGAACATAGAGCCTTTAAAAACCGATGGGAGGCTGAGTATATGTTTACTGACATTGCCGGTAAACCCGTGTGTCTCATTTGTGGAACGTGTGTACAAAAACTGGGGTCTCCTTCCCAGCAAAAGTCGAGCAGCCGGCACGCGCGCATAGCTGTGCCGGTATTTGAGACGCTGACTGCGCTAAGTGAGCACTTTTAATTTTTTTCATCCTCCCCCTGAGCTATAGCCCAGACAAATGCAAACACGGGACCCCTTTTCTACACCCGGCAAAATAATATTAAGGCGATTCACACTTTCTTTTGCACGTATACGATTATGAGGTCCTCAGCTCGGATTATGAAGACACGCACACAAGTGAAGGACTGACAGTGCCATCACAGCCGATTAATGGCAGAGACGTCTCACCAGTCTACACAAGACCCACCGCGACTTTCCCCAAAAGGCGATCATAACGTCACCGAACACATCTCTCTATACTATATAAAAGAAAAATGCAACTTTCCTTTCTTTACACCTTTTTTCATTTTATCCCAAACCAAAGCCTTTCT